>VZRU01007517.1:70678-94806 GCA_013398155.1 Pedionomus torquatus
TTTTTTTTTTTTTTTTTTTGAGACAACACAATTGGAATTAGCTTCCATAAAGAGGCTGACACTACTTTCTTAAATCAAGCAGGGTTGACAATTTTCTTTATATGATCCTCAGTGAATCTTCTTGTCTGAAAAGAGGAAAACAGGGCACAACACGCTTGCACCTTCTACTGGATAGCAACAGAAAAGAGGAAAAGAGAGAGGAAAAGAAAGAGAAAAAGTTAAGTTCTACTGTACATGTAAGATTTAGAAAACACTTATTACAAACTTCTGCATATTTCCATCCTTAAGAGAAGATATTTATTTAAGTACCTTTCCCACTGCTCCATTTTCAACAAGGGGCTTTCACTAGCCTCATTGTAATTTTGGATCCTGAGCAATAGCTTCAGAGCAGAGCAGAATTCTGCCCACTAGTGATAAATTTTACTGAACTCATGATGAGATGACAACATATCACCCTAAGCATGCAATTAAACCAACACATATAGTTTGAAGGTAAAGTTCATTCACTGAAAACAATCTGAGGAAATGTGATTTGTAACATGACCAGAAACACAGCAATCAAGAATAAAAATTACATTTAAAATACGCACACACAAAAAACAGAACTACTCTGGACACAAGATAATGCAAACTAGCCTTGCCAGAAATGAGCTGCAAAATACCTTCATTTTCTCATACAGTGAAACCCTGATAAAATCACAACTGTTAAGGTCATACAGTATATCAGGTGGAATCACAGTCTTTAGAACTCCATTATTAATGCACACAACCTCACAATCAAAGAGGATAAGAGCACAGTTCCCAGATGCCAATGATTTGATCCTATCTTATTTGGCTGTTTACATTTAAATAATGTGGCCGTATAAATTTAAATAATAAGAACCACCAACAGATGGAATGTAGTGAAAAAAATGTGCCTTGTATGAGACCCTGAACATATACTACACGGTGCTTTACAATTTATTTGAGCAGAGCTCATATTAAAATAAAAAAAATAATAAAAAAAAAAAAAAAAAAAAANTTTCTTCTGCCATTATGGAAATAAAAGGACTAGTGCTTTAGTTCGTTGCTAGCACTGCCAAAGAAACATGCAGTTCTCTAACCTCCAGTACAATGTACCCATAAGGTACCAAGCATCAAAGCATATTAAAAGATATTAACTGCATATTTGCTTATGAACAAGATAAAAAGCTGTAGGGCCTCCAGGTTCTCAAGCTGTGAGTGGAACAGCTTTGCAATTTGCCTGCAAAACTGCATTTTGATCTTAATGAATATAAAATGGCTGCCATTAAAAGTAAAACAGATTATTTCAGGTCTTTTAGGGCCCATAGCTCTTTGACGGTCTTGGAGGGGCACTATGATCTTTCATTAAAATCTCACAGCAGGACTCCCTCACCAGCAAATCAAGCCTTGCAGTCGAGGAGATTGGCTACATTTAAAAGTAATTTTCAGAAATCTACACAGATTTTCAATTTGGTAATGAAAGCCATAAGAGAATGCAGGCAGCATTTTGTTGAATATTGTTACTAATCCAGTGCCCACATTCGTTAGAAATTAAACTGCCCCGTAACTATCACGCTGATGGCAGCCTGCCATTTCGGCTCAGTTGTAATCTCCGTTTGTTAATGAGTAGCATGTGCTAATTGTTGTCAGCATCCCTGCCATACATCCCTTCCATAACAACATATTTTACCTGCTGAAAGGTGTTACCTCTTGCACTGTCAGCATCCAGTTTAAGAGAAGAAATCTCGGAATAGTAGGAAAAAAAAGGTTAAGTTTCGTTTGGAATAGCATGAAGTTAAAAGTATACGTTTTCATATTGACATCCAGACTCTCCTAGTGACTCATTCAGTGTATGATACTTCTAAGATACATTAAGGTAACACAAAGGTGCTATATGCTGCAATGGCACAGGGAACAATGGAGGTATATTTTCTATAGTGTAACATAAAGTAAGGGATGCAGCTCCCAGTAAAATGAAGTTGAAAGGTTTGAAAAGTTAGAGTGATCATATCTCATTATCACAAACAATGTAAGGGGGGGACTAAAACAAAACCTGACCTGGATCTGCAATGAGACTGGATTGGGACAAGGAAGATTGGCTCTGGGTAAATTAGTCAGAGCTGATGACTGTGCTGCCCTCAGGTGGAAGGTCTTGTCGGGAGGGGAAGGCCACCACTTACAACACAAAACCCAGAAAAAATAAAAATAATAAAAAATATAAAACTCAGCCTTAGTGAATACAACTAACCAAGATATTTAGAAGTGTGAGCAAGAAGGGTTATAATGCATGAATTCTCAAATAAACCAAATGTGAATTGAATTATGGCAGAAAAGAACAATATTCATCTAGTGAATTGTAAATTGAGTTTTTCCAGTTCGTATTTGAAATGCAAGGTTGATGCTTGGCTTTTCATTTTATTTTTTAGCTGGGGGGATTCTAAGGGAAAATACTGACTTGAAATAACTAAAATCTTATTGAAGAGCTCTCACACACACACCGTGTGACTGACACACATTCTCTGAAGCATATTTAGTATCACTGCATCAAGCAGATTAGTTGTTAAACTGCCATAAGCGACAATATCATATATTGCTACTTGTTTAAAATTATTCAAATCAGTTTTGTACACATACACAGGGTCTTTTAAAACAAACATATTTTTTTTCAGTGTGCAGGAGCAGTCTGAAAGAAGTGATATTACTGGGTATTCCGATTAACAGGAAACACTCTTCTGAACTTATTTTATGTGCTCATTCATGAATGGAGTGCAAGGACCTTCCTTGGGGTTTTAAGAGGTGCAAAAAGTACCCACAACATCTCAACAATTACAAGATACTTCACTCCAGGGCAGCCAGCTAATCAGGGTTTCAGCATCCCTCAGACTGCTCTAAACAGAGTCCAAAGCAGAAACTCAGCAACTTCAGTGGCAGAACATGCATGAATGATTAACCACCACACCCAGGTGACTGCAAAGACAAAATACAAGGGATCAATCCAATCTGCAGGAATGTGAAATGACATTTTTTGCTAGTTTCTTGCTTTTTATTGGGCCAGAAGTGGCTAGTTAGAACCCTTACATGTAATTTGAGAACAGTCAAATTTTTCCAAAGCAAAGGACAGTAACAAAAATGTGCCACAGGTTTGATTTCAGCATTTTATTTTTATCTCCTATTTTTTCACTTAGCTGAACACTGTATTTTCTAGTGCCTGCTGCCACACGCCACCATACTCACTGTGACAGCAGTATCCTCCTTAAACATCATGTTTCACTATTGTATATACCAGGGACTGGCTGAGTGATGCAACATCACCAACTACACCTAATACATATCAGCCCACAGAGCAACAAGTAATTTCCTTTTTCTTCTGTAACCAAAAGTAGCAGGTGAATTACAGATGACCAGTTCTTCAAAGCTAAGACAAAGGGCATCTCTAGAGATGCTTTGCTGAACTTGGCAAAAAAACACCTGCTAGCTTTGGTCCCCTGCAACCTGGGCTACTCAGATGGGGAAGCTCAGCGTAGGTCATACCTAAACACTAATGTGCTTGGGCCCACACCAAGGGATGGTAAAACCCTCGTCTTTCTCTCTTACAGTGCAGCTCAACTGTAAACTCATACTTGCTTAGGGACTGGTGCCCAAACTGTTCAGGACCCAAAAAGGATGGTGTTTGAATGCAGACAGGAAATACAGGGCTCTCATCCATCTCAAAAGCGTATTTATAAGGTTACACTGCAGCAGGTGGCTTACCCTTAACTAGCTTTAAACTATGTTTAAACTGGTAGCAGTGTAATTGTGGCAGCACTGAGCTGTACGTGGTTCCAAAAGTACAACCCAGAAGCTGAATAAATATTGATGTGGTACCCTGTGATGGGGTGTCTGCAAGACCGTCTGTATACAGTGGAGTTCAAAGCAAGTCTAGGGCAGGCACACGGATTTCAGTCACATCTTTACCTGCAGTGCAAATGCAACCCAAAAATACTTCTGCTAAATCATACCCTGCAAATGTGCTCTCAATGACAGCTAAAAGATGTCACACAGAAACTTAGTACAGTGTTGCTACTGCGATATAAATTCACACCTTAGCTTGATGCATGCTAGCATCCCTCCAAATGGGGATGAGAGAAAGGTAACAGCTCTGCGAGGCAACAGTCTTGCAGGTTGCTCAACATGGGGATAAACTTTAGCTGGTTTTCAAACACAGAGCTCAGGACCAATGTCTTTGGGAACTTTACATGTTCTGGCATTTCCCGTTATTAGTCATAAAAACAGCATTTCCAATGAAGCTATTGATGAGACCAAAGGAACAGCTTTATAAATTTAGCTTTTAAATTAAATGTTTGGGGTATTTTAGAAATAACTCAGCAATTTCTATAATTAGCAAATATTTTTTTTCTCCTTACAAGGTTATTTTTTGAAAGCAAATAGACCTAACTGCATCTTTGTAATCTTTGTTTTCTTGCACAAAAAGGTATACTAATTACTATCCGTCACAGTCAAGGATCCATTTTGGATCTGACACACCTTATACCTTTTGATATAAAGGCAAGAAAAAGGGAAGTAATTTTTTTGTATGTATCTTACATTCTAAAATAATTTGGCCATAAAAATATATATTAAAAATCATGTTTAGCTTATTACTAAAATCAAAAGGCATTCATTACATAAATTTTCTAGTGTAACTTCCTAAGGACAAATGCCATTAGTTTAAACATGACCTATGTTTTTAAAATGTGACCAAAAAAACCTGAGTAGTTTTGGGGTTTTCCATTCTGTAGCTACTCTCTGATCTCTCTTGCAGGAGCTTGCCATTCACATATTTTGCATCCAGATGTTACTGCTAGTTGTGGAATTCGGTGAATTAGCTAAGGACTTTGAATGATATGTCACATTCCTGAGGAAATAGGCCCTCCTGAAAAATTAGCTGTCCTAAGTACAGTAGCAAGCAAACAGGGAAGAGAAGAAAACAGTAGCAGGGTCAAAAGGAATGAGGATTGGAAAGTCCCATAAACTTATAAATACAAGTCTCACATGGAGAGAATTTGACCAAAACAGTAGGAGAACAGAGGTAATTAAGCTGGGGCCAACATGGCATAATCATAAACCCTTTTTATAAATAGCTGGTTTTGATTCCCTCTTCTTTTCCACATCCTTTATACAGTGCTGTCAATTCAAGTTTTCTAAACAGTTGTGTCCAGAAGAAAAAGAGCACAAATTTAAAACTGAGGCAAGTGTCACAGATGTTTCAGAGGGATGCGTCATCTTTCCAACCTAGGTGTGCTGCCTATACAATTCCCTGTGCAATCTCTCTTTGCGTATTAAAGGGAGCAGCCTAACATTATGACTTACTGCATGATCTAGTCTACAAGCTTTTATTTGAGCATGGCTCCACTGAAGTTATAAAAACTCCAACATGACCAAATAAAACACTTGGGATCCAAGAGTTTCCTTGGATTCGGTCTGGATTCATGAGTTCAGATCTTCCTTGGTGAAAGTTTGCTAGACAAGCCCCAACCAAAGAGGACTACACATGTTATAAACTTGATCTTGCTTAAGTATGTGACCAAAATCTGAATTCAATAGTGACAGAATTCTATCTTACAACTTGCCAAAAGAGAAAAAGAGAAATTATAACATCAAACATAATTGAGGCCAAAAATGTCTTGGAGCTGAAAAAGGCTACAAAATAAGCAATTTGTTCTTATCTCACCAAAAATGGCCACCACCTGCCCTATATTTTTTTCCTATGTCTAAAACAGCATGAAAAATTCTACATTCATCATCTGATACACTTCTTGATATATTAAGGTGGATATTTAAACAGAAGCCAAAGAGCTCTACTTAAACCTGTTAGACCAGTAAAATATCTTACAATATCTTATTACTGTTTGATCTCCTGCACTGAGTGGACCTCAAAATCAGCCAAGCCCATAGCTTCCAGCGCAAGTCCAAGGTCCACAGTCTGTAACAGTGCTTACTATTGCTGCAAAACACAATGAATCTTTCTGGATGTATTTCAAGATTGCTCTTCTTCTTCCTACAGAGCTGTCTGCAGACAGTCTAGCTTTTTTCCAACCTTATCTATTATTCACAAAAAGAATTCTTTTTACAGAAGTTAATACTTCTTTTCCCAACTTTTTAAGATCAAGGTGACTTATAAACAGCTGCAATAAAAATGGTTGGTTTTTTTTTTTTTTTCCCCATACAAGAGCATTCTCAATAATGTTTCAGAGAGAGCACAGAGGCTAAAAGATACGTGACATTCATAGATTTCACCCCTGAAGCCACAAAAACCACACAAGCAATTTCTTCATTTGACCAAAATGAATGGTCATCACAAAAACAAATGTAAGTTTGGTATCACTGATTTGGCTGAGACACCTTAGGGGCTCGAACTTAATAGACTTCCTCTGACAGATTAGGATCTTCTGGTATGTCTGCATCATCCTGTCAGAGCAGATAGCCAAGTCCAAACCACAGGCATGGGACTGCCCTTGATCCATAACCTTAGAATACAAAATAACTGGCTAAAGAATGTAATAAGACTCCCAAGGAAATACCTTTGAAGACAGTATTCATTTTACTTGGTGGCCTTTTATGGGGGGGGGGTGAGGAGGGAAAGAAGACAATTAAGCATTAAGAACTGATTGATGCTTAAACAAAATGCCTAACAGTAAAAGCACATTTCTATATTCCAAAGGACCAGGCAAAGCCATCCCTAAGAAGGGATTAACTACTATCAGATGATATTACTACTGGATTAATGGTGTTTCGCATTCACTATATTTATATATATAAAAAAAGGATCTCTTTTAAGGAGGATGTAAGTGATTTGTATAAAACCTAAAAGCCAAAAAACTAGATTTTACTTTTACAGCAATGTGATGAATAGTATTCTCTTTATTTATACATCCTTAATTGAAGTAATTTTTCCCCCTTGTCTGGAACCAGGCTTTGCATTGCAAATCAATTGTTTTCCGAGTACCACAGCCCATGAAAACAGGAAAGCAATGCATGACTCCAGAAGAAATGCTTTATATTCTAGTAGATATTTTAAGATGTTCTTATTTTAGAGAATTGTTTTTATAATAGATATACTAAAGGTGATCATTTTACTTTATTGCTAGTCATTGCTGACTGAAATATTTTGCCAGATGAAAGTAATTACTGTGACTATATTACTTTTCTAACCTGTTCAGTGTATTGGATCTCAAATACTCATAGTGTGAAATTCTGGATCTGCATTTGCAGAAAAAAAAAAAAAAAAAAAAAANTGGTTTGTCTTTTTTCAAAAAAAAAAAAAAAAAAAAAGTCACATTGTTCTGTGCTCTGGCTTTAATTATGTAAAGCCCCTGAAGATGTTATCCAGTTTCCTTCCCCATCTATGTATCTTATATCTACAAAAGGTTGCAGGAAAATACCAATCTAATTTTTTCAGATTCTACCCTACTACTATGCTCTTGTGAGACCCCACCTGGAGTACTGTGTCCAGCTCTGGAGTCCTCAGTACAGGAAGGACATAGACATGTTGGAATGGGTCCAGAGGAGGGTAACAAAAAGGATCGGAGGGCTGAAGCACCTCTCCTATAAGGGCAGGCTGAGAGAGCTGGGGCTGTTCAGCCTGGAGAAGAGAAGGCTCCAGGGAGACCTTCTAGCAGCCTTCCAGTATCTTAAGGGAGCCCACTGGAGAGCTGGAGAGGGACTCTTTGTCAGGGAGTGGAGGAATAGGACAAGGGATGATGGTTTTAAATTGGAAGAGAGGAGATTTAGATTAGATATTAGGAAGAAAGTCTTTACTGCAGGGATGGTGAGACACTGGAACAGGTTGCCTAGAGAAGTTGTGGTTGCCCCATCCCTGGAAGTGTTTCAGACCAGGCTGGACAGGTCTTTGAACAACCTCCTCTAGTGAGGGGTGTCCCTGCCCACAGCAGAGGAGTTGGAAATTCAATGACCTTCCAACTCTAACAATTCTATGATTCTATTCTATAATGTAAAATTGTACAGATGACAAAGTCAAACAACATACTCAGATATTTGTGTTACAAATGAGAAAAAAGACTCTACTTTGACCAGAACCAAATCACTTAGGTGATTTTTTTAAAAGGATGCAAGGAGAACCACATTCTTATTCAACACTAGTCTCTACTAGGCAAAATTATACATTAGAGAAAATAATTTGTTGACACTTCCTCAGGATTGTAACCCCTGGAGATGAAAAACAGGCCTGTGTTTCTCTCACAAAGTCACATCTGCTTGGAGTAGACTTTTTACAGTTCAAACCATAGTAATATTTCCACAATAAACTCACTGTTATAAATATTTACCGTAATATCCACCTTCTTGGTTCTCTTGCTACCCTAACCAGCAGCCATGCTACCATAAATTGGAGGAAGTATTCTGCGGGAGCTGCAAGCAGCTGTCATTGTATTCCTGGAAACAGCCGTCCAAGAGGAGGCAAATGACGCAGAGAAACAGTAGAAACTGGGGCAGACACCACATTTCAAACTACTGCACTCCTCCTACTCCACTTGCAGGATAACTGTGGTATTCAGAGTTAAAGACAACCAGAGGATTTGGAGATACTGGTGGAGTAGCTAGTAATGTATCTGGTTCACTTGACAGGGTTTTGGTTTTATCTTGCTGGAAGTATTTCATTATCTGGGAGAATCTATCTATACCTAAAGGTTTGCAAGATGAACCACCTCCACTACCAAACGCATGGAAAAATCATTCTTTCAAGCACATACACAGATTTTTTCCCTTCCTTTTTCTTCTTCTCCCCTCACCATGAATCTTTTCTGAGCAGTAAAGTTGTTATGCTGTGTGAAGGGCAACATTTTCCTGCAAAATTTGTAAATGCCCACTTCAAAACTCGCCATCTTTCCAAAAGAGAGACTTACACAATCGCTACCCTCATGATCTATGATATCTCCTTCAGAAAATGGCACAGCAGCCCTATTCATTGACACTAGATGAGGGTAAGAAGGTTTTAACTTCCCAACTGCTCTGTAACCTACCAACCACTGTGAGTCCAAGTACAAGTACTTCATGGTGGCTGCATAAATTTCAACTGCATTCAGTAAGGCTCTACGTAAGGAACATAACAGTGCTGGAATAAAGCAAGGAGGTAGCCAACAGACAGCTTAAAGCTTAGATGAGGTGTTCTCGCATACAGAGCTTTCTTCTACTTAAGCCAATACCATTGTTTCTTTGTCTTAAAAAAAATATTACCTTGTTTGTCTGGAATGCTATGAACTAGAAATGTAGTTCATAGGAACTAATTTCAACTACCAAACAGCAAAGCCTCAGTCTTTTTTGTTGTATTCTATGCTAGGCTCCATTGATGCATAACAGGGCTAGAAAAGGAGTAGTGGAAGACTTACTTACAACTTCATTGTGGTATTGCACAACAGCATTTCTGTAGTGATTCAGTGTGCATATCTATCTATCTATCTATCTATCTATCTATCTATCTATCTATCTATCTATCAATCATAAATGTTTTCATCTTAATCCTTAGCATGTAGGACTTTAAATAAGCTTTTTTTAAAAAATAAGTATTTCCATCAGCATTATTTGTTATCGCCAAAAAAAAAAAAAAAGCTAAGATTTCTCACAAAAGGTAATTAAGCAGTATAATATAATAATAAGTGGAATGAACTATAAGGAGTTGTAGTAAAATATATGCCTTGTGCAGTAGAGGACTGGTGTTTCAGGAGATTAACAATTACGATCACCAGTCCTCTTCTGTTTCTGTAATACTCCACACAATCTTTTTTAAATTACTTTATTAACCTTTCCTCCTAGCACAGAAGTGCCCGATTATAGATAATATTTCAAAATCATCTGAGGTGTAAGTGTGTTTGATTTGCTCAGTAATTATTTGTCTACTTTATTACATTGACCAAGCACACAAGCTCCTTGACCAGTTTTATTTCAAGTCCAGTTAAGAATAGGGTCGTATCATTTTTTCCGATCACTCCCATCGGGCCCCAGAGTACCTGAAATTTCATATGGGAGCCGGTAACTTGGACATGAATATCTCACACTTTAGGCAGGCAAAAATCAGTGTCATTTAAGTTTAAGAGGCCTGTTCATAAGGGAACGGTTTAGTGCCCATGTGAAAGAAGTTTGTTTATTCACTGCATTACAGACCAAAGACATTTAAGCACAGGCATGCAAATTTGCCTTTCTAAACCCAAAAAGGGTGTAAGAACCCTGTGTATTTGTCAACGCATGCTCTTCCATGGTAATTTATTCCCAACATTTCACACCACACATTATTTCAATTTGGATCTGAAGTATTAGCCCATTACCAGCTCCGCTACTATCTACAGCTTCACGCTCAACATAAGATGATCTCAGAAAAATATGCATTTCTTAAAACACAGGCCTAGAGAAAACAAGCAAGTATAAAAATAAAAAATGCAATGAAAAAGTTTTCCTGCTCCAACTTTGCAGCTTTGTAGGAAACGAAAATAATATTTACATTTTTTTAAAGATGAAAATGCAGTGAGATGAAACACAGTACACAGTTTATTCCTGAGGGCCACCACTAGGATAAAAGCATAAAGCCTGGGGACTTTGTTTACTGTCCACAATCAACAAATCCTGAAATCTCCATATGCAGCAGGTTTCTAAAGCTCTGTTAGTAATACTGTATATTGCTGGTCAACTCAGTCACCCATAGAATTACAGTGTAGGGTATGGATGCCAGTATTTTAGACCCAAACCGAGCATAAAAAACACAAAGTAAAATTTGGTGTCAGCACAAAGTTGACAGCGAATGATTATAACAGCTTCGAAGCTTGAAAAAGAGTGTAAATAACTAGGATCCCCCGCGGGCTCACTCAGCCTGCATACATAACAACTGTGATGGACAGCCACTATGGTAAAGTATAAAAAAAAAGTCACTCTGCAAAGATGCAAAAATCTCTCCTGCAATGACTCTTAACTGTCACCTTTCTGACTAAATCAGCTACTTTTATAGAGGAAAAAGTATCTATATGGTAAAGGTGCATATTTTCGGGTACAGCCTGCTACTTTAATAGGTAAACCATTAATATATTTTTCAGTGCTAATAAGCCCAAGAATTTTTATTTCTTTAAAACAAATGATTCAAAGCTACATGTTGCCATGTCCTTTCACTCAGCCATCACCCAATTAACTGCAGGAAAAAGACAACCCAGACAACAGAGCAAAAGAATTTCAAAGAAGCCATATGAACATAAGAGTGAAAATACTCTTATCTACCACCACATAAATATAAGCACGCTTTTTACTTGTGACTTTTTTTTTTTTTTCCTCCTACATATGTACATATGCAAGCACAAGATGCCCATGTAGTAATGGCTTTAAAGTGCTGGTAAATTGCAAGGGGGTAGATGCACTGGATCCTCAGACTCTGTCAGACGTGTGACAGCACTGTGATTATGTGGTCCCTCTTCACAGCTACTGTCTGGGACTGAGAGAAATAAGAATTAACAGCAAACACTAGCTTATGCCTACAAACTACTACATTTTAAAAATCAGTTAGCAAGCAATCTATTTCAGTAACTAACTCTTTTTTTTTCCCCATTGTGTATTTATTGTGTAAGTGTTTAATTTTAGATTTAAAAAGCACAGATATTAAAAGTTTACTATTTACCCATTTTGGTTTTATTTATATGAACTAAGTAGATGCCTTGAAATGCCAGCCTTTGGTCATTGGACTATTTTTTCCCAAGAGCTTGATTTTAACTTAAGCTAAACAGGAGCTCATATATATGACATAGCAGAGACATTTGTGATAATCAGGCAGTATCTACTGAGAAAACAAGTGAATCCAGCAAAAAGAAAAGAAAAATTCTCTCATGAGAGAATAGTATAAAACCATGATTAAGTTCATGGTGAGTAATGGAAAAACAGAACTTCTCATCTTGCAAGATACAAAATGCTCTCTTCATAAAGAGAATCAAGTGTTCATCACTTTGTAGGTTTTGCTCATCAATTTGGTGAATCAGACACATAAATTATGGTTTTATAATTTTATGAAATGAAAGAGTTGCTATCAGGTCTCTGAAAATCCTGAACATATTCAGGGATGACCCTCAACTTACTTTCACCCATAGATATGCCATCTTTATGTTTTGCTGGTGCTTTTTGATTTTTCTACAGCTTTTTATTCAGAAGCTTGCAATTTCTTTCCTCACTTGACAGAACAGCAATATCAAAAGGCCATTGCTGAAAACCAGCACAGCTGCAAGTATTTGTTTTAGGCCACTTTGTTTTCTTTGTGCTATAAAAAGGTGTCACATACTCAAGATGTTCCCTCAAAAATTAATTAGAGTATCTGAACAGTGGGATAGGTTAATCTTGTACAAACTTCTGCAGTGTTATTCTGCTCAAGAAAATTCAACTCTTACATGACAGTTGACTTGGCTGAAACAGCAAATAAAGGTGGGCACCCAGCACTCTTGTTTGTGGGCTATTAAGTATGTATTTCCTTTCAACTGACTGACAAGAGACAAGTAGACAGCCTTAAGTACTTCTCTGCTCCTCAGCTTACCTGCATAAAAGATGCAAAATAATTACTAGCCTATTAAATATAGCTTTTTAGTTCCTTTAGAGAAAAACTGGGTTTATAAGATTAAAGATATGGAAATTTTGCCCAATTTCACAATTTACGTCTGACCTGGTAGAGTTGCTGCTCTGACCAAAAGAAGCTGATCGTTCCTTTTATATTTTATCTTGACGCTACAATGTTAGCCTTAAGAAAGTGGGACAATAACAGAAATGCATTTGCTTTGAATCCAGTCTTACTAAATCCACTGACTAAAGACAAGTTATTCCTGACTTGTGCCAGAAGCCTTTGCAAGAATCTTAGAAAGAATAACAAGACACAGCAGCAGCAAAAGTAAACAGTTGTATTTTTAGCAAAATAATAACTCTAAAAAGTGAAATTCAAAGCTGCCTTTTAATGTTTTTCCTGGGAGTGACCAACAGAGCAGCAAGCAAAACAGTACTTGTTAATCATGCTAAGTGAAGCTGGATTTGTAATCTCACAGAAATAAAAGGGAAGAAAATAGATATAGGAGATATTATTCCACACCAAAATTAGCATAAGGCAGCGCATCAGAATATTAAAATTTAACAAGGATTTCAAACCATCCTTGTATCATCAGCAGAGTCATGTCACAGTTTTTTTTATTGGTTCAGCAGGATAGGTGTAATTGTATCAATATTTTAATGCTTGATGCATATTGTCTGTGATAAATTGCTTGCATAAATAAAAGCACCAATATTCAATTGCCAATGAAATAGTCACACCTTCTAGATCTTTATTATATCATGCATTATTTAATTACAATAATCAGAATCCCTTTGAAGGTAAAACAAGATTAAAAAGGTTTTGTTTTATTGGATCTATATATTTGATTTACACTTTATATGTTAGCTTTGCATTAAGAATTTATAAGGCATCAATTCAAATGGTGATATTACAAGAGTTTATTCCGTTTGTAATTAGTACAGTACTCTTAAAGTACTCTGGCTACGAGAGATAATATTTCAGTATTTTAATGAGCTTTTTAAGTATAATTGATGTAACAATCGTTGAATTACACATTTCTACCTGAAGAATAATGAAGGAAACATTTTAATGAGAAATTTAATCATTATTAGCAAATGATCTACTAAACTGCCATTTACTGACATTTAAAAGCTTAATAGCAGAAAACTGTGGTTTTGTACATCTGCATCGCTACAGATGATTATCATCTCAGTTTCTCAGGTTTTCTGGTGTAACTTTCTCTGTTAACATTTTTGTTGTTAAATTTAAGAAAAGCTCTCTTTGACTCACAATTGTCAGCTTCCTCTGGAAACTATGGGGCCTGACATGTATACAGATAATTTAAATAAATTAGCCCCTTTTCAGCCTTCAGCATTTTTTCAGTATAAAAGATCTCATTCTTGGGAGTAATCATGCTTGCATCAGCTTGATTTGATGAATGCCCTATAACCTCCCTGAGAGCACCTTAGACCCTACCACAGCGTTGACAGCAATGTGTGAACCTACCGCATTTTCTTTATTTAAAAGCAAACAACCAACAAACAAACAAACAAATAAAAACCAAACAAAAATAAAACAACAGCAACAACAACAACAAAAAAACCAAAACATAAAAATAACCAAACCCCAAACCAGTGACAAAAAGACCAGTCCTCCCACTCAAAAAAAAAAAAAAAAAAAAAAGGAAAAAAAAAACCCTTGAATTTTGGGACAGTCATTGCATGTGTGCCATGAGAAACACAGTACACCACCTACTTCCTCTCCTTGATCAATTCTCGGCAGGCACTCACCCACTCAAAGCAGTGTTTTTCATATATTTAACATCCTCTTTGCCACAGAACCTGCTCCAAAACGCCATTTACCTGATAACTCACTGACACAGATCCAGTGCATTAACTGTCTTGCTTCCACTTGATGTGCTGTCTCATTCTCACAACACTCCTCCCAAACTTGCAAGAACTCATACATTGGTTCATGATATGCGTCTGTGAAAGGCGCTCTCCAGGACCGAAAAATGTTTCATGGACTGAACCAGTCTTTACAGTGTCTACAGTAGTGGTCGACAGCAACAACACCCTCCTTCTGTGCAGGAAGCCATATGGACATCACAGATGTGACATGAAACTACAGCTACGGTGGAAACAAATGTTTATCAATCTCTAGACCCACCCAACATAGTATGAATGGAAATCCATAAAGAGAGAAAGCATGTTCTGCTCTATAGTAGTACAATACCATAATTTTACACAATAGAAATTCACATTTTTCTGAATTTGTTAGTTCCTTATTTAAGCCAGTATGATTTGCACAGTTGTGTTCAGTCAGGCACCTCTTCGCAGGCAACTCTTGAGCGGGGGGAACAGGATTTTACTAAATTTAGAAACAATCTGTAAAAAATAGAAAAGGGTAACAAATCACAGCGATACATACAGAAGCATAATACACAACGTGATCTTAAAGATGCCACTCAGCTTGCACAGAGCTAAGTAGGGATGGACCTGTTCTGCACTTAAGATGTTTCTAAATCCAAAGCAATAGGAAGTTCCTTGCTTTTATATAGCTAGTGTTATTATTTTTGGGCAATATTGAACCATCATTGCAGCATAGCACTAGACAGCAATGATTCACCATAGAGGGGTTTAATTCAAGGTGTGTTGGGGGGGAGGGACGGAATTGAGGTCCGTCTGTTCTTCTTAAGTGGTCTTGGACTAAAAATTGGGAAAGTAGTACATATAAAAATAAATCAGTGAAGCATTATTAGTATGAAGTTTCTCTCTCATGATTGCAGTTTTCACATCAACCATTAGGAAAAATTTGCCTTTGGTCCTTGTGGGTCCTAAAAGTTCCCTCTTTCCCAATATTTACAGGGAGAAGAGTCTAGAAAAGGGGCAAAAGAGAGGTTGGAGAAAAGATAACATTTATCTTGCTAATAACATTCTTTGCTAGCAGTGATAGAGAGGTTTGAGAAAACCTAGATTCTAATCCAAACAAGTAAACACCCACCACCACACACACACACCCAAAAATCCCCAAAACACTCAACCACAAAGACAGAAAAAGACTAAATTAGTCTCTTTACCAGGAAATCTCCTCTACAGATGGAGAATTTGTTCCTATTCATAACACCACTTAAGGTAATTCAGACCCATCAAGCTACTTATCTCTGGTACCTGGGCTGCCTCATTAACACATTTGAAAAAAAAATTAGAAGAAAAAATTTCCTTGAATTAGTAGTAATTCGCTAGGAGTCCTTTTGCTCCTACAGGACAAGGAGAATTAAAAGGGATGGACAGAAAGGTATGAGCTCCCCAAAGGATGCTCTTCACTCGATATTGCCCATCTATGGCAGGGCAGCTCTGCTTTCATATACAAAAAAGGAGGAGGGCTTGCAGCGCTTTGCTGCAGGTCAGATTCTGCTCCAGATCAAAATTCTCAAAGTTCTAACAAAGCTTTCTGACACAATTTCTCAGCTCTGCTTTTGCTTGCAGATTCCCTCACTGTCCCAAAAAGATGTCAGTCTCACTTGCATAAAACGTCTTTCTTCTTGGAGCGAGAAAAAGGAGAAAAAAGAAAAGTGGACTCCAGGAAAAATTAAAAGTAATTCATTCCCTGGGAATTCATGCATTAGTCCAATTCATAGCTGGTTTAGAGAGGACAGCGCTTTCCTCTTTAATGCCAAAAAATCTGCAAAGCAGGCACAGCCATAAACTGATTACCAGCAGTCTTGCAAGAAGCTACTGGTGACCCTATGGGATCTGCATTGTAACTCCAATCCCTGTGCATCCAGCACAATGAAAAACAGTCTCTGCTCTTCCCTTGCTCGGCAAGGAAGTTTCTGTACAACTTCACTTGGAGACAAAGCCTTTTAAGATTCCCCAATGTGGCTCTAGCTGGGTCTTCTGAGAACTGTAAGCTTTCCAGGACAAAACTAACTCATATTATCATTAAGCAAGGACTGGAGAGACCGTAATATATGGACTTATTGCACAAAAAGCCTTTATAAAAGTAAAACATGTCTAGAAATGACATCCAATATACATATATTTCCAGGCTCATAAATAAGACACATTCTGAAAATCAGGTGCACTGTTTAGCTGCTGTGGTGATTTAAGTGAGCTACCAGGGAATATCAGCAAAAGTGACACATAAACCAGAAGTGGACAAAGGTGAGTAATAAAACCAAGAAAAAACCTTGAGCCAAAAATATCTCAAAATCGACTCCACTGGTGTGTTTTCACTGCTTAGAGATGTAGTGTCATTCTCATCTGGTTAATTCCAATTCAGCATTTCTTTGATACACCTTTCATAATTTCCAGTCTAATTATAATGAAAATCATCTTTCAATGTAATTCTGTAATAAAAATGTTTCCTTACTTCTCATTACCTAAGAACATGATCTTGCACAGCTACTGAGCATGCTTACAACGTGCATGGTGTATCTTCTCTTTCTTAGCATTTAATCTCTTCATAGTCTGCAGATGTCAAGAGGTTCAGATTAAGCTTGTTAAAGATCTGCTTCACTCTAACTCACTGATGATTATTTATTTAGCAGTTTTATGTAACCCTGTCATTGATAAGCACTCTATTAATTTGCCGAGGGACAAATCAACACTAGTTATTTTTCTACTGGCTATTAGATTCAGTGCTGCTGTTTGTTACAAACCACTTGCCAGTTAATTATAAATTATGGGTCCTCTTTGCCTATATTAATTGATATCTCCTCTGCCTTTGTAATACTAGACAAATAAATTGAAGGCAAGATTTATTAAGCAGCACATGTCTTCCATCTCTTGATTAGTATTCTTTACTTTTTAAACATTTATACTTGTTTATAAAGATTTGATGGCAGAACAGTACATTAGAGAACTGATCCTTGGGGTGTTTTTGGGGAGACAGGAAGACTTATTTAACAGCTTGCCACAAATTACGTTGAAGTGACACATGATTTAAGTTAAGCAATTTTTAAATGCTCCTTTTGATTTAATAAAGTCTTAGGTTACAGTATCTTTCTGTATAGATACAGCACACACATACAGAAATTATACATGTACTTATCTGCACTGAGTAAGTGCCATGCATGTAACTGCTACATTTTGCACACACAGTTTGTATGTCTAAAAAGGTACTCTTGAGTGTGAGAATATATACACGCACAGCATGTACAGACGCATGTGGATATGCATTCACAGACAGATCTACTTATATATCCACCCGATACACCAGGTAGCTGAGATTTTCTGCCAGCTATTTTCATGCAGAAGGAAAGGATTTTCTGAATAGATTTTCATTTTCAAAACGTGAAGATGTAATAAGTGGTTTCAGAACAATGGATTGTGGCCATTTTTAATTTGCATGAGTGTGAATTATATAAAGTAATTGTACAGTCTCCTCCATTTATATATGATCGCTAGCTACAGGGAATGCACCCTTTCAGAGAGATGCTCACAGTCCACAAAGAAGCAAGAGTCTAAATTCATGCCATGTACTTTTGAAAAGAGACTTAATTCTTTTGCTCCCTTGCCAGTGCCAAGCATAGAAGTATAATGAAAAATTCAGCTCTGGAGTAACTTCTTTGCTTTCAAAGGAATTCCTAACAATTACGCCACTGCTGGAATTGGCCTACAGGAACAAAATGGTAAGCCATTTCAGTGAGTTCAAATTTTACAGCACCTTATTTCCACTCTCCGACCTTTAAAGTCCACTCTTCTATGTAATAAGGACGTGACACATGCAAGTGTTCATCAGAGTTATAAAAGGTTTTACCCTTCTGCCACTATGACAGGTGTCAGGAACCATTGATCCCAGAGATTACGGTTACATTCCAAATCTAATTATGGACAGTTTTTTAACACAATTAATAGCTTCATCTACAGTGCCCTAAGTGTTCTGCTATATACAAAATTAGATAAATTCAAAGAATGCCCATTCATGACCCTGTGGATGAATGGATTGCCGTATTGACTGTTCACAAGCAATATCTTTCTCATTAACTAACTTTTACAATGGACTGATTCCCATGCGTAGACGGGTGTGTATGTTTTCTACCAAGCAGAACATTTGTATCACCCTCTGTAGGCCAGCTCACAAAGAATAACACCACAGTACTACTATAGCTCCTAATTCATGGTACACTCCACAGAGCTGTATAATCGCTGCCCTTTCATAATCAAAATGCCCAGAAATATGTACCCACAAGCAACCTGTAGCTCAAGTGCCTTTTCAAGTAAATGGGTGAAAATTACCTGACGTGGCATATTGAAAACAACTCGCAAAATGTAAATTAGTTATGGGCATTCTTGTAAGGAACTAAGAAGTACTTGGGGTTTGTATCATGGAAACTGCCGTGATCACATAAGATAATTTTTTTAACTTCAAAGATTCTGTTTAATTTCTATGTTTGTGAGCATCTTTGTCTCCATATACGCCTCCAGTGCAGCTCAGATTAGAACAGTTAGAGAAACCTTGCTTAAAAAACTAATGCTAAACTTATTAATGCTATTTGTCTACTTCACCAAAGCCATTTTTCAGATTTTATTCATTCATAAGGTCTGAAAACTATTGTGAAACCTGTGGACAGACAACAGAATGGAAATATAATTAGTAATAGTAATGTTTAAGAAATATATACACCTGTCTAATGCCTTAACAGCAAGTCACTTATTTGTAAAAATAATGACTTTGTAACTTTTTGAACAGATTATACTGAAGAATTGAGTATAACAGAACAGTGTCAGAGCTACCCAAAACAGCAAAGTCCACACAAAAATTCAAAGCAATACAACTACAGCATGATCACACTGATGTAAAATTGGATTGAGCGAATGAGCCCTCTTTCTTAGACTACAACTGGACCCAAGTTGGTAGGAACATCGTCAACACAAGACTTTCCTAAGAGCAAAGAGTATTGTTGGGGCAAGTAGCAAAACTAGGTCTTAAACAGAAGCAGCAGACATCAGAGAATAGAACCAATTGACAATGTCTCTGTCAGACTTTAATTGCATATGGACCAGTTTGGCTATTTTTCAAAGAAAAGGCAGTTTGTACCCATGGAAAAAGAGTAAGAGCAGGGATAAAGAGTTTATCTCTAGGAAGAGAGACACACACACTTTAAGGTCTGTGCAGCACATAAAGGTTACTGGGGAAGGGGTCAGAGTGAGGGCATAATGTGCTGCAAAACCAGCATCTCCATCATGGATCTTTGCGTTCAACTTTGTGCGCAAGGTCAGTGCAGAGCAACAGGCCCTTCTCCACCCCACAAGTGAGTGAAACTGCAGTCTGCACCCAGATCCTGTAAGTGGCACCTCAGTGCTGCATTGAACATTCACTGTGTTGTCAGTGGATCCAAGGTAAAGAATGGATAAACCATCTCAAATAAAGTAGGAAATGACCTGAACTGTTGCTGTAAACCAATTTTTTCCAGATTCACAGAAGTTTGAACAGCTTTCTTGTTCTATTTTCCATTTGCTTTCAGAAGAAATGTAAAATTGAGGCCTTGACCACTCAAGGTCATTAAAAATCCCATTAACCTTTTCACAAGGTAGGGCTTAAGTAGGGTTAATTAAGCAATATTGCTTCACAAGGGTCTGAAGAAGCATTTTTCTTTCTAGTTTCAATATATATGCCAGTAGGTCTACAAGCCTCCCATAAGTCTTGTTTTAAATTTTGGCTGGTGTCCCCTAAAAAGAAACAAACAAACAAACCAGCAGAAAATCATGCAAGATTCCAAATTCACCTGGTTATAATATGCTCCCTGAAATGCATGGGTTCCATATGTCCCACTGAAAACGATACCCATGCTCTTTTAAATGTGACTCAGTGGCTAATGGAATGGTTTATATATCATACAAAATGTTTTTAAAAAATATTTATACACTACAGAAATTCTCTCATTGCTATAATGAATTAAAGAAAATACTGAGTCATTTTCCGGAAACCATAAGTAATCATTTACATTTATTCATTGCTGGGTGTTGTAAGCATTCTCAGAAAATGAACTCAAAGCAAAGATAAATCAGTCATAAAAAGTGAGAGAAACATGATAAACTACACATTAGGCCAGAGAAAAATTTGCCATACAGTCGTTGGAAACTGTCATCATAGAAGAGGAATCTGTGACTTCCATCTGTAACTGCCTTCAATCATCTTCCTTCATACCCTTCATCAGAACTCCCCATACACATCATTATTCTATAATTATCAACATATATAGTTAATAATAATCAGCCAGAATCACATTTGCCAGGTTCTTCCTTTTTAAATACCAAAGAAGTGTAACTCAGAACATTGCAAACCTAAGCTTTCTTTTTCATAGGAATCCAAAATGGCTTTCAGGCAGAAGTTGTAGCAGAGGGATAACATGATCCTCCATGCTGCCTAGTTCTACTGAATCACATAATAAAGCTGAGCGCTGTTTGGGTATTGGTAAGTCATGATAAAGCCACCTCAAAGCATGCAAGAAAATAAACTTTTCAGCCTGTTTTGTTCAAGAACTTAATTATGTAATAAATTAAATCAGACAGTAGCAAATTCAAAACATATAACTTTTTTGGGTTTTTTTTACAGTGAACAAATAGACTACAGGACTTCCTGCCACAAGATATCACTGCTAACAACTTAGCTAAATTAAAAACATTAGACATTTATGTGGCTAGCAAGCATATAGAAGAGCAAGATACACAAATAATGCTAAAATAAAACACGTTTTCTCAGGCACAAGTTTATCAGAGAGGTAAAGGGGACTGCATCTCCCACAGCAATAGCAACACTGGGTGGCTTGCACTCCCACATCCTATTGAAGGTTTATCAGAAGTTACGCGGTTGGCACAGGACCTTTTTCTTTTCCTGGAACACTTCATATTAAACACAGTTAGAGGATAACAATAACTGCTTCCAGACCAACTTTGGGTGACCTGAGAAAAACCTCTCTGTGTTTCTTTTTCTCACTAAACTCTAAATTCTCACCTGCCAGCACTATGTTTCATGGCAAACTGAGCTGGTGCCTGCATATAGGGTGGCTTGTAAATGGCATCGATGTTTCCTGACAAAGTGAACTGAACACTGCACACCATCTGGTTTGGTTCGTGACTCTGTAAAATGTAGTGATACTTGTCAAAGAGAATAGACAAATTAAAATCTATTTATCTAAACAGCTGAAGATGAAATCAAAACATTTTAAAACTTGACATTATCCTATCTTGGATAAAGCTAGTTGATTTTAAGGACAGTTCCTAGTCCACAGTGGAAATTTCAAAGCTGGATCTATTCTCAATTTTCTTGTTCACCTACAATTTAAAAAGAAGAAGCAGTACATAAGAACTACGAACAACAACATCCTTAAGTTTCCTAGGTTGGTTGTGTAGATGTAAGGTGTTCAGGCATCGTACACTTAAACAAATAGTACTTGAAGTCTTACTAAACATTTTGAGACAAAACTTTATCCATTGTTCACCAGGAATCCAACTTCTCCCTCACCAGAGTCTTTACAGCCATAACTAACTCAACGCCTTATAACATCCGCATAATGTACTGTACACAAAACTATCTCCACACGATGCATAAAGAATTCAGATGAAGATGTGAGTGATTTGCTCAGGGCCACAGACAAATTCAGGATTATATGCAGAATTAGAATGCATATAGTTTTAGCTCTCAAACCTATATTCATACCACTAGATCACACTTCCTATAAAATATTACCTGACAAGACCCATTATTATTGAAAGGGAAGTATATATTTTCTGCTAGAGTGGGAAATACTTCTCTTTTTTTAGCCGTTAATATTCATTTTATGAGTTCTGTGTCTGAAGATCATTATGAATGTCTTCTTGGGATTTCATTAACACTACAAACAAAACCAGAAGACAGTCTTGATGCAAAGCTTACTTTAAGTGGGTAAATTCCATGTTTTTTCTGTTTTTTCTCTCTCTCTCTTTTTTTTTTTTTTTTTTTTTTTTTTTTTTTTTTTTTTAAGCCAGAAAGGGTGGATAAAAGACCTGTAAAATAAATGCTGAGTGAATAGGACTCTTGAGCTATAGAACTTGTGCTGTGAAAATTCTACTTTGTCTGGGAAACACTATTAAACAGAAATCTACGAACAGCATTTTTTTTCCCATTTCATACAGGGGGAAAAAAAGAAATCAGATCTGACCCAGTGACTTCGATGACAATGGCAAGAGTCCTACTTTGTACAATGAGTTATAAAGACAAAATTTTTACTCTTGGGTGGGCATTTTAACATTCCTAGCAACAGAGCTTCACTACTAGACTTGCTGAGATCACTTGATAGAGCTCTGGTTGTTGGCACCAGTGACTCTGGCATGTCAGATCAAACCTGACGAGCCCTCCTGTTGCTTAAGGTTTTTTTCAGATTAATTTCCAAATTGCACAATACAATTAAGAAAATGTTGTCAAAGAGAAGATTACTATTATTGCCATCTCTATTTTTTTCTGGAATTTGAGTTTTAGGTAGACAAACTTCATACCTTTACGATAATTTGGGTCATTTCCAATTGGAATTCAAAACCAGGTGTCAGTGGTGAAATGCCTCGAGGCTATCAAAATAACTGACTGTGTCACCTTGTCCTCCTAATGATCCTTATATATTTAACATAAACATCATAAAAGTAAGTGCTTATTCAAGCAGGACGACTACATATGTTTACCTGGGCTTGTTTTTCTAACTTGCACTGACTATTAAAAAATAACTGGGAAAATGAAAAAATGTTAACTGCTATAACAGAGCATCAAACTATGGATTTGGAAGTCTGATGCTTGCTGATGTTTCAAATAAACCCCAGAAGCTATTCTTGTGGGGGGTCATAATGGCACAGACAACCTATTTTGAGACCATTTCTTTTCTTACAGTGCTGTGTGCTTCTCATTATAATGATAATAACCAGCATTTATATGGCTATTTACGTCTTTTAAGCACTTTACCAACAACTAATTAATCCTCACAACACCCTGTAGGGTAGGTAAGTATTATTATCCCCTTTTTATAAATGGAAAAATTGAGACAGAGGGGTAAAAGTGACTTGCTGGAAGGCACTCAGCAAGTTACAGGCAAAACTCAAATGAAAACACAGGGGCTTCCTGGGTCCCAGGCCCATGCTCTCTCTGCTCAACCAGACCTCTCATAAGAACTAGCATCCAAACTTGCCCCAGAAAACCCTGTACTCTGTAGCATGCGTTGCTTCCATTATGTGCTCAAGATGTTTCAGTCATGACAATGTCAAGCAGTGGAACAGCTTGTCCAGGGAGGTTGTGCAGGCTCCGCTCTTGTTGCTTCTCAAAAGCTTCTCATGACACAACTCTGAGCAACCTCGTCTGATCTAATAGATGATCTTGCTATAGACAGGACACTGGATTAAAGACCTCTGAGGTCCGTCCCAACTGGAATTTCCCTATTTTATGAAGTAGATGTGTTCTGTGATGGCTACAAGTTTTCCATCACTTCACACTGTCAGCTATGCTATTTTCATGTGGGTTCTTCCATTAGGTGCTTTGACCTACATCTGTCTTTCAGCAGACATACCTACATGCAGCACTGGGTCTGTACCAAAATAAAGAAATAAAT
>VZRU01007517.1:94966-381466 GCA_013398155.1 Pedionomus torquatus
CCAGTAATTGTTCTTTCTCATATTCTATTTAGTTTTGAAATGTACTGTTTTGTCATTGTCTTTGTTTTGTGTTTTTGTGGTTTAATTTGTGTGTTAACATGGAATTTGGAGCTTCATAGCTCCCTGCTGTACATAGGCATTTCCCTCCATATCTCATGTGGTGCAATATCACATTACTTTGCTTACAAAATCTGCAAGTATGCCCCTATGCAGCTTTCCTGTTAAGGCTTTTACATATATATATATATATATATATATATAATTATACGCCATTTAGCAGTAAACTAAAAAAAAATATGTAATTTCTGTAAAATATTTTTTCTGTTTGTATCCAAATTTAAAACCATCACCAAGTAGGTCTTTTCCATCAGAGAAGACAATGTCCAGATATTCTTCCATCTGTGTTTCCTATAAAAGTTTGATCACTTACTTACACAAGTCCATACTTTATTACAGGACAGAAAGAAGCTGTCTGTGCAGCCCCACCTTCATCCACAGCACTGGATTCAGGTCTAAACAAGAAACTGCCAATAGCAATATAAAAGCTCTTGGAATGATTCTTTGCTTTGTGACCCTCCTTGCTGCAGTTTCACAGGTAAGGCCAAAGCTGATAACCCAGATAACAGAATTATAGAATGGTTTTGGTTGGAAAAGACCTTTAAGGTCTTTGAGTCCAACTGTTAGCCTAGCACTGCCAAGTCTACCACTAAATCGTGTCCCTTAGCATTCTACCTACATGTCTTTTAAATACCTCCAGGGATAGTGACAACTGCTTCCTTGGGCAGCTTCTTCCAATGCTTGATAACCTTTCAAGTGAAGAAATTGGTACTCAGTCTCCTCAGCAGTAGCTAGTTATTAGGGGATTTCATCTGGAGGGGGATGGGGTGGACCAGGGTGGGGACGACACACACACCAATAAGGTTACAAAGTTTTAAAAGTGCTGGGTACCTGTAGTTTCTACTAGAATGAAACAGAGCTGCTTGGGAACTTCAGTTATTTCATTCTGGTGCCTAATGGGAACTGTTGGATGCAAAATTGTTTTAGGAATTGAGCCTTAAACATCCTTATCAACTCCCCTGCGCTCCTATAAAAGATTGTTTGTATCCTTTTGCATATACTTCAGCAAATAGAAGACATTACAATACTCTGACTACTTGCAAGTGAAATTAGGAGCCACATTGTCAAGTAGGAGCCAAAAGACGAGGCTACACTAGCAGCAGATAACGTCAAAAAGTATACACTTTTATATACATACTATGCAGGATAAAAGCCTGGTTCCCCGTTGCTTTATTCTGTTCACAGCCACTTACGTTAAGAAAGAAGGGATTTAAAATACAAAGTTGACAGTACAGTTGCCTTTCACCTCTGTAATCCCTCAAGGAGAAAACAGTGGATATCAGGCAGTAAATTGTACCTGATATTACAGCTCCTTTATTCCAAAATCTGATCTATATACCTACTTACAGTCAGACTACTTTGTACCAAACTGTATTTCCTAAAGAGTAAGTAGACAAACAAAACCCAAGAGGAGCAACATGAATTTGTATGAAAACTTTTTTCTCCAACTTTTCTTTCTCTGTGCTTTTGCTAGTGATGATGCCAAAGGCTAATCTATATTTATTATTCCTGGAAGTCATGCTTAGAAATGTCTACAAATAAACTCAAGAGTATTTAGCCAGCTAGAGCGGCCTGCTAGGCACTTGTTGAAAACAATCCATTCCTGCACTTGATGTGAGGGTTACTGTTTAACCAGCTCACTGAGAACTTCCCCGCTCCTGAACGTTCTGCTGCAGTGCTTTACCACATGGCGAACGATGACACGAGACTGGCACTTACCGACATGGCAAAGTCAGTATAGTAACAGGGTTTGTCAGGATCAGAAAAGAAGACAGCATGATAATGTCAATAGCCTTTTAAAATAATATATATACATACACATGCACAAATACCTATAGCTCATACATACATTAGTGTCTACAAGGTTCACATTTGTGATTACAGACAGCACTATAGACAAAGCTACTATGGTTAAACCCTTTGTGAGAGTTATTAAGCTGTTGACAATATGAGAATCAGATGAATTTACCACTGCTTTAGTAATTGTCTTTCATATATGAGCAACCCCCTACATACAACTTTTATGATTCATCATATTTATTTTTTGTTTCCTCAAGCAACATCTTTTATTAGTTGTACACTCACTACAGAAATTTAATTTCTGCAAGAGAACAACAAAGCAGTTGATTATTATTATTGAGAATCTGGTACAACACAGAGTGAAATAAAATCTATAAGGCATTAAAATGACAGATTAGGCAAGAGCTGTATTCATTTACAAGTGTTAGAACATCATGTTAATGCCTCACAAGCACAACATAAAATGAAAATCAACTCTTTCATGCTGCTTTACTAATACTGCAAAGCTCCACGGAGCACAAATAGTAGTCCCTGTTAAAGAGGCACTGTCCTTTTGTAGTTTTTACATGCAGCACGATTATCATTAACACTTGATGGAAAACTATCTTCCAGTATTTACTAGCCATAAACTTTACATTTTTACCTCTTATGGATTTAAAGATGATTATTACTGGTCTCTGCTAGACAAAGTATATTAAGTACATGTCTGTCCCTTAATGAAATTTTAGGATTTGTACGCAAAATCTCTTTGCTTAGAAATGTTCCTTTGGAAAGCATTGTATTAGAAACTTTGCTTTTCACAATCGCTGCAAGGCTACCATATCCAGATTTACATTCATATTAAATTTTACTGCAGCTTTATTTACTATCAAAATCTCTGAACATAAAATGACAGGACATGCAAATAGGAAGACTTGAAATATTCACTTCACACACACCAATCCAATCACCAGTGTATGTATTTGATGGTATTTGTATTCTTTTGATCATATTGTATATTATTAATGTAATGATTTTCTTGGACATATCACTACTCTTTCCCCATTCTTTTTGCTTAAGCTTACACCTCATCATAGCTGAAAAGTAGGAAAATAATACATGGCTTTGGAATATGATGTTATTTGTTCAAATTCCTGTATGTCTTGAGGAAGTGGATTTTGATAAGTAACAAGAACGATACCTGTTTTGTAATTGGTTCCTCAATATATTCTTAATGATTAAAAACCTGAAAACATTTTGAGGGACTGCCACAAGTATGTCCTGCCTACAAATAGCCATAACTTCCAAATGAAGACGTCTTTTGACCAGGTGAAGAGGAGCACAGGACAGGCCTCAGTCCTGGCAAAGGAGCAAAAATGAACGTGCGACCATTCCAAGTGAGAAGGTCAGGGCTCTGCCATATGGGAAGAGATAGTAAGAAAAAAGAATGGTCACAATCATTTTTTCTCCCAAAGATGGGGTTACGTATCAAATTTCCAAGTCTTGTTCCACCACTTCCTTTGGGTTCCAGCCACAAAAGGTAATAAAGCATAATGAACGTAACGTAATTGTAAAAATTTAAATTATGCATCTATATATATAGTAAATAGATCAAGTACTGAAGCACAACTATCCTCATTCTGAAATATGCTGTAAGCAAATTAACATTACACACATACACTCTATTTCGTTAAGGGGTAATACTTTTTGTGTAACATCCCTTGGATATACTAACTGCAAACTTTCTGACCTGACAAACTCACTTATTTCTAAGAAGGCCAGAATCAATCTGATGTACTGTGATGCTGGATAAGTCTGTAAATTATCTAAATCATGGAGGGTTGATCTTTATCCCTTTTATTATACACTATATTATACGCTGTACGTTGATGAGATTACAAATATTAAAAAAGAAAAAAGAACAGGAAATAGCACAGTTTAGGTTCCTAATTTAGTAACAACAGCAATAACAATATTTTTTTTGTTTACCTTAAACTTCAGGATAACAAATCTCTCTAGTTCCAGTTCCAATAAGTGAAAAGCTAGTTTTGTATCTACATTTGTCATAATATTGTATCTTTGACCAGAAGCAAACATAACTACTTCATAACTTAGGGGCTCAAGCACAGCACTTAAGCGTCGTATTGTACAGTCCCTACCTAGGCCAGCATCAGGCAGGCTAAAAACCCGGAGAACTGTGCCTGAGATTTTATTTGGTGTGCTGTTGTAAAACAGGTACAACAAAGTAGGTCACATTCTAAAAGCACTACTTAGGTTCCCTAAAACCAAGTGCTCTCATAAACACCTGGGGCAAGGGGAGAGATCCCTTCTTAAGTCAAACATAAAGATATACTTAGAAAGTTGCCAGAAGAAGAGTTGCTATTTGGGAGACACAACCAATGGTTGATATATTCTTCAATATTTTTCAAAAAAAACCCAATTAAATGACATGATATAAAATCCTAAAAGGCATCAAGAAATAACAAAGAGTGCTTTCCCCAAAGGCATAGCTGGAATTTGTAGCAAGATCTCCCCTCTCTTTCTTTGCAACTTTAAAACGTTCTGTCCTCATCTCACTTGAAGGATGTATGGCAACTGGGTGAGAATTCTGTGCTAGAACCCTAATCTTATACGCTAACCTGCTTGTGCACCACACTAATAATGTCAGCATACCAATATTTCTTTTCTGTAAACCTGAAAAATTATGTCTTCCAGCAAAAAAAAAACACCACCAAACAAAAAACAACAAACCTCTTCTATGTTGTTGCACTTCCAATTCATTCAGTGTTTAAATCAGTGTAAAATTCATCTTACTGATTCCACTGTACCATCAACACCAGATTTGGTGAAAACATCCAGAAAAGAAAAAATAAATGAGGATGATGTGAATTGCACCAGATCTAGGTGGCACCTCCACCTTTAAAACTTCTTGAACCACAGAATACAATAATGCACTGTTCTGAACCACATTTTAACTGTGCACTATATTATTTAGCTTTCTCTGTACCCACCATCTGAATTTAAAAACTAAGATTATCAGCACAACACAATGTATACATCTCCATTTTGTCAGCTGAATCTCACTGATTTACTCTTTACTGTCCATGAGTTGCTATTTGAATTTTAATCCTGCACTGAAAAAAATTCAAGGCTTCTAACTATTTGAGCAGTGACTATTTTGAGAATTCTGATTCATGTCATTAGATGATATCCTTCAAAAGCACTGCAGAAGTCACCGCAAAATCTCAGAACCAGATGTTTTGACATTCTGTACATCCCCAGCACACTTTTTACTTTTTAAAATGGATTAATTGAATTATGTCCTCTGTTAAAATGTCAGAGAGAACTTAAGAAATGAGGCTTGATAGAGAGGAGGTATGGATTTTTCTACTAGAGATGTTCTTAAAGATAGGCTAATAAAGTTCTGCATAAGAAATTAAAAGTACAGATTCAAAAAACCCCACAACCCACTGTGTGCATGGAATAAATTACACAAGCTTTTAGGTTCAGAATATCGTTCCACATGTTCATTTTACATATAATTGCAAAAGAGAGAAGGAAGTCTAAAACTTAAAATAGCATGTGCACCTGTATTTTTTTCTCTTCGTTTTGTGGTCAGTGTTAAAATGTTATACAGGACAGTATGACAGGGAGATTTTTTTATTTATTTATTTTTAACAAAACATTTCAAGTTGTGCATTACCTCCAAATAAAATCTGCCTATGCAAGACAAACTGCAATAGCATCCTAGTTCCGTGGATCCTGTTGTTACAAGGAATCAATAGCAAACACAATGTCTGGGAACCGGGGCAGGCAAAAATGCAGAAAAAGGCTCCAGCCCAGAAAAAAAGAAAACTATATATAAGGAGAAAAATAAGTAGTGCCATGAAACAAGTGCAGTATTTTGGATGACTTGGGCATGTAAACTGCTGGGAATGAAAGGGAGAATAAAAATAGAGCAGCACTGCAAAGGAAGGTTATTTCTTCAAGGGAAATGGAAACCTGGGAAAAGATCATACCTCACTAACGTCCTCATACCACTAACATACCTCACAGGTGTCTCTCAAATACGGTCATTTGTTCAGGGACTCTTTTTAAAAGCAAAGAATATTAAATTTAAAGAAAAGTTCAGATGTATATTTGTTTTCCTGAAGAGTACATTATCTATACAAACACCTTTACCGAACAATTAATAATCATAAGAAATGCAATTTACTTGATATATCAGGGGATTAATAAATATTCAATGTATAACACAAACACACTTTTCATACTAGTATGTGTTTCATAAAAAAAATTTTTGGAAATGATTGCATAATTCTAACCCATTATTTCTTATGGTTTGTTGTTTTTTTGTTTGTTTGTTTGTTTGTTTTTTCCCAAAATGAGCACCTCCAACAATGGTATTGCTGCTCTCTCCTTTTCAATGAATGCAGGTACCAGTATCTTCATTTAAATTACGTATTCCACAAACAAGCTTTTGATACTGGTGTTCTGCTGTGCAGTGTACCAGGAATGGGGTATCTATACGGAACTTTTCAGCCTGCCACTAACATTCTTGGTACTCAGCTTTTTTGCCCCAGTTGCTGTCTGCCAGTCTCCCATGTAAGAGGGAAGGAGAGGTTAGATTCAAATGCAAAATGTGAAAGTTATAGGTAGTATAGGTATGGACTGAGGCTTTTGTTTTGCTCTCTTTCTAAGAGTAGTTAGATCTACATACAGAATGTTATTATACAAGATGCTTACTTTTGCTAATATATACTTGTCACAAAGCTGTAAATCAAAGGTATACACAGCTAATGAGAACTATCAACTCCTTACGTCATCCTAGAGAATGAAAGCCAAGAAAGTGACATCAGGTTTATTATTTGCAGTAATAACAGGTGGTAAGACATATTTCTCCAAGTTGCAAGACACTGGAAACCGAGGGTGCTTTAAATTGCCTAGTAACTGGTGCAAGTTTTAGAACAGAAAAAGGATGATTGGATAGGCAGCTGAATCCTCTTTGGACCAGTTAGACTGTTTTGGGACTAAAGCTTTAGGAAACCTATCGTGTTTGAGAAGAATTCAACAAGAGAAGAGAGAGAAGGAGTTCTTCAGCGTAAGTAGAGAGAATGACATTTCAGGAATCTAATATTGAAACAGGAGCAAAAGCGAACTTTGCACAAAAATCTCAAACTTTGATAAAGGAGCCCATAAGGAAAGACACAGACAATGTGGCTTGAGAAATTGACCCAAAGACTTATTTTATGAAATTTTATGTGTGTGTCAAGCACAAACACCTAGCCAAGATAAAAGCTCAGCTAAGGACAAGCTCATCCTAAAAGACTTAGGGAACCTCAACTTGGAAAGGTGTTTAATAAGAAAAAGGGACAACTTATTCACTAGACCACAAAATGGGCTATTTGGTACCGCTTCTGCTTCCTGTTGCAGAGTTCTCAAAGCACTGTGATGCTCTTTCCTGTCAAGATATTTCCACTCTCTGATCCAACAAAGATAACCTTGTCACCCATCTTGTTTGACAGCCCCGAAAGGGACAGTTGCTGCATTATTATCCGCATGCCTTTCCTACGCCTAGAGCAATTCCTTTACTTTCCTAGTCCCAGGAAGAAATAGGTGCCTCAGTGAAAGTCATTCAGTTAACGTTCAATTTATTATAAAGAGATCAAGCCTATTATCAAAAGGAAATTTCTAAGACTGTACCAGCACCAATAACCATTCCATTATCAACAGCCAGAGATCTGTCCATTGTCATAATTACCTCAGTCTCCAAAACTCAGGAATGTAGCTGCGCTGACAAGAGTCCTACAAAGCAAAATGGACAATGGCAAACTATTGCCATCTCTAACTTTGTCAGAAGGCACACTTTCATTCCATTTTGTTGCATCTTCTTATCCACATTTTTCTTATTTGTCTTATGAGCTGTAGCATTCCCAAATTGTATTTAAGTGAGAAACCATGAAGAAGATTTACCTGGATGGAGAAAGGTTGACCATCAGGTGAGCAAAGCCCATTTGTAATGTGAATGTAATTCACCTTTTTCCTACATTTTCCAGCCTTCCATAACTGGATGAACAAAGTTCCAGTGGGACTGTGATTCAAAAAACTCAGGGACTGCCTCTGTCTAGTGTGTAACTAGGAGCATCTCAAGTCTGAACCCAAAGTGCCAGAACAAGAACCCTCTCAGTTACACAGAATTAACCCCTCCACCCAATGAGCAGCCTCTAAGATCTCCTAATAACTGACAAGAATGAAAATTGCACGTTTCCCTAGATGACTACACTAAAATTTTGATTTGTTCCCCAGTGACCAGAAGAAATACCAATTCCAAAGGAGCTTCAGACTTGTTTAAATACAGTAGTATTTTTACCATTATCATTTCACAAGCAATGAGACAACCTTAAAGTTGATGAGGAGACTCTCTTAATTAGCTGAAACTGTGCTGTGAACAGCCTCCATATCTCACCCTTGTACTTGATTATGACAGCAAGAAACAGCCAAGGAGACTCACTGGTATAACCAGGATAAAGGAACACCAGTCCTGTCACCTATTTCTCTGATGACTATTTATCCACAAAAGTCCAGGTGTGCTTGGAACAGCACAGAGAGTGTAGTACCACCCCAACCTTTTTCTAATTCTCTTCGCTAGAGCCCACAGAGTTCAAAACCAATTTTGCAATAAAAGAAAAGTTTATAGAAATACGAAAAAAAAATTTTTGGGGGTTCTGCAATAGAAAGTACATTATTGTTCCAGCTACATTTAGGGTTTCCTTTTATTGCAAAACAGATCAATTTGGAACTTTGGCTGATGCTAATAACTTCATAGATCAACGTACAGTTTAATTGATGGAACAGATGGAAGACACAGACTCTGCAACATTAAAGAGTTATACTTAATGCATTGGAATAACTGTGACTTGGTTTTAAAACGTTCTCCTAATTGTCTGAATGGTTTAACAGTGGCATGAATTCTATTGGATATTTCCACTCATACTGATTTACAAGTTTATAATATGATTTTGTAAAATTGATGATTTCTAATTTTCTTAGTGGAAAAAAAAAAAAAAGTGCATGAATTACCAAAACAAGAAGAAAAGTTTTAAAGAGAGCTATTCTTTGTAGGTCAGAGAGCTTTGCATAATAAAGGATGATTCAACTGTCAGGTCAACAAAGCACTGAAGTACACATCTAAGTCTTTCCTGCTCGCTAAAGAATCCAAGCATACATTTGGACCATTTGATGAAAATGAATGGTTTGCATGGGGTCTCAGCACTCAAGAGGGAGACACTGAGCAAGAGCCTGATCTCCCAGAATTATGGAGAAATATAAACATATCTTAAAATGACAACATTTTAACTGTGGATTCCTGTGTACCTTTAACATTATTTACACATGATTATTTATATACAAGAGGATGGTGAATGTGTTTATTAACCAAAACCTCCCTTAAAGGCTGCTTAACACTGAGGCTTTCTTGGAAAATCCTTTCTGGCAGCACACGATAAATGCTAATTTGATCATAGTATCTCTCTTTCATTTATATAAGTATAGATAGACAAAGTTTGACCAGGCCTAACCAAGAAAGACCCATAATTCCTATAAAGTAGCTGGGGTAGAAATGGGGGGTGGTGTTGTATGTTGAAAAAGAGTATGAACCTACCCTAATTTGTTATTTTGCTGCCTTCAAGTTAAAAAAGACATGCTTATTGTAATTTCTTTCTTTGTAAGTTATAGCATTTGCTACGGAAAATAAAATAAATAAAGACTGGAAATTAATTCCTGCTGGATTATGTCTTCTGGACAAAGCTAAAAACATGGAAGTCGCCCAGTGCCTAGAATAGCCTCAATAGGACTACAAAAAAGCATCCCAGCCGGATCCACCAGCTCCCTGTGTGTTCACTGTAGCACCGTGTCAGTGTGACCCAGCAGCCAGCCTAAAAGAACTGCCAAGACTTGGCTTCTCCTTGCACTGTTAATTACTTTCCTGTGGGGTAATACAACAACACGTTCGTCTCCTTACCACGGACTTCGCTTCTTATTACAATCCAACAGGAAGGTTTCTACAGTCTATGCTATTATATAACTACATTAGATCAGCCACAGTCTACCCTTATCTGTTTAAGCATCTGTCTTGTAAACAGCACAAATAGGTTGACATAAAGTGCTCTAAAAGGGCAGGCTTAAAAGACTCTAGTCCTCCCTGACCATATTTTAGAGGCACTGGATGTCTGAAAAGCATCTAGCTCCTACTGATTTCAAGTAAAGTTGGATGCCTATGTATTTTAAAATACTGTTCGGCCTCTTTTGCATCTCTGGGTGGGCAAATGCCAAGAAAATCTGCCCAGTGCTCTTCAAGGTACCTAGTGGACACTCAGACTACGGATTTTCTTGTCAGTGCTAATTAGCACAGCACAATTACAGGTGTAAGCACTTTCTAATCACTCGTTATTGAAAGTGTGAAGAAGTGCTAAGCTATTATTTCCCTCTACATACATCCCCACAAAGCGCAGCTCTCAGTGGAAAGGGGGTGACTGTGCCCAGCCGATTTCCTCATACTTTAGCACCAGATGACTCTTTATCCAGTAAAACCCATTCTGGTTTTTGCATAGAAGGGAACAACAAAGAGGAGCTACAAAACCACTCAATATACCTGCTGTTAACTACTAGCAAATTACCCAGTAACCAGGTAATTCAGAGAAAGGAATAAATAAGCAGAATACTTCATGGCCCTTCAACATATACCTCTGACACCACCTAATGACCCCCTTACTCAATCAGGTTTTTGTCTCATTTTCAGTAAGCAAATGGCCAGGCAAACTCTACCCTAATAGTAATGGTAATTCAGAAAAATAGAAAGGACCCCCCCCCACACACCCTAACATTAACCTGTCCTTGATTACACGAGTAAAGTTGTTTAAGGGTTGTCAATAGAGGGAAAAAAAAAACCACTTCAAACTGAGCATACGCTCTGGGAGCAGACTGGTGTAAACTGTGGTGTTTCCATCATATATGAAACTCAATGGGCTTTTCATTTTCAGTATAAACCTAAACTAGTTAAAGTCAGTGTGTGGAAGGGCCTCTGGTATGAAGCAGCAGTCTGCATTAAAATTACATTATATTGTTTTGACATGTCTGAAGCAAAGGTTAAAACCATCTTTTTGCCGGACATTGTTTCTGTAATATTGCCCCACTGCAAAGCTTCAATATGAACAAGCCCAGAATGATGTGAAATATTTCTGATACAAATTTTATTTTTATGTGAAACTATTCAAATGCTGCTGTACAACATGAACTACCTGAACCAAATCAAATCCTCAGGTCAATTCCTTCTTCCGAATGCTCCTTAGATAACAAAGTCTTGTTCTGCGAATCTGTTCAATATATTAAAGTTGATTCACTCGGACAGTGTGTAAGATATAATACATTAATCTGGGCCATTTCAATTTCTGAGGCTGGGACTATAAAACTGGTGTGCTGCATATCTAATTTTTTTTGAATACCTGATTTATGCATCCCTCTGATGCATAGTGTCGATGGTATGGTGGATGCGGCTGCTGCATTAACAACGGGCTGCATCAGCACTCAAATCTTATCTTGTTAAATCAGACAAATGTAGCTCAATGAAAAGGAAGGAATAAATGCCTAGGATGGTTGAAAGGAGTGAATTTTAATCCTGTTTGTTAGGGACTTTCATGGTGGGGGCTGAATGACTGAGGCAGGAATGTCCACCAAGAGCTTATGGGACTATGAATTATTATATGCTTATACATACAACCACACATGCAGTATATACAAAGACATTGTTTTTCATTTTATTTCTACACAGACAGGTAAACATCCACACATCGACACTCATCCATATACAAACACAGGCATTTTTAAAAATGGAGAAATAAATGCCTTTTAGGAAAATCAGATCTGTATTTACAAAGTGTATATTTCTGTCTCTTTGTGATTCAAGAACAGCCGTGAGTGCTTCTCTGTATATAATTTATCATTTTATGCAGTGAAACAAAAGTTATCACATGGACTAAGTATCCAGAAATAGATTAGATTTTCAGAGTAATTATGTATGTTTATATGATTTTGTGGATAGACGGAGTACTGCTGTCACTCTATACGCAGTCAATATTAATTCTCAAGGAAAGAAAATGTTCCTGTGTTTGCACAATCAACGAGACCTTTAGAAATAAGCTTTCTGCCAGACACGAAAAAGTTTCAATGGCACACACTTCGCAGACTCAGCTTAGGTATTTACAATAAATGGAACGTATTGTCAGAATTAATTCTTAGGAAAGACCCTGAATCACTGATCTTTAATTTGAATTCCCCTCTCTAATGGTTTATAGATAAAATGTAAGAATTTATAAGTCGGTAAAGAACCTTTGTTTATTTATCAATAAAAATCTAGCTGGGAACAGGGTAGGACAATAAAGCTTTTATATGAGGCTATGACCATTGCGGCATAAAGCAGAAGTAGTACATATGAAGCCACGTTATATCTGGAATTACTTAAATTGGCTCAAAGTTGAAGTTTCATGCCCACTAGGACACCAGAAATACATTATTTAAGCATGCATCAGTTTAGCCTTTATTGCCTTCTTTTCTATCCACACTGACTAATTAGAATAGAAAATTGTGTCGCAAATGGTAGATCCCACCTTTACAATCTCTTCTGTGTGCTGACCTACAAGATTATAGTTCTTCATTTGTAACATCATTACTGCTTGTTGTGAAAACTATTGTGATGTCACAAACAATATTAATGTATGGAGTGGTGTAATATTAATGAGGAGGAAGGCTGAAAAGAACCTGTCATGGACGAATACCACATGTAACAGCTCTCATATCTGAAAAAGTCCTAGGACCAAACCCTTGAAAAGAAAGAGAGCTATTTGAATGTTGTGCTTTCATTTCCCTTTTGACTGAACATGAAAGCTCATCTTTAAATTCATGAAATACAAACATTTTAGAGTTCCTATCTTGAGTTAACTTAACCTAGCCTTAAAAAAAAAAAAAAAAAATAGTAGAGGGAAGCAGTGACAGAGACCCAGACATGACAGAGACGACTCATTATAGACCTTTTTGATCCAATTATCCAGGAGAGGTTGGGATACGCAGCCCAAATATGCACAGGCTAATAGCAGAGAATATAAATGGAGGCTATGTTCTCACTTTTCCTAAAAGTTACAATGGCTTTTCTACATACCATGCATATTATTAAGTGTGCAGATCAATTCAAAGCCATATTCCTGTTTAAAGAATAAAGGAGGGGGACCAAAAATAAAAAAAAAAAAAAAAAAAAAANATCCCAAACCCAAACAAGCAAAATCCCCAAATACACACTTTCATGACAACAATTCCAAATTTTACTAAAAAAAACAAACCCCAAGAGTTCCTGGCTCTGAGAAGCTTTGGAGAACTGTGCTGAGAACAGGGAGGTTGCACCTCTTCACTAGTGAGGTCTCTAGTCTGGAAAGCCAGAAGAGGTCTTCCAGGGTAGGGAAGGAAGGGCTCTTTGTGCACGTTTCTATCAGTGATGTGACACTGCAGCACTGTGCTATAGAACCTTGGCGGCCCCCAGATGACACGCCTGAAGTATTGTTGGTGGCTACCATCGCCAACGACTCTTGCTCTCAGCTGAGACAAATAAAACGGCCAAACCTTGGGGAAAATACAGATAAAATGAGCAAATCAAGATAATTGTACTAATTATCATAATGAAGGAAAGATTTTTTGTTTGCATGAAGGCTTCCCCTCCCCCATTATGAGCATGATGCTGCGGATGCATTCAGGGCAAATGAGTTCCAGGCCTCAATAGATGCTTGAATTTCCGTCAAAGTGGTTCCATTACATATGTGTCCCCCAGGGTCAGACTGCATTAGCCGACTCCTTTATGCCATACATGACGAACTAAGGAGTCAGCAGAGTGTATTCCAAAAATGTCTTCGCAACAGATATTTTCAGCATCCACAAGAACTTCAGCTCAGTTTAAAGTGGAGTGGATTTTTTGGGGTTTTGAGATTTTTTTTTTATTATGCGGTAGAAAAATAAAATACAAAATGTCTGTAAGGTCACGGAACGGTGACCTCATTGGCTGGGCTAATTTGATTGTGCCAGAACAATAGCACTGTACTCCTCTGCCAGCGAAGTGCATGCTAATTATGCGATTTGCCCTTGATAAGACCTTGGTGGGTCATTCAGCAGTTGTGATCTGTCACTGACTTCTAATCATGTATTATCGTCTGGGTGAGTCAGAATGGTACCCTAAGCTTTCTGTCTTTACAGCAATGTGGCACTCTAATTACCTTATGCCAAGTGGATATGCAGAGACTGAATTAAGTGATCACTGTGATTGCCTTCAAAATCTTCTCTTTATCCTTTGTGTTGCTTCTCTGCAATTTACATTTTAAGATGCCGAGAAGCTTTCGGTGAGACTGAAAATGCCACTCTAAAAAATAATGATTTTTTAATTTAAAAAGCATAACACTAAATTTAAGTCATACCAATTCCTAGCAGTATTTAAATGCTGCTAAATAATATACCTCAATACGAATCTTTCGGTAAACTTGTTGAAAATTATAAGACATCCTTTACCATTTAATCTGCAACTAAAAGAGAAACAAAAGGAAAGAAGCCTAATCTTTTTAAAGTTTTAGCAATGTGTAATTGCTATTTAATAAGCAAAATTGATTATAAAGTGTTTTTCCACATTTATTATGCCTGGGAAATGTACATGCCAATACAACAAATGCTATCGATCAAATGTAAAGCATAAAAAGCTTCATTGTTGCGTTCATCATGTTCATTAGTAACAGTGAAGATGGGTCATTGCTGTAACTCTCACAAATTTGGCAGCAAATTTCTCACCTATTGGTCAACTCATTTTGTGGGATTTTAAGGGATCTGTGCTGCCTTAGCTATGAAAACGCTCTGTATTTTACCCAGTATTTTAAAAACCAGTTAGAGCTGCACCGTACTTCTCTATTGTTGCATAGCAACTCTGAAAAAGTACAAAGCAATCTGTTATGGTAAACCAGTTGTATTAACATCTGTATTTGCCCAAAGAATGATCTAATGCCTTTTGCAGAGCAAATGTGGTGATATGTCTCTAGGTTAAATAAACAAAGTAATGATTTATAAAATTTGGTAAGATACATTTGTCTGAATCATCCTTGAAAATATGAACTCTGGAGTGCTACTTGAAAGTTGTCATAAAACAGACAAAAAATCCTCACAATGTTAAATTTATTGTACCACTAACAGAAAATAAGGATTTTCAAAGCTTTTCTGTATTGTATGTCAATATTGCAGTATAATTTTTTTTTATAGAAACAAACTGGAAAAAAAAAGTCAATAAAAACCATAAAGGACAATTGAGAAAAAATTGCAAGCCTTATTTTCCTTGAATCACATGATGCACAAGCAGCATTATTTGCTGAACCTTGGTTTGTTTTGGGGGTGGGGGGGGAGGAGAGAGACAGAGAGACGGAGTGAGAGAGAAAGAAAGAAAGAGAGAGAGAGGCAGTGCGCCTAGAAATAAGATGCATTCCCTGGGTGGCAAAACAAAAGAGTCCAAGAAAAAAAAAAAAAGAAAAAAAAGCTGTAGAAAGTTGACACAGTCAAGAATAATGGCTAAATCTATCAAGTTTGATCAGGTCTGCTATAATGAAGTGGAGCTTCATATTCCAAGCAGGGACAATGAAGACAGAAGTCAGGCTCTAGAAATGTGCTGCTCACTTTGTGCTTGGAATATGCAGCAGCCAGCAGGGAGCCACAAGATAATTACACAGTATTTGTGTGGTTCCAGGAAGCTTCCCGCGCAGGTTGAATGCCCGCACTATATTAAAAGGCAGCACAGTGAAATGTTTTTAATGAATATTTTTGTCAGAGAAAGAAAAGGCATTTGAATGATTTCTGTGTATGCAGGGAACGAGAGGTGGAACATCACTGTCAAAATACAGGTACCGTTATTTATATTTACTCCATTATTTACAGTTTCAAGAGCCTGATGTCCTTTCAATAATAGAAATCGCAACACCAGGTTAATGTTAGTTGGGGCTAATTGTACATACACTCCCCTAACCAATTTTTTGCTCTTTAGTATGTTTCCCTAAAATCCTACATCAAACTGGCTTGAAACTACTTTTATTTTTATTTCCAGTAGAAGCTGAAATGTTTAGACACATTTAATCAGAAAACTCAAAGAAGAAGTAACACAGATGTTGATACTTACTATTCAGTAGCCCTTGGCAGTGATAGATCTAAAACATAAGAATACATTATTTCAGCACTCTGTAATTCTCACCTAACAGATGTGAATAATCCACTGAATTAAAAAACCCAGACATGATACTCATAAATGCTCATTTTGCAGTGCAAGCAATCATATTGATCAAAAACTAGACTTTGGTAAAAAAGTTAATTTGAAAGGCTTTTCGCTGCTCCAGATTTCAGTATTATCTACACCTAAAGTCCCTGTTTTATTCCTCAGAATTGACACACTTCTGGTATGCACAGACTGAGACAATTTGCTGCTACGTGCTGCTGAGCATCCTTGTGCAAGATTAAATAAGGCCCTTTATATTTCACACCGCCCTCCGCAAGAAATACAGGTACATACACTCTCTTCCTGCTCTGGATCAGCGACTGCAATTCACAAGGATTTTTTGGTAACAAAGTTTCAATTTTTTAAACAAATATCATGGCCAATTTTATATCTAAGTTGTGATTCAATGGGGAGAAACTTCCTGGCTGAGAAAGGAGGCCCATTGATCCTCTGCTCTGCCGTCCAGGATTCGCATGGCCTCTCTGCCTGCACTGCCCTGACTTCCATCCACCCCAAAACATATGCCTGGGTCTAAATCTACTGATGGCCAAATACTGAACGAGAGACAGAGGGTTTTGTTGCCCTTCAGGGATTTTCTTAAGCATGCTTTTTATAATTATTTATACAAAATAAACGACTTCTGGATGATTTGGAAAGGACTGTAATTAAAAGGAGTCCCTTCTTCAGTGATGACACTTCAGGTAACCAACTGCAGCAGAAGACAGAGTTTGTCCACATCATCACAAGACAAGAAAACTTTCGCTGTTCAGCAATTTTAACCCCATGCTTAGAAAGAGCTAGTGAGTAATTGTGCTAATAGTCCTGGGAAAGTAATAATAAAATAGAAAGATGCTTCACCTGAATTAGGTTATTGAAGACAGAAAAAAACCCAACAAACCAACAAACCCAACCTCATGGGTCAATATAATGTCGTCAAAGAGATTATTTTTTTTTTCCCCTAAACGACACAGAAAATTATTGGGTACTTCTGATACTGCCACTGATTTAAAAATTCTAGGTCTCTATGAAGAGAGGTTGCAGTGTCCCATGTTACGTAAAAAAAACTTACCGTGACAAAATCATCCTCAGTGTAACTTCAGAGGTTTCCTACTGGATTCAAAAGTATTTATGACTTGCAGTTTAAAAAAAAATAAAAATATTAAATTTCAAGTTGTGAAAATTCTTGCTCAGAAATTCTTTTCAGGTTCACTTCTTGAATAATCTTTTTTTGTTGTTGTTTTTTGAGAGAGACAAAAATTAAACTTCCATGAATCACGGAACACTTTAGTAGTGTTACTTAGTCCTTGTCACCCTCAGAGACTGATTCTGCACCTTTAAACGGGAGATACACCATAGGCAGGAACAAATCCTGATGCAAAATAGAATAAAAGGGCTTCACATATATAATCCCTTCCCCTTTTTTTGTTCGCATTCCTATTTTAGCAGCACACAGAGGTACATTTTTTTTTAAACGATCAAAGAGCTAAGCTGGAAATACCTTTTTCAGAATTATCAGTGTTATGTTTTTGCCAGGGAAGGGAATGCAACTTCTACACCACTCTTTGTCTACAGCAGCTCTAATTTAAAAGGAAATCTTTCAATTACCAGATGAAGAGGTAAACAGCTGTCACGTTTGGAGCTCAAGTAAACATTACAACCTACATTCCATCCCCCTGAGCAAAAAATCCAGAACAACTTGCTCTACTGCAAAGAAGGCAACGGGAGCTAAGCAGTAGTTTTTATTTTTATTTTGGCAAGTTCTTAGAATTTTTTCAGCTCCAGATTCTTGAGCCCATCTCTTAAATGGAGAGGAATATAATGCTTACTCCTTTGGATCTCTGGCTGTTTGAGGTTGCCTTCTGTGACTAGAGCAAATAATTGTAACTAATCAACCACAGCAACTCATATTTGCCATTTCAAATAGTTCACTCTACCAAATATGTTTTTAAGTAACTAAAATACCTAACTACCCATCAAGAACTGAGTTTTCATACAACCACTGCAGTACTCAGAGCCTACATTAGGCAGTTCATTTTTGTTTCATTGTTGTTATAAATAAGCTGAAAGAATAATAAACTCATTGGGTCAGATTCTTGTTTTTGTTACGCCTGTCCACTTAATTCTGGGTAAGCTAGTGCATTACAGCAGATTTACAGGACTGTGAGTGACAATAGAATTCACTCTGGGTGTTGGAATCCACTTGAGTTTACACGAGTTTAAGATAGCAGAATTGAGCCTCTATGAGAGAAAAAAAAATAAAAAATCTTAATACCATCATTGCTCTACCCAGTCTTTCCTTACAGCAGCCATATACACTGGTTAATGTAGGCAGAGTTTCTTTTGCATCTGTATATTAAACAGTTATTTTGCCAATATTTATACACCTCTTATCCCTCAGTACAAGCAGAGCCAGGAATATCAACCATAGCTGTTAGTCCCATTGCATGAGATGAGCTTTGTATCAAAGGAAAAAAGGCTCCTCTCTATCTCACATGCTTTATTTTATTCAACCAGCTCTTTTTCACATTGTTATATCCAGTGAATATAGCACGGTTGGATTCAGAAGAGAACCTTAAGCGTTATCATAATGCTTAGAAGCAATGGCTTCACACTGTATAATCTATCAAAGGTGTCAGATTTACAAAATGCAGATTTTCTGTCACATTTGGGCACTATAAGCACTGTATCTTTTCACTAAGGTGCTGACTGCTGTTTTAATGAGGCCCTTTGGTGGCTGTAAAAAACTGAAAGGAGAGGATTATAGGGGTTACCCTAGGTATTGTCTATTTGTCTTACAAATTTCACACTAACTACCAATTACATCGCCATAAACCTTTTGGCTACTTCAAGCTATATGCCATATAATACATAAAAAATACGCTATGTTAACCTCTTCCATATTATACGAGTAACTACAGCCACTGATGCAAGTAACATATCTAATGAAGCCAATAATGAGCCTCTTTAAAAGTAGTCTTGTTATAGGAATAATATTAGAGCAGTTCAGTTAAAGGCTAAGGTCCATTATGGCATGCTTCCTATGTTCTCTGGTCCCAGGTCTGAAAAGATGCTGACACGCTAATTCAGGCTCAAGAAGGGCATTAATCTCACAACCTTCTACTTGTCATGCTTAATGGGACATCCTGCCTAGGTGAAATGAACCTGATGTATTCAGGTAAACATAATTTAATAAGGAGAAGGAGAGGGAAAAAAAAAAGAAAAGAAAAAGAAAAGAAAAGAAGGAATAGCCAGGGTCTGACATAGTGGCAAGGGGAATATTTACAATTTAGTTTCAGTGGAAAGGATTGCTAATGTTTGACTGAGAAGTAAGCAACATAAGAAGAGAAAAGAAAAAGAGCAAATAATGCAGAATTTGTTTAAAAACTCATTGCTGAAATATTAGTGCATTTAAAGGAATACATTAATTTGGAAGAAGAGGAGATGCACTAATGTGGGGCTTAGAGCACTTGAGTATAAAATACAGATCTGAAGCTATACAGTACGATATTTAAAAGGCAAGCATGAATGTCAGTGAGTAGCTGTATATCCTCTTTTGGCTGTCATCAATCATAAGTCTAATAAGCCACCTAAAATTATGTCACAAGATACGAATAGCACCAGCCACAGCAGTTAAAGAAGCACGTCCTGTTTGTAGGCCAGGTGGTTAGTGCAGGACACATCTCTCAGCCCCAAAGAAGCACAAGGGCCTACAAGGAAAATACAAATAAAATAGCCAATACACAAATGTGTATTCTTGGGGAATACACAGTATATACCATAGACCTGGTGTTCTTTGCTGCTGGATATAAAGATGTTTATGGCCATTTTATGGCCATTTCTTAACTTAGCAGGAGATAAAATTATAAAGGGCAAAAAAAAATATTGCAAACTACTTAGGGAAAAAAAATAGTATTTTGATTCACAAATTGAAATCTGGTACCTACGAAAACCAAAACATGAGGATAGACCCTTTGACCCAGCATAAGCAGGTCTTTATTTCCCAGAATTCCCTTCAGAATTTCAGAATTCCTTCAGAATTTCCCTTCACTAGCCCCCAGAGCCAAAAGGTTGTGCTATACATTTTTGCACTGTGTGAGAAAGCAGAATGAAATCATCAGACTCTGAAAGGGAATAAAACTATTATGGATGCTACTTGGTGACTAGAGGGAAGAGGGGAATTCTGAGAAAGCAGAACTTGCCACACCACCACAGCTCTTACTGACGTCCTCAATCCCTGTGTAATTTTTACCATACTACATTTTCACTCCTTCTGTTCCTGTATAGCCCAAGCAGAACCAGAACATCAAAAGCTCGGGGAAAGAATTGTGCAAGTTCTTTGACTGTTGGATTTTTCTTTTCACCCACAATCGTAATCACTGTCTAACTGGGTTGTGTGCTTGCATCGCATCACTAAGATAAGCGTGTTAAGAAACCAGAGAATATTAGGTAAATTTAAGTGTTGTATTTGTAGAACAGTTGTGTTGCAGTTCTGTTGCATTCCAGTAAGGGAACCAAATCCACCTTTCTTCTAGCAATTATTCCCTTTGCTATGCTTCCCAATTACATCTGACAAGTGGAGCTCAAATTGCACTTGTTTTGCACAACTGAGAAGAAATCAAAACTTACCTTTTAACTAGCCAAAGAAAGCAGGTATAGAAAGAGCACTATTCAATTGGGCCCTTACAGACTTGTACATACAGATGTTAATCTTGTTAAGCCTTAAAACGCATACTCCAAATAGGCCTTTGCTGCCTCACTGGCTCCCAATACACCTTTTGACCATAAACATCTGGGTATTTTATCTAGGCTGATTTTTGCAAGCAGTTTACTCTAAAGCCACTAATACATGCTATTGCAATGGGACTCAACGGTGCCTATTAGGTTCTGGTCATGCTGAGCGAGGGTGTGGATTGTGGAGACGTATTGTACCACAGGGAGCTATAGGAGACACTCTGCTGCTGGAAGGCAGAAAACCTCCTGGAGCTCTCAGGTGCACAGAGGAGTGCACTTGCTATTAAATTATTTCACAGGGAGAGGCCTATTACCTATGAAAGCTGGTCCTGCTCTTAAAGGCTACTGCAAAGGGACCATAATCCTCTTGGGGGGAAGATGACATGTCCAGAGAAATCAGTCCCAGGGCTTCCAAACGGCCAGGGACTAAAACAATAAGAGGTATTTGTGTCAAGTACATTTGATGTGCAGTTTCCTATCCTGCAGAAACCTGTGGCTGCCAAAGGATGGCCCAAAGAAATCAGTATAAGTTAAAAAACTGTCCAGTTGCACCTGCTCCCACTAGCAGCTTGTAAGGAATTTGCAAATAGAGCCCAGCAAGATGTTTGCCCCCGAGAACATCATTCAGACATGCCCTCCTGGGAGGTAAACTAAATTTACCAACTTCCTGAAAGAATCTCCACTGACTCATGAATTTTGAATAAGCATCGAAACTACATTCTTAATCTCCTTTCATTTTTAAAATTCAGATATTCACTCAGGTAATAGTTCCAGATAGGTTAAATCACATAAAATAGTTAGTGGACCAACAAAATAAAACTATAGTGATATATCTGCAGCAATGGCACAGTTTGTGCTTTGGGACTCCTAGCTCCTGCAACTCTGATGCATGGGAGGCTTTATTCAGGAACAGCCTGTTTGCTTTTTGTTTGGTTTTAAAAAACAGAAAGGTACAGTTTCTGGAAAAAAAAAAGTTTAATTTTCAGACTTTTAATTTTCAGATGTGGATACCTATGTTTATTTACAACTTTTTGTACCTAAATTTGCATGTATTTTGGTACAATTGTAATGGTAATAAAGTATACAACCATCTCATACTACATGAGTCCACCATGTACAGAGCCAGACATGCTAAATTCCTACATTTGAAGCTGACTGCTGTTGACAGCAGAAAAACTTAAACAGATGATAAATCAGCAAATCCTAAATTACATGAATTAATTCACAGCTGGATTACACCCAAACTGCAGAGTGCAGCTAGCTAACCTGGCAAAACAGAAACAGAGACTTCACTAGTTCACAAACTGCACTATGACACAACAAGCTTCTAGTATTGACACTGAAGCCCCAGCTCTCATGAGCTTTCTCAGTGCTACCAGCCAAGTTAAAGTTTTTACATCAGCTTGTCATTTCAATATCCTTTTCAGTTCTACAGCACAGCCAGTAGGATATGATATTCAATGACTTTGTCAGTAATGACAAGTGAGAAAGACCAGAAGTCCATAGGAGTCTTACAATAGTTTCTTGTGCAAGGCACACACAGAAGTTTCAACAGATTTGGAAAAGCCCCTTCCTGCTAGTCTTGTCCTGGGGGACTACAAGGAAATCATCACTCCCTGGTCTTCATATTAAGCAGCAGGGACACATGGTACAGTAAGTTTCCTCCACTCTCATTCTTCATTTCAGAATTTGGCCCAAGCATCATCCATAGAGATGGATTCCTTTTTCCTTCAGAGCACAAAAGGCTAGTAAGAATTCATCTGATTTTTTCTCAAAAGAAATAAGACAGAAACATGTGATCTTCTGGCTGGGAGGTTCAAATCTCGGTGGAAGCCAACACACTTCACAAGACCCACAATTATGTGAACCATATTGAGCTGCTTAAGTTTAATACATGAAACAACAGAAGGAAAAATTATTTTTCAAACTCATTAGCAGTTACAGTACAGAACTGTACACGTTCCCTAAGCTGGCATTAAGCTAATATGCCCCTAGTTTTTAGGTCTCATTTTCTCACATTGTTTTTTCAACTGCTTTTTCCTAGAGAACTAGACATATCTTGAAGATTTGTAGGGGATAAGGTCACTATATGGTGGCTACAAGGCTACTGGAGGACTGAGTAACATTGCCCTGAATCAAGGGAACTCAGCAATACCTGCCCCTGGGGATGTACCAGCCCACACTGAACACAAAAGTGCAGTGTGAATTTGGAGAATCAGGAAACAGGTACACAGGCCAGTGACTGCAAAAAGTTAATTACATTTCTTGTTTGAAGGCATTTCCATTTCCTTGGACCATCTCCAACATGCACCAAATTCCCACATTCTAACACAAAGCCATCATTCCTGGTTAGCTTCTATATTGCCCCAAAAGCACTGGCTAGTTTTCCTAGACCAGTCTGTCTGTGTTTATCACAAAGCTCCACCTTGACTTTCAGGAGAAGAGAGAGCCAATGATATTCGCAGTATTTGCAATTGAAGCTTTTGAAGACGTTATTTCTACAACAGTTTTGCAGGAACAGGTATTTTTTCCAGCCTCTCTAGCTGTTGCCAGGCTGCTCCCCCCTGTTTTATTTTGGTTTTCCCCCATCCAAGTGTGAACTGTGGTCTACTTTACATAAAAATTGGCTGTGCAGAGCTGGATAAAAAAAAAAGTGTCTCCTTGGGCACATGAATTAATAGTTTGGTTATGTACTCTGTTAAGCTGCTCTATAGTAAAGACTTGAGTGAGCTACACAGACAACTCCTTAGAGCTAGCATTTTTAAAAGTTGCCAAAGTCAATATCCCTTTGAGATCTCTCTGAATTATCCAGATTTAAAGAAAAAAACAAACAAACAAACCCACCACCACCAATCCCCCAACAACAAATCACATGAAGATAAACAGATTTCCACACACAACCCCCGCCCCTGCCTGAGCTTTCCATAGTACCACCAAATATAAAATGGTGGAAAAAGTTGGCAGGAACAAATACTTCCATGGAATTTCTAAAGTTGCAATTAATGTTAATGAAGCTATACCTTATATGGCAAGGAAATATAGTGTAAATTGGATAAGTAAGAAAAATGATCAGCCATTGTGCTCTTCCAATATAGTACATCGGGGTATTGCCACTGTAAAGCTATCTTTATTTTAAACCATTAAATAAAACAATATAAATCTGCAAGCAGGTGTTTCTTGTTGCAAGAGTATTGAAAGTTATAATGCAAACAACCTAATTTTAGCATCTATGTAGAGTGTGAAGTAAATTTACTGATCACTCATGCATCAAGCACAGGGAGGACACAATCAGCAGGAGCTTCCAGCAAGATTATCCTATTAAAGCAGGAAGACTTCATGCGGTTGTTAAGGAAGTAGTTGAAAGCAGGTGATGGAAGTGGGGGTTTGCCAAGGAGGCACGGGCCCACTGTACATGTTAAGTTGTTGTTTTCTGCTCAGCTAAGCAGCAGAGAATTGATATGTTAGCAATGAAGTGCAATGACAATTAAATTGTAACTGACCTACATGTTACCATCATTATGCTTTCTCTTTTTTACTGCTTTCCCTCTTATTTAATCACACAGTATGGGGTTTTTATTAGGCTGTAATGTTAAAATCTTCATCCATTTAGCCATAAATGTTTGACTGGATATCTATCAGACTTCCTTGTACTATACAAACAAAACCATTTTGCTGAATCATTGTTGACTTGTTTGTGGCCTAATTTAATGAGTGTAATAACTTACATTACTATCCAGTTAACATTTAGGAGCCCAGAAGAGACCTGCTAGCACACAGCAAGCTACTGTATTCATTTCCTATTCATATCACTCCTCTTTGCAGGAAATTTTATACAATAATATGTACTTCTTGCAACACTGGTTTTGCTTTTCTCGGCCCATGTTGAGTTCTCCATAGCCAGGCTGCGATGCTAAAAATCAAGTGCCTCAAACTTTTGATGTAGTTTCAGCTTCCTATGCATTGGATAACTGCCTAGATAGCCATCAAAATATCAAGCAAAAGAAGCCTCAGCACATACTCATTACATCACACTCATGCAAGACACTGTATTGTCAAGGAGGACAATACCAGAACAATAATGAATGCTTAAACAGAATAAGATTTTTAAGTTAGATAAAACTAGATAGAACTAGGGAGTGCTAAACCTTCTTTGCCAGATCTTAGTTCAGATTAGGCAAAACAAATATTGCTGCTTTACAATATTACAGGCAACCCCCTGGAATTTGGGCCTCAGCCTCCCTAGTGAAGATGGTACTGATGTCCTAGGCCCTGGGGAGCCCTCAGCAGGAGTACATTCAGGCTGCAGGATGCTGCCAAGCCACCAAACAGCAGTGGTTTTGAGGCATCTTAATTTTTACTCAGTTACCCCTAGAGGTATTCAAGAGAGAAGTTGACTTGGTGCTCGAGGATATGGCTTAGTGTTGGGTGGTGTGGTGTGTTGTTTATGGTTGCTGGGGTTTTTTGTGGGGGTGTTTTTTGTTTTTTGGGGTTTTTTTTTTATGTGTGGGGGAGGTTTTTTGGTTTTTTTTTTCCCCATTGGTTGGACTAGATGATCTTAAAAGGTCCCTTCCAACCTAGGTGATTCTGGGATTCTGTGAAAACTCCTCTTGTTACTACCTACACTTTAAGCATTCCTGTAGCATCCAACAGTCCTTCAAATCAGTTAAATAACAAACTCCCCATATTCAAACACTAATTTAACACATGCTTGGCAAAACGGAGGTATTTTCCTGTTTACAAGGAGCAAACACCAATACATACAGAAAGTGACAGTTTGTGAAACACAAAAGTTGAAGTTTTCCATTTTTCCACAGGAACCCAACTCATTTCAGTGTAGCAAAGGGATACCACCAATTATATTTCATTGCAGGCATAGGCATCTATTGTTAATTGCAGTGAATCAAGCTATACCATAGAATCACTACAAACTCTCTGTTGTAAAAGATACGCTGTACTAGGCAAATCCCAATAAATGGGAGAGTCTCAGTTGTCACCCAGACACAAACAACCTTCTTTCTTTTGTCCATAGGAAAATCTCTCCACACCCTCCTTGTCTCCTTGTCCATAACACTGGACAAATTGAAATGCGGGCAGGAAAAACACACCTTCATAACAGAATTAATAGATTGCAAGTGTCTTGAGGAACGGCGAGTGAAAGCAAAATTGTGTTTTTCATCACCCTGTAAAAGAGCACTGGGGCAAGGAATACAACAAGAAATCATGACTTCAAGATTACCCAAATTATAGAAAACAATAATTAATGTTGTTGAAAGTCTGTGTATTCTCTGTGCACCAGTTTGTGGAACACTTCACCTACAAGCAACTTGACCATGAAACTTATTGTGGACTATTTTAGTACAAACTTTAATAAATACAGCAATGAAAGCTCATTAGTGATAGTTATCAAATCAGCATGTATTACCTTTGCCACTGATAGCATTTAATAGGGAAACAAAGCTTTATCAGAACACAACTCAGCCATTTAGCAACAGTACACTCACAATGGTATTAAAAACAAGTATTCCCCAAGTTCTTCTTTAACCTCCTATATCCCTTATGGTCCAATAACTTTGAAATATATCTTCTACATATGCCTTCTCAAATATTAGATGGCATAGTTAGATGAGGCACTAGGTACTAATCACAGGATGGGTACAGAGTGATGGAACTAAAAGAAAAAAAAGAAACATCAGACCCATCACACAGAAAGATAGTAAGCAGAATATAATCACAGAATCACCTCGGTTGGAAGGGACCTTTTAAGATCATCTAGTCCAACCAATGGGGGTGGGGTGTGGGGGTGTGGAAAACCACACCACAAAAANCTTGAAGCCATTACCCCTTGTCCTACCATCTGTAACTTGGGAGAAGAGACCAACCCCTGCCTCTCTACAGCCTCCTTTCAGGTAGTTGTAGAGAGCGATAAGGTCTCCCCCTCAACCTCCTCTTCCTCAGGCCAAACAACCCCAGCTCCCTCAGCCTCTCCTTATAAGATTTGTGTTCCAGACCCCTCACCAGCTTTGTTGCCCTTCTCTGGACCCGCTCCAGCACCTCAATGTCTTTCTTGTGGTAGGGGGCCCAAAACTGGACACAGTACTTAAGGTGGGGTCTCACCAGTGCCGAGTACAGTGGGAGACTCAAAGCTGTTTTCAGAGGAAAGCATATCGGCAGGAAGCAGGGCAGATAGCTAATTTAGGATTTTATTTAGCTCACTCCTTCCTTTAGTTCTAGATCCTAATGTGTGATACCTGTGGCATGACAGACCAAGCTTCCTGTAATATACATCTTGAGGTAGCTAAAAAAAAAAAAAAAAATCAGAGCTTTTAAGGTCAGATTTATTACCACCTCATTGCAAAGTTTATTATCAGGGGAAGCAAAGATAATGAGCTACAATCTGGTTGGGAATGCCATTTGATTTGAGCAGGATACACATAGCTGAGCAAAAACCAAAGAGAGTACTTCAACAGCAGGGAGTACCCACATGTGTGGGAGTGCCTTCAGCCCTGTCCTGCAGCAGCTCTAAGAATATTTTTTTTAAGGTGCATATCAGTGCTGTGAAGTGCTCAAACTTGAAAAGGTCTGTGATATTACTTACTGGCTACAGACCATGATGTTTGACTTTGCAATTTTAAACCTTTATTAACCACAAAAACTCACTTAAGCATGAGATGTTGCATGTGCGAGCATGCTTAAAAAGTGGCAGTAGCCTTATACAGAGCATTTCAGTCTGCAGCTGTTCCAAGCCAGCCTGATCAACCTTGATGTCAAAGGACTGAAGACAAGCATTCTAAGTACTTTTTGCAGGATGCTTTCCTAATTGTTACAGCCATGAAACTCTTCATGCGGCAGTGATGTGGAGTTGCTGTATAAGTGAACAATACAGTTCACATAGGCTAAGAGTTCACAGCAGGATTATCATTCTGAGTTCAGAGCCATCAGTGAAATTGTATGGAAGCAGACAGAGGAGAAAAGCTCAGACATAACTGTGACGGATGCTGGATGAATCACCAAAAAGGTGGTCTGGTAAACAGAGAAGCGAGCTGGAACTACTAGGTACAATGACCACATGCAGGCCCTTCATTTCATTCTTGCATTTGTGTGAAAACAATTTATCTATGTTATGTATATGGTTATGAAGACATGCAGCACAACGCCGACTGCTTTCAAGTGCATAGCCACTTCTTGACTGTAGCTATTCCTTAGTTGGGTACAAACACACACAATTTTATCAGCACTGTCAGAAGTCAGTGCTGCTTTAAAAGCCTTATCGAAAAGGATAAACACATCAGGTAAAATAAGTTGCCAGTACTACATTATGCAGACATCTGTAAGCAGAAGCTTGCAGAGAACACATTAATAATAAAACTCAAGGTAAACAATGCAGAAAAGTTGAACCCAACCAAACTCTGGCCATACAGGTTTTTCCCCAAACAAAACTTGCTACATTTCTGTGGGAATCTAATACTGAATCCTATTTCCACATGCAGCACCTTCCACTAAACTCAGCTGAGCCCCTTTATCACCTTCTACTGCAAGAGGCCAAAGTCCCAGTAATTATTTAAAATTTATATATTTGTCAAAACAAGAAATAATTGATATGGTATTTCCAATACTTTTCCTGGAAATTGCTAGCATCACATGTGTCAAATCACAGAATTTTACAATAAGACTATCAAAGGTATTAAAAAAAAAAAATCTGTCACAACCTGAACCACTCTAAATTTTATTTCAATTTTTCTGAACCTTTGGTTAGAGGTTTGCTAGGGTTTGGGGTTTTGTTGATTTTTATTTTTTTTGGTTGGTTGGGTTTTTTTTTATTTGAAAAATAAAATACTTAGTCCTTTTTCTGTGATTACTATAATGAAGTATTTCAATTTTATTTTTGAGTGTGTTCAAGTTAAGCCTTAAGAAAATGAATACAGTGAGAATTAAATCCATCACTTTATTTTGTGTCGAACTAAACAATTCAGCTGTTCTAGAATATATTTTTGGTTGGTTTTCCATTGCATTATTAAAAAGAAGTGTTATACCTCAATCACATAAAAGTCATTCATTTGGTTAACGCTCCAAAAATTATTTTTATAACGATACACAAAATACATTGACTCTGATTTTGCAGTAAGATGTTGTGGAGACTCAGTTCCTGAAGGAGAACAGACCCTTTGTGCACCAGCTCTGAGGCCGACCTTGGGAGATAACTGAAAGCCAGAAAACAAGGAAGATAGCAGGGAAGCATGCAGAAAGTGAGAAAGGCGGCCTTGAAGTGTAAGAATAGTAGACAATTAGTGTATTAGCTTAGGTGCGTACAAACTGCATGGACAAAGCAGAGCACCCAATCAAATAATGCAGGATTGCATGCACAGAAGTAAAAAATTGTATAAAAGTGAGACCTGATTAGCAAACAATGGCTTTTTCTTGAATCATTGAATCATGCAGAGTCCATTGTTTCTCTTCCCTCAAAATGTCAACTGAACAATTTCTCTTCCTTCCTCTAGTTTTTCATTAACTTTTTTACTTAACTTTTCTTTTTCCAGGATTTTTCATTATCCTAATTAGAAAGAACCTCTCCCCTTCATTAAAAGGTATGTCCAAACGACACCTCTCTCTTAGGGCTTATGTTTCACCAGAATGACAACATTGAACACCAAGACAACTATTTTTAAGGCACTGATTAACACTAGTTATATAGTGATGAGAAGATTATTTCGAGTTTGAAATAGCCAAATAGCTGTGAAATTAAAGATGAATCACTCAGCCTTAGAGACAAGTAGCAGCATCCTGTAAGAAGACATAACTTCTTCATTCAGTCTGTTATACCAAAGAGTTAAATATTAGATATCATCATAGACACCCTATGTACCTCTTGAATTACGTGCAAAAGTCCAGAAAGATATACTAATCCCATCCTTATTTCTCAATATTTAACTATGGACAAATGATCATGTATGGATTTCCCATTTTGTGAAAATTTTACCCAAATTTCTATCTTTTTAATGAATGCCATGAACTTCCAAGTAAAACGTCTTTAAGACATAAATATCAAATGGCCAATATTTGATGAATATATAAATATTCAACATTAGATATATTTTGGCCACTCAATTTTACCATGAAGAAAAGGGCTTCTGGGTTTGCGATTTTTTTAAGTCTGTAGCAAAAAACACCCTCTCTCACCATGGATAACATAATAAAGTCACATAGAAAATTGTTTAATTGCAGGAAAGGTTTTTGGAAAGACATCAGAATTTAATATATAGTTCTATTTGGTTTTTAAAAATGCTTAAGCATCTCAGTAATAGCAAAATGTGTAAATTGTCAAAGTTTGGTGAATTTCAAAGCATTGCCAGAGCCATGATTATTAGTTTTACTTTGAATGGATAACAGTACACACCATGTGGCCCTGTGAGTCACACTGAAGATTTCTATTATTAAATCCTGCAACCTTAAATATTTGATTTTTTTTTTCCCCCACTGGTATTTCTGACTCTCCTTATATTCCATTCATAGGACTCAACAATGAGTCTGGCAGTAAAAAAAAATCTGATGGAACAAGACTCACAGGTTTTCTGCTTTTCGTTCTCACTTTCCTTATTACCTTCTCATGTGTGGTACAGAAATGTGGCACGTAAAGCATGACCCATATATGTTGAGCACATTAAAATGTAATGAACGTTACTAATCCCAACATAACCCTGGCAACTTAGCTTCTCACTCGGTGCCACATGCCCAAATTAACACACTGAAAGGCATCAGCCAGCTTTGTAACTCAGCTACTGGGTTTTGCATCTGAGTCATCAGAAACATGCAAGACACTGGGGAAGCAATTCCCTTTTGCAGCTTGCCTTGGAGCAGGCACAGTCTACCAGGAAACAGCATCCTGGTTTTGGAAAAACAGCAGTGATTTGAGATAACTTTCCAGCTACTGCTCAGAATTCCCCAACATGCAGGACTCAGCGCTGTGGAATCCAGCAGGAAATGAAGGTAATATTCATAACAGAGTATCATTTTAGGGAACTTTCCAAACAGAAGAGCTGCAAAATTAAAAAAAAAAAAAAGCGACATTTTTCTTTAAAACTTTAATCATGCTGCTGTTTATACTCCATAGAAATCCCTGGGTGGAGAACTGAGGCAGTCAAACTGGGAGTCACACTGCAACCCAGGGAAAAAACTAAAAGCTTTTATGCTGGATGAAAAGCTAGATGATGAAAAGTTAATCCTCAGGGTTTAAAAAAAAAAAAAAGTGAAAATTGTCTCCTAAATACAGAATGAACCCTGAGATCAATAGAGTGCCCCCCTCACCTCACTCTACCTCCACCCCATCATGGTGTGCAGAGCCAGGTTAGGCCAAATTCAAAACATTACAATTTCTGCCTCTCTAGGTAAGCATCACTCTGCTAAATTCAAGTCTTCCACACATCATTCTTTTGGCAATTCAGAATTCATCCATAGGATAAATTCTCCACAAGTGCCCTTTCTGTTTTCTGGTAACATGGTTCCTCCAGAAGACATTTGCTGGATACATTCACAAGCAGAGCACACTAGCCAAGCCTTTCAATTACCAAATCCTCCAACTTGACAATATTGTACTTCTAGTACTATCAACTTCTCCATGAAAGTTTTTTTTTTTTTTTTTTTTTCATTCTGGCACTACAGTTTAAATAGCTTAAGTTCCTTCAAAACATCTTTTATGTTAGTAGGCCAAGGCAAGTTTAGAATTAATGTTGAAATTCTCTTGTCAGCACAGCTAAACCATTTGTGTGAAATTCAACCGTGCTCTGTGTCTGAACAAACACATACAATTTCTCAAGTGTTACTCCCTTCCTTTGATGAAGCTTCTTCTCTAACTCTACAAGTTTACTTTAATTACTTAATCTGTTTGGCTGAAATTCACAAAGCATTAAATTGTTGGTTGTTACTTAACATTCCTTATAAACTGCATTTATTAATTTCAGGAAGGAGACTTACCATTGCTACAGTAATTTAAATTAGTACCACATGGCTACAGGCTGCTATTAAATGATTCTTTGGGGCAAAATCAGTTCTTTAAAGATATTTAAATGACACTAGAGACAGGCTAACCAAATTTTTGTCCAGAAGTTACAATTTATCAAAAATGTAATAAACCATGGACAAACTATTCATTGTAAGCAGCATATAATGTGGTCCATGAAATGACGTTTTAGCATCTCTCACTATGGTCATACTAAAGTTTGCTGACAGTGCAGGGTAATGCTCCATTGATATTTAACAGTCCCAATCTACATGGTACTTTGTAATACTGTAACTTTATACACTTCAAGTCCATTCTCTCACCAGCACTAAATCAGTCAACTTGGACATATAATGTTGTTCCATTTTCTTTGCTTAATTTTAATGCTGTAGAAGTTTTAAACTTCCTAATATTAACTTCAAAAGCAGCTGGGAAAACAAATCACATTACTTCCCTTCCCAAATCTCCCTGCTCTTCTTAGATAGACCCACATCCACACCCGTGTGATAAACCTCAGTGCACCATCTCCTGATCACAAGGAAAATTATGGTCTCTTCACCAGCTGTAGAAGTTTAAAACTGGAGTCTCTTTAGCCTTGATGTAGTATAGACAAGAGTACATCAGCACCTCCTATAGGAAAATCTGTGTGAACACCACATATAAAAATAACAAAATAAATGTATAAAATAATAGATTCATCTTCCTGCAGCTAAAGATAAATATTAAATAATCCTATCTGCTTCTGGCTGAAAATTAATTTCTTCTAAGGCAAATAGTGTAATACGTATATGCGTTTCAATTCCCATTTGGCAAAAAGCCTATTTTCAGTATGCAGTACATAGACTTCTGAAATACTAGAACTGCGTTCATCACAGACACATTTAAACAAATAAAATTTTCTTCCTTCAGGTACCAATTCACTGTGGTCTAATAAAAAAATATATATTTTTTAAAGCATTAGTATTCCCACCAAATCCAGATATCTGTAGTAAAATCAAAGCTTTTCTTTTTTACATCTTCCCTTCTCTTTGCAAGATGAATAATAGGTTGCATGAGAAACATCAACTACCACTACTTTTAACTAGCTAGTGGTATTATCTACAGAATGCTATGCAGTGCCATGCACCGACATTCGAGAGCCAGCTCTGAAGAAACTACCCTGAGCATCAGATATAGTCTGGTCATATTCAGCTAAACTGTTGTGGTACTGTTTGCAGGTTTAGGTCATTCAGAATGAGTTCAAACATCTCTACAGAGAACTGCATTATGCTATTTAGACATAAGTGCTAGATTTACAGTAGTAACATGTACCTTCACAAGGTAAGTTTCTCATATGCATTAATGTACTTATGTCTGATATTTAATTGCTTCAGAAAACCCTTCCATTCAGAATGGTTATCTTCAGGCATTCAAATACTTCTGCAACACAGGACCAGTTGGCTGTCCATTTTTATAGCCTTGTGTACGTAACAATGAGAAATGGATATATTTAAAGATTAAGTCATCCATGCAGCACTCCTTATTAATTCATTACTTGAGAAAGGATGGGAGGACAAATACTAAGTGCCCCAAACCAAAAGCCTGAGAAGTCTCTTCTCACTGTCTTGGCTCCAATATGACTATCTCCTGTGCCCAGCATCCTTTGTAAATTCCCCTGCTGCAAAGTGCTCAGAAAACACTGCTCCATGGGAACAGCTCCATTGCACACTAATCGTTTCCTGTTCCTGCACTAGCGTTCATGACTTGCTAGGTGACATTGTGACAGAAAGCCTGAGGTGGCTTGACATTTTGCAGTACTGTCAGCTTCTTGGTAATGCATGTTCTTCTTTACTCCTTCCCCACTAAAACCCCCTTCACCTGTTTCAGAAACAGCATCCAACTGTCTCTCAGGCCATTCTCCACATACCTTCTTTCCAGTGGTATGTTTTAAGCATATTTTAACCCCTCACAGCTAAAATTTCCTTCCTGTGCTTGGAGCTCTCAGGAGCTATGAGTGAAGTTGTTCATTGCCCAAGGCTGGAGAGCCCAGATCTCTTTCCAGACCCATATATCTTTGCCTATGCAAGCATATGAGTTCACAGGTTTACTGGCATATTCTTCGTTTGAGAGCATGTTGTTGTCCAGCCTGGGCTCTGATGGGAAGTTAGCTCAAAAAGTTTCCAGAGAACAAATTCTGTGCAGCAAATTTCATCTCAGTATCTTAACCAGGACCTATTCAGTGGTATACTAACTAGATGCTCTGATGCAGGATGCACAGATATTAGACCTAGCTACCATGGTGATTGATGTTCTAAAAATATCCAAGTCAGCTGTACTGACAGATGGGTTAAATATATGGCTACACTATACCTGGATCGCAGTCTGTTAGGATGAGGATGCAGATAAGGACCAGTGAGTGTAGTTAAGCTGTGAAAGTTAAGAAAAAGAAATACACTAAAAGTATGCATAAAACCAACATTAAGAAATTCTATTGCTCTGATATGTTAAGAGGGTATCTTTTTTATTTTTTATCTTCCTGGTATGGCAACCATATCTGGTACAGTTATGCACACGAGGAGATGACAAGTATGCAGATACAGCAGTAAGGAGAAGAATGGATCCAGTTCTTAGCAAACATAACACGACAGAAAGCATTTGTTGCTGCTACTGAAATATGTGTATACAAGCATTCTGTGAAGTCTAATGTGATCTTAGGCTGCCTGCTGCCTTGGAAACTAGTGGTCAGATACTCTCAGCAGTGGGCATAACCAGCTAGAACATTTTGATTAGATGAAATTTCATGGAACTGAAATATTTCACACGCTGGTTTCAGTGACTTTCTCTCACTGAGTGAAAGAGAAAGAGCTCTACTTGCAAAAAAACCAAAACTCTCATATCCTGGTTTTGGACACCAGGATTTTGGTGCTCTAGATTCAACTCCCAGTTGGGCCAAGTGCTACAGAATTAAACTAATTGCACCTGAAGACAAGAAGAGGCTGGGCAAGCTGCTAACAGCAAAGTCAAAAGATTTAACTTCCAGCTAAACAAAAAAACCCAAACAAACAACAACAAAAAAACACCACAAAAAACCAAACCACAACAAGTACACAAACAAACGAAAAAAAAACACACACACAAAAAAGAGACTTGCTTACTTTTAAATGTTTTATGGCACTCATCATTGCAATCCTGAAGCCCTGAGAACTCAAGTAAAATTTGCCCAGAAGTAAAGCATTCTGGTTTCAAAAGCTACCTGTACAGAGCACTTCAGACAATGGCTGGTTTACAAAGGATCTAAAGCTACAGAAAAATCAGGTAATGGGGATTTCAGTTCCTAATAACCTTGCTTTGGAGAAACAGAAGTTCAATTTTCTCAAACATGATTTTAAGGTTTTAAGACTGAACCAGAAGTACCATTATTGTAGACACAAGAGAATCAAATTAGCAAGGAGTAAATGTACTAGTATCATTCAGTGTGTCCTACCTCTGCATCACAAGAACTGCAGTTCAGCAAGAAAGTTTGGTCGATGGGACAACTGCCAAATACTGCCTTCCAGCCAACCAGCAACCTTGAAATGAGTACATGGATTGGGTGGGTTCATAAACCTGTGTAGGAAGTCCACAAATGGCCATTTACAAAACGTGAAAGGCAATTTAGCTTTTGGGATACGCTGTGATTAGCGAATGGCACATTTACAAAATGCCCCTTTCAACCCACAGAGCTGGCACTGAAGCTCACTTATCCTGGTGCTGTGAAGCACCACAGCCAGGATCCCAGCAATGGGTCAAACTGGAATTGCGATGGCAAGATCTTTCAAATTGCCTGTGACTCCCCATTAAATTAATGCTCTTTATTAAAAATGTCTTTTCAATCACTCACATTTCTTCACATCCAGATATGAACATTGATTTTTCAAGGTCAGCTGTGCATGTGGATGTCCCTTTCTCATATTTCAAAAAGCATTGAAATGACGACTTCTATTTTTGTCTTTGGCTTAGAACAAAGCTGCCCTTTGAATGTACCAGGTGGGTCACACTTCCCAGTAACAATCATCAGTAGGATCAGATAGGATTTTTATTTCAGCATATTCATATGGAGATCAACCTTTCCTCCCCCTCCCTCATTTTATTCCTTAAAGATCACTTCAGTGTCAGGCTCATAAATCCAAGTATTTCTAGAAAACAAATAAATACAGATGCATTTCTGGAAAAAAAAAAATGAAATGCTTAGTGCAACAAGAAATGCTATTATTACTCTATTCTGAGGGCTACAGTGAATGCAGGGGAAGGCTTCCCACCTACTCCTCCTTTTGTAGCCATCGTGTTTTTACAGTTTCAAATTTAATACTTTTTCTAATATATTATACGTTACCTCCCATGTATTTAAACTGTACTTAAAAGCATGCTAAGAACTGGTAATTCTTTAATGGTTGTTCACTTACAAGCGATTGTGGGTCATTACACAATCATTTAAAGGGCATTAATGAGAACCATTTAATGGTTTTAGTAGAATATCATTGTAAGGGACAGGGGAAAAGTTACTGGCTGTAAATTTTTATGACCATTTCTTACAAAACGTATTACTTTAAAGATTTATGTATGTAACAATGAGTACAATAAAAGCCATGCTAAAAATAATTTGAAATCAAAGTAATGCATATAGATAAGGTCCTACTTGCTGCAGTTTTGCATGCAGTCAGGAAGATTTTCTTTCTTTTCTTCTAGATGCCTTAGGACTTGCAGTGCAGCTTCAGATCTCCTTTATGAAAAGTCATTGCAGGAAAAAAAAAAAAAATTGCTCCGGTCTACATTTTAACAAAGCATAAATTGTCCTTTACGGTCTATATTTTATTTTTACTTTTCACTCACTGTTTTGCATATAAAGTCAGTAGTTTTTCAGTTTTTCCTCAGATACAGCACAATAAGACAGCTTTTAACCAGAACATAAGGAGAATTACTTTTATAAAGCATCTTGAATTGTACATTTGGTTGGCTTTTTATAAATGGAAAATAAAGGAGAACTCTGCATGCCAAAATTAAAAGGTTGACTATTTCCCCACAGGGAAATTATTACGATACTAGTCCAGAGCATACCTTCAAAACTACAGAAACTTATTTTTGAAAACTATTCATATGGACACCTTAACATTATTAAAGTCCTTTAATAACAAAACAGTCATCGTATTATGCCTGGTTTTGTCCATTTGTGATTTGCATGGAATACATAATGAGGAAGACAATACCCTTTTTTCCCCCAGTATTCTTGCATAAGTAGGAGAATATTTCTAATTAAAAGGCAGAGTTAGTACTGCACATGAATTGAACTGAACCATATCTCTGGAAATGCTGATATTTTTACTGTTTGCATTAAGGACAGACTGTATTTCTTTCGGAATCTGGCCCAATACCCATTACCAATAAGATTAAGATTTAAGATAACTTGGCCAAAAGATGGTGAATTATAACTTTTAATTAAAACGTAGAAAATAGTTTCTTTAAAATAAACATGGTAATACTTTCATGATCATTAATTTTTTATGTAATGAACAACAAAACCATCCTGAATATTTTAAAGTGTGACATTGGAAAGCCAAGAAAAGAGGATTTTTCAAAACTTCAATGCAACGAAAGAAAGAAATACAGTTAATCTGCAGGGTTTTTTTGCCTTTGGAAACACTGTTATTCTTTCATGATGAGTTTTAGCCTCTCTCCAAAATTCAGTTTAAGTTCTAATTGAGATGACACAGATGCACAGAGTGAGTAACGGGGTGCGAGAAGGGGGTAGTTATTATTATGTTTGCTTCACTTACTATTTTACTGGTTTATTTCTATTTTGAAATGACTGAAGAAATTCTGGAGCTAGACTGATCTGATTTGTTTCTGTGTTTGAAGCAAACATTTCTTTGTTGTGAACAAAGAAATGTTACTAATGATTAATATCACATGAAATGGTGGCTGGCTCATGTTTATTACAGATAAACAGTCTATTGACTTCTCAGTAATTCTTACTGCTGTGCATCCTTTATATTACTCACCAGAATTCTACATGATGCAAGAGCAGGATGTAACTGATTTTATTAAAATATTGTAAAATACTGGGAAGAAATTGTAAGACTCATGGATGTTGGGAACTGAAGTCGTAAAACAGATAAAAGGAATCCAGTGAAAACTCCCATGCAATTCAGCAAGCCAAGATTTCACTGTATGTGACAGAAGGCACATCTATACATCCCAGCCTCTAACTGCCATGGTATTCTGTTTGCTGAGATCTTGTGAATAAAAATCATCACCCACACCTGACTGTGACACAGCCATAACGTAGGGACTAATGGTACTAGGGTGAGATCAAACCCACTTTGCCTGCAGCCCAAGTTGGGATTTAAAACCTGGATTTCTGAAAACAAAAGGGCGATACACTAAAAATCAATGGACCACTTCATCCACTGGTTTTGTGATCCCACTCATTAGTTGCATTTTTCAACTCTCTCCCATTTTAGTTTTCACTGGATATTAATCACTGCTAACTATATTTTCCCATACCAATTCTTCACCTCATCAGAAAACAGCACCTGCACTCAGAGCACAAAATTAAGAGATTCATAAAAATGAAGGAATGAAATGGCACATTAGTTTAGCATGTCAGGCTTTCACCTCTAGGAATACAAGACTGTGAAAGAGCAAGGGGAAAAAAATGGTAAAGAGAACAAGATGCAGAAATTTAAATAAAGAGAATAATAGTGACACAGACAGGAAGAGAGGACTGGAGAAGACAAAGATGTGTGAACATAACTGAAAATGAACAAGAAAAAGCAAAACTTGGGTGGATGAAAGATTAAGAACTACATGAAATTATTTTCTTTATACATGTCCACAAATATGCACGTGCTACAGAATACACTAAAATCTTGAGAAGGCAAAGAACTGAAATTGTTCATTTTTTTCCTATAGCCCCACTTAAAGGAAATTAAATGCCATAAATACATTCAAACAATAAAGATTTGATTTACAGTAAGAAAAGCAAATAAATTGTGAGTAATGATTTGAGGCTGTAGAGGTCTCCAAACAATGCATGATTTTTATTTGTCACGCGTGTTGCAGTATGCAGAGTCTTTAAGGTAGATTCAGAACAGAGACTCTTTTTAGGGTTTTTTTTAAGCTATTTTCTTCTGCTGAACTTCCTCCCCCTCCCTAAACACCAGAAATGCGGACTGCACAGGGACCTTTGTGAATACATTACTTTAAGTCCAGCAATTGCAAAACAATATGGTATGTTGCAATTATTGACTTCACACACGAGTGACTTCTTCAGATATTTTTGAATTTAATAATATTTATTGATAATCCTTTGGCTACTGACACAAATACAGACAAGTATGTCTTTAACTAACCTTGTGATGGGTAGTACCCTAAAAACTTTGTATCGGGGTATGCAATGAAATACACCTTAACTTAAAGAAATAAAAATCTTAGTCCAGTGGGAAAACCACTTTTGTCCATATATATACATAGACACACACAGAGCTAATTATTTCATTATTTTTCAATAGCCACTGTATTCAAGAAATCAGTCTGAAGTTCTGAGTTTCCTCCTTTAGGTTTGCAGAGGTAGTTATGAGAATGGAAAGAAAACAAAAAGTACAGAATCCAAAGATAAATAATGTATTTTCAAGGTATCAAAGTTTAGAATTACCTACAAATGACAAAAAAAAAAAATTTAAAAAAATAGTTAAAGTAGCTGACAATACCCACCACACAAAACCAAGGAGTAATTGCACTGAATCTGGGAGAGCTAGAGGGACATTTACAGCAGCATAGGTCAGTTTAGCTCAACTGATCTGGTTTGTGATATCTTAAGTGCAAATATGGCCAGTGTCTTGGAAAATGCATTTGGGATAACCGGTGACTTGGAAGATCTCACTGTAGAACTATGGGTGAACATCCAAATCCAACTGTCCAGATAGGCATGGTGAAACCTTGACATGAAAAAGAGCATTGGACGAGGAAAGCATTTCCTGAGAGGGTACCATCTTTGTGGGTACCATTGCTTGAGAAGTACTGTGCAGCTAGAAGCCAGACATGTCAGTCTTCATGCTATAGGGAAAGCCTTTCACTTTTTCCTCCTATTTCATGCATTGGATACAGCATCTTTTAGTGTTAATTGTAAAGACATTTGAATTTAGCACTGTGCGACTCATGCAGCTGACCACAGCAAGGTTAGTAGCCCTGCTCTGCCAGGTTAGGAAAGGGGGCGATAACTTCATTTCTCTGTCTGGCTCTGGATTTCAGATGTGCAAATATCCTCTTAAATACATTTTTCTACTGAAAACACAGAATTTGAATTGTTAATATCTGATCTATAGGGTCATTGAAAGGCAGAAGGGGCATTTACTGCACCCAAAAAGATTCAGAGATACTACATCAGGATGTTTTGCTGATCAATAAAAAACTATTTTAAGATACAAGAGCAGTGAAAGACAGTTAGAAATGGCTTATTAAACAGGATTATATTACAGACTGCAAAATTTCCATGGTAGGGAACTCATTATACAAGTAGATAGAGAGCCTACCAGACACTGGAGTCCAGGCTCTCTCTGGCTTCTAGGTGATACCAGAGCAAGGAATAGCTGTTACAGCACCTAGAAGCACAGGTCACCATGATTGTTCTGGCACACTAACCTCTTGCTGAGAAAAAAAATCTTAGTACCTTCTCCAAGAAGTGTACAAGCTAAGAAATTAGGAAGGTGGCAGACTTTTGGGTGGCAGTATATCCCAGTAATCCATTTGATACATATGCAAGCAGACAGTGCTTATACAGTGATCAAAACAGGTCTTTAGAAATAAATCTGCATGAAAGTCCAGGACAGGTAGGAAAGATCCCAGCATTGGAGAGAAAACACAATCTGCGGACACAGCTGGTATACCTCTCAAGTTCTGGTATAACATACCTATACCAGAAGAAGTCCATTTTGACCTCTGTTCATCTACATGTGTATACTTTCACAGTAGCATGTCAGCTTTCTCTATGCTTTCTTTTGCCTACCATGCCTCTGGGCAAAGGCACAGCAGGAAAACACTAAAATATGTTTCATAAGTAAAACTTGGGGGTTTATGACTGGGGCAATGAGTAGCTTTTCTGTGAATCCCTTTAAGAGACAGCTCTGCAAGCTCCATTTGAAGGAGCAATCTAGAACGATGAACACTAGAATGTGAAAGGTAGAACTATGTACTAAGTTATTTTTTATGAAGGTAGGAGCACATCTTTAGCTAACTATGATGCAAGCAGTGCACTCCATGAAACAAACTGGGAAGCAGAAACTCCCCAGTGTCAATTCTTACCCAAGTGCTGCTGACTCCCTGAATTATTTGCCTCTTTAGATTCCCTGTGTGTAATTGGAGAATAACAACACTTACCTACTTCACAGCAAGACTCTTGTGAGAACTAATTAGTGTTTGTTGCACAACACTTTGAATTTGTAAAATGTCATTTAAGTGATAAGTATTATTGCCATTATCATCAGTCTTGTCCTGGGTACCACAGATACATAAAGCTGACTGCTATAAGAGCTACTTAGCACGTTAAGAACACACAAAATAGTGGGAAAAGCATTAAATCCTTTTCATTTTCTTAGGAACACTAAGCACTAAAAAAAAAGAGTGGTTGAGGAACATCTGCTTGCCTTACAGATTTCTTTGTTAGCGTCTGCATTTTCTGCTGTGCTCACTCTGACTAGGTAGTGCCATGTCCCTGAAATAGCTGCTCCAACTGGTCATCAATGGGATCATTGTGTACTGGTAGTGGAATCTGCCACACCAGGAACCAGCTGGAACTGAATCGTTGCATGTGTGTAGTTTAATAACAACATTTTTTCCTAACTTTCCTTCCTGTGGAACCTCATTTCCCTTTTTAATTTCATTTTCCCTTTCTAGACAGTGAAGGCAAGGTCATCAGCCAGTGATGTAATATGCTAGTTAGCAATGGGCTGGGAAGTATACCACATCTGATAATAACGATAATAATGATAATATTATAATGATAATAATATTTATAACATTTCAACATGAGTTATATTTTGAGATCTATTTATATAACTCCTTATGTGGTTAGATTACAAATGATTATTTAAGTATTCATGCAGGTTGGAGGAAAAATTCTTAAGTTACATCAAAAGGTAAGAATACAATTCTGTGCATAAGGAGAGAGACCCTGAAGGATGATTCCCTTCTGAAGAGCGCAGCTTCCTAGAAAACCCTGTTAGTTATAACCCCAGGACTGATACATTTGGACCTTGTACCCTACCAATTCAGTATGCTCTAAAAAAAAATTAAGCAGCAGTATCAAGGACCATGGTTCTCTGGTAATTTTTTTCCTCATTAACCTGAGGTTCTGGGGAATCAGCTCCAGTCAGGAAGATATTTACATCTAGATCAATGGGAAATGAGACTACCCAACACAGATTGTGTTCTGCACAATATTTTAGTGTCCCAATCCTATTAAGTGCTGTGAGATTTATACCACGAAGATCATGTACCATGCTATAATTTACATTTAAAAGTTGGCTTGCAGCTGCTTACCCTTGGCCTGTTCTTCCATTATATCCAAATTAATAACATCTATAACCTGTGCTTTCCTATGCTAAAGGGAATAAAAGATTGGGGAGTCATGGGGGAAGGAAATAATAATAGCAACAGGTGGGTGGGAAGGAAATAATGACAGCAACAAATTCAACACTAAATGGCAAAATTCCTGAACTGCTGTAATGTGCTTGAAAAAAAACTGGGTTTATTGAAACATCTCTGATATCGTGTGTTAAAACCAAAAGACTTTATATAATACACTTTTCATATTTTTGACTTCTTAAACTTCTTGGCAAGAGATTGTTATAGCAAGCACTATAGAAGGCAAACTACAGAGAGGTCCAATAAGTTCTTCTCTGATAAACCTCCAGTAATACTGCAAAGCACAGATAAAAGCGTAAATAGATAGGTAAGATACAGAGTACAAACCACAGAGATACTTCCAAACTTAACAAAACAGCCCTTGTAAATATAAAGTGAAAAAAAAATCTTCACTTTAGACACTAAACTGAAGGGCAAAGTATCATTCCTTAACACAGGTTTAAAATACTCAAATTTAGATTACAGAAAAGAATCACATGCACAAGAAGCAGCATTGTTTATTTCTGCTTTAATTTAATGATGGTGAGGGCTTTCAAATCAGTACTCAGGAAGGTCTGCTGTCCACAGAGCAAATGAGCTAACTATAACACAAGTAACAGCAGCACAGGCCATGGTACCAGCCTGCAAACAAGTATCAGCCCAAGCAAAATGGATTGCCAAGTCCCAAAAGTACAGTTCAGTTTGTACTGTCATTCATTCAACTGCTGACTCTGCTAACACTGCTGGGAAAAAAGGGTGGGGGGGGACAAGTAACATGAAGTATTAGAAAACCTACAAAACCCACCTGAAACAGATACATTTCTTTTGTGAAAGCAGATTAAGACCAAAAGCACATCTCATGTAAGACACAGGGGGCATGCAAGCTTTCAATTGACTTGAAATATAAGGTATGGCAGTGCACAGGTGGGTACAGATTATTAAGTATCCAACACAGAACTGACATCAGTGGGATCCATGCAAACTAGACTGCTACCCCATGACTTTAATTCCAATCTCCTGCTAATATAATAGTAATACACTACACAATAGTACTGAACGATCCAGAAAGACAAAGCGCACCATGGCATGTAAATTACTGAGCCAAACTACCCAAGGAGGATGCAAACATTGTTTCTGCTGCACATTCTGTCTCTCTTCTTCAGAGATAATAAAAAAACGGAGCAGAAGAAGGGTTGAGGCATTCAAGCCAACAGAAGCTTTAAAACGTACTGGAGACCAAAGAATGAGCAGGAGCAAGAATAAAAGCCGTAGAAAGGGACAAAGGTTGTGTTGAACATACAGCACCCTTAAGCACACATCACCCCCCTCCTAGTAATAAGTGCACCAAAACCCTTTATGTACCATATATGCATGTATCTTTGACCTATATTTTCAGTCATTAAGAATCCAGAATAAGGAGAAACAAAACCGAGAAGAGGGTTTGTTTGGGTTTTTTTTGGTAGTGGTGTTTTTCCTCCTCTTCTCTTTTGTGTGAAATAGCACAGCCTCAAGCCGTTCCTTACAGTTGCAAACATGTTCAAATGAAACCTTCAAAGACTGGAGGCTGAACTCTCCAGGGTGGACTCTTATAATCATTAAGCTAAGCAGAAATACAAAATTGCTGTAAACAACAAACTTACAAAAGAGAATGTTAAATATCCCACCACCAAGTCAAGAGGAAACCAAAGCTATCTCATACACAAGTCATGGTCTTGATGCACACTGTGTTCACATCAAAATTTCTTTCTGTTTATTACTCTGTGAGACAATGAAAGTCAGTAGGGGAAGAAGAGAAGCAAAACTAAGACAGCCATAGTAAGAACAATACTTTCAACTGCCATTTGCCCTCCTAACTGTCAGGAAGGCAAAGGAAGTATATGCTGTAAGTTTATTTAGCAAACAAGGAGATGAAAACTCCAAAAGAGCACACAAGTGAGAAACAGCAGATTTTGTATTAAGCAATCACTGTATCCATTTTTAAAGATGGAGCTTTTTCTCATTACAAACAATCTGAAGAGAACAGGTGTTCAGCAGGCAATAATAAGGTATGGCAAGCCTGCCTATACACCCTCTTCACTTCATAAATCACCCCCCTACTAGATGAGCTGGAGCAACTTGTCGCATTTGCCCCAAATGCACAGTATCATCTACAGCAAGTTTTGTGTATTTCAGCTGATCACTAATAAAAGAAACAGATGACTCTTCCCTGTCTTGAGCTAAATGAACAATTTTATTTTTGTGACCTGTGATTCCAAAACTAATGTTTGTATGGTCAAATATGTAAAAGGTGAAATACTGCACTACCATTGGATGTAGGGGAGCATTACAGGATTAGCTGCAGCCAGCTCAATCATATGTATAATGATGCACACTGGAGAGTTTTTTTCCCCAGTAACATAAAAGCCAAAATGCATTAAATTATGAGTTCTCAAAAGAATGCCTACAACCACAATTAATGGAAATGTTGTGCCTAAAGTTTCTAGTGTCTTTAGCTAAGAACATCTTAAACTCTTGATATTAACAGTATTATATATTCATTTAAAACCAGCAAGATAAAACTGGAATTAATGATAAACTTGCTGCTTGCAAAAAGTGCTGCTTTATAAACAGCATATTTACTAAAAGCACACCCCCAAGAGCCTCATGTTCCAACTATGACATTCCTTTAGCATTGTATATTCTGAATAATAAATTTGGCCTTAAAGAGCTTCCACATTTTGTTTCACACAAGATCTACACAACTGCATCATATGAAATTATATACACTTCTATCCTGTGCTGCCTGCTTAAGCAGCACTCTAGTTTGAGCTACTGGAATTTCTTCTCCAGATACTGTCTTAGTGAAGGATAGGGACAGCAGAGGGGTCCACATTCAGTAAAACTCAATTCCAAGCACAAGCAAGTGTACTACTTGGCAGAAAGAGAAACTAAAGCTATAAGAACTTCTATTAATTAAATTTTCACTACAGGTCTCACTTTTAAGCAGACTGCCTGTGTTACTCTACTTCTTTGGGTATGCCTGTATCCGCATTAGATGATATTAGTGAGTATGCTAAGAAATTTGCTTGGCAGTGCATCCCACAGTTTTGGCTGGAATAAGTACTTCTAACCTTCACAGACCCCTGCCCCAACAGCTAATCCAAATAGAAGCAGCTGTTCTCCTGTCGCAGCATGGAGCTCTTGTTGGCACCTTGGCCATAGCTGCTGTACGTCTGTGAAGCTTGTAAAAAGACTCGCCTGTACAGACAACACCATAGTAGTTCAAAGCAATAAATATCTGATCTGTATTGTGACTCCTGTGGCTTGTAAGAAGTCATTTCTTTTGTTCAGTTTTAAATTTCACTTACTGCATCTATTGTTCTGGTATGGTTTAAAAAAAATGTAAAGTTGAATAACTTCTTGATAAGAATTACAGCATATAAGCTCTCCACTCTATTCCCAACACGTCTATGAGACTGAAGAATCAAACCTTTTAAGTTGAGTTCCTCCTTCCTTCCCTGCCACAACTCACACCAACCTTCAGAAAGGTGAAATTAATAAGTACTTCTCTGTGTTTACATTCACACAGATCCTCCTGGCAATGTATTTCTGGTATTTATCAAATCCTCTGGTACAAATTCCTAACTACTGACAGAACAGGTGTTCTCACCTCCCTTTCCATGTAAAAACACCCAGTTACCAGAACATTACAAATTATTAAAAGTTAATACAATGAGTTTTAAGTACTTCAGGTAGCTTCAAAGAACTGGCAATAGTAGAACTCATTAAAGAGAACTGCATTGCTCTACAGTGCACAGACTTGGCTTGGAGAGCAGCACAACAGAAGTGACCATGGAGAGATATTAAAAGCCATACAGCAATTTTAATGGATCCCAAAGCAACATTGATATCACAGATTTTTGTCGTATCTTAGGGTAATGATTTTCAAGGGACTACAAAGATTAGATGCCCAGTTCCCATGGACATTCATTTAATGCTGAGCAACTCCATGTCCCAACTCAAGTGCAGATCCTAAGTTGTCAGAGTCAACATTGCCACACAGTCATCCAAAAAAGGGTGTTAAAATATCAAATGCAATAAAGTATTTGTAACACTTGAATCTATGGTGAAATTTGCCCCAAAGGGTTCTCATGTTTTACTTTCATAGGGGCCAATTGTGAAAGAAAATCTGCTTTAAAACTATTAGTCACATTACTGACCTGCCTCAGAAATGCAACAGAAGACTGACTTCCCATATAATGAAGTGATGAAGATGGTGCACCAAATACCCACACTAAACAGCTCTGTGATTCCTTTCCTATTTTCCGATCTCAGTTTTGGGTATAATATACGAGCCTCTGTCAATGGAAATGAGCAGCCCCACATAGACATTCTCTTAAAGGGAACAGTTAAAAACTCTGCTTGAGCATTTCACTGGATCACATCCAAATCAAACCCTAATTCTTTTTGTTTTGACAGTTTTGTAATGTAAAATAGAAAACACATACAGTAGAAATACAATCAAAGTCCTTGCTACTTGAGTATCTGGAAGTCTTTCCTGTTTATAAATAGTGAAAATGTATGTTTATGTAAAGGGAAACACTGATTTACTAGAACTGATTGCTTCACAGTCTAATTACTTTTCAACTGGCTGTTCCAAATTAAGATGTCATTGATGGCTTTTTGTGATATATTTCATTTTAAGCAAATTTATTCTATAATAGAGCACATCATAATGGAAAGCAGAGTTCCCACTCTTCCCTCCTCTTTGTAGCCTGATATCTTGACAAGTAAATTAAATTTAGCAGTTAAAATGCTTCCATTAGTAATTTTATTAAGTTAATTAAGGAATCTCTCTTTCTGAATTTTAACTATGTTCATTTCAGCCCAATCTTCTTTTTTTTTTTTTTTAATTCCATATATTTAGTAACCATGATGGTTTCTAGGACAAACAACTACCTACACAACATTCTTGAGACTATGACAGACTTAACTAAGGAAAAAAAGAAGACAGCCCTGAAATATTTCTAAACCCCAAAACCTCAATTCATTTCCAAGTTCTTTTCTTTACACAAAAATAAAGAAAATGAATAAAAATCACCTACTCAAATCTAGAGAGAATATCTGCTATAAGCAATTCTGAAATGTACAAGCCACAGTGGAAATTATACATCTAGGACATTTAAAATTGGTAAAGATATGTAAACCAGTATCAATAAAATTATAGCTGAACTGTCACCTGTTGCTTAATCCAAATTCATAACTCCTGGTTAACGGAAAGTTTACGTTTTACAAATAACACCTTACCTTTCATTTACCTTTTACATCTTTTAACACAGACAAAGCACAGATATAACCAAACATTATATTTTATATCCCTCCTCCCCAAGACGCAGGACTATGAGAAATCTCCTGAGATTTTCAATAGCCTCCAAAGCAAAGTCATCTGGGTAATTTATATCCAAACTGAATTCATAGGTTAGAAACATGAACTAGTAAAGTGCTTTATTTTTTTTTCAGTCACCACCCCAGCAGTACGCAAGAAGCCTCTTGTAGCATTTTCTGATAGTAAAAAAAGTCTAATTTATGTCCTCACCTAAAGGCAGGGAATTTTTCAATAAATAGTCAAACATTTAATTTGCACCAGGACTAAGGTTAAACTAATGACAGTGTCCACTTGACATTCTATGGTCTGCTGAAAAGAGGGATGTACAAAAAGTAAAATATGATTATTTAAACCCAAACACTAACCACAAGGAAGGCTGACATTCATTGTCTATGACAAGGCCACCCAGGGGCATGGCTCAGCACAAGCAGATTAACATGTACAGATGTAATAGTGCTCCCTATCACAGCTAAACATGCATAAGTATAAGGAAAAGACAACAACTGTGAATTATTTGCTGTACAAAAGATCAGCTGATACAGATATGGAGGATGGGGGGGTGGGAAATACCTCAAGATGACAATATTCAAATAGAGAAAAATGTTACAGGACTCATTGAGCCAACCTGATCTTAATGAAGGTCAAGCAACACCTGCAGACAGCCCCTGATGTACAAATGGACAGAGAAAGCTTGGGAGAAGCATGGTTTAAGAGTATGGGATGACCGAAGGGGAGGAATCATTTAGATGAAGGAACTGTATAAGGGTCACATATTAAATTAGTTATTCAACTGAACTACTGCTTTACTATAGGATAGGCCAAGCTGTAGCACGTGGCCCCCACGTAATCCACAAGTGGCTGAGTCCAGCTCCCACTTCAGAAAATCACAGGCTGCCACAGGCTGCTCTTCTCTGAATCCCTGGCTATCAGCAGCATGGCTGCACTCAGTGTCCCCCAAAGGTGCTGCTGAACAAATGGCAGGACTTCCCTTCCTACAGGTCTCTCCAGTAACACACATACACGTGTCAGCTATATGAACATGTTGTTACAGGAACCATTAAGCCAGCACAGCTCCTATTCTCATCTTCCAGATCTATACAGCCTCTCTCAAACTTCTCTTCTCCTGAATGTTCCTCACAAGAGCTTTCTAGCACACAGATGACATGACAGGCAAGAAACAATAATGCTGGGACAAGGATGAAGTAAAATTAAAAGTCTAAATTGCTGCAATACATATAGTCTCTACTTCACAGCTGGGTTGCAGATAAAAATAGTCATAAAAATGACTGTTTAAAATCATATTTATACTGTGCTGGTGGAGAACTGCCTATCGAGATGTTGATCCCACTCCACAACACGGTTCCAAAAGCATTAGGTGCCTTTTGCCAATTGTTTTGGCTAAAAGATGGGAATGAAGTCAAAACATGGCAGAATTTCTCTACAAAGAAGGGCAAACACAGAGACTGTGGCTTTTTCGTTAGCAATGGTCAGAGACCTTTGGATGGAATTTTTCCCACCATAAGCGATGCTTTATAATTTATTTTTGTGGAAATGGATAAGCCTCAGACAAATATGCCATTGAGAAAAGATAAAGTTTATCAATTTGAATACAAATCCTTTGTTTCATGTTTATAAACCAAAAGATTTGTGCTTTTTTCCCTCATAAGTAAAAAGCTGACACACTGCATTTAGAGCAATGTTAGTTTCTTATTTCATGATTGAAATAAAGACAGGAAACACAAAGTTTTTAAGTCTGTTTTTTCCCCCATATCAAAGCAAAGCTAAGTATAGCTATTATAGCATTCTTGATGTATCACTAGCATAAAAAATAATAAAAAAGAAAAAGAGACACCCCCCCCCCCAAAAAAAAAAAAAAAAAAAAAGAAAACACAAAACAAACAAACAAAAGAACACCCATGAAAATCCCCTACCCACATCTCCAGTGGTAGAAACTCTCCACATTTCCCTAGGAAGATAATGGAGCACTTTAGTAGCCCAGCACTGCAGACTCTTCAGACACCCAATATGAATATCTTGCTGCAAGCAGACTCTAATTTGTCCTTCCCCAGGCTCTTGCCACGGAAGACATATTGTTCCTTTCTTGTCTACAATAGAAGTATTGAAGAAGGAAAAACAAACAAACAGAAGTCCCTTTTCATATAATGAACTTTCCTACTTTTTAAGGAGAGAAAGGGTGATTATGTTTCCATTCAAAGGCAGGAGGTGTTGAAAAGCAAGTTTACACACTGGATAAAAAAAGTGTGTGGTAAGGAATTTAATTTTAAATAAACGTTTCTAATACTTAGACACATACATACAAAAGCTTGCAAAACTAACCAACCCCCTCATCCCCAAGACTTAAAATTAATTACCTTCTGAATCTTAAAATTCTAAATTGACAAATAACAGTGATCAAGCTATGATACAAAAGTTCACAATTCATTTGGCCTGAAACCTAAACTCTATTTTTACAGGTAGAAAAATAAAACAAGAAAGCATAAATACTTTCCACAAAGTCATTTTCAAAAGCAGACTGGACCATGACTTCTCTTGTTTGCATTCCCTACCCCATTGCTTTAGAAATACTCTGTGCCTGCATTTTAAACAGCTTCCAGAACTGATGTTACAGGCACAAGTATTTTTTGGGGGGAGAACATGATAAGACTACTTGGAAGAAGTGTACAACATGCACAGCGCCGATCCTCCTCATTTCTAATAGTCTTTTTCACTTTCTGGTAGTTCATCTAAGCAAAATACCTGTATAACATGGCAGTTTGTTAAAAGGTAAGGGCCTATATGAGGCAAGTTAAAGTCAGCTTTCCATTAGGCTCATAAGATCTGTGAGCCGAATGCTAAACTACAAACAGAGGGATCCAGATTTTTTTTTATCATTACATGGAGAATAGCAACTTACCAGACATTATCTTAACAGGAGGAAAAGGCAGAGATGTACAAGCACTTCATAAGATTAAATGCCTCAGACTCTTATTCACATTTTCAAGATCTGGGTCAAAGAATTGGTGCCTTGAACTTCTCTGTCTCTACTTCTACCACAGTCATCCACAAGCGTTAATCTATTAAGCAATATTAAGAACAACAGGCTCTCTTCAAGGAACCCACTCTATCCTTGCATTCAATCCAAGAAGTCTGGCAGTGTTCAGCCTTAGTAAGTGTAGTATCTTTGCTTGATTTCTTGCTAGGTTTGTATTTTCCTTCAATAAATCCAGCTATTAAAGGCTACGCAAGCAAATAAAACAAATCCTGCTGAAAGCAGTCACCATTCTAACTTCTGTTCTTTACCACAAAAGACTTGTCAAAAAAAACCCCACCAAAAATAACCCAAAATAAACAAACAAAAAACCCATGCAAAAACAAATCTGGAAGGGTTCATGAGAGGTCAAAGAGTCTATCCCTGAGCACCAAGACAGGTTAAGGTATGTCTGTATGATTTCTAAACAGATTGTTTTCCATTCTGTTATTTAAAAATCTCTAATTGCAAGGTCATACAATCACTGTCAGCAGCCTATTCCCACAGTCAGAAAGTTACATTTGTACTAAGAAAAAACAGCCTTGTTAATAATCAAGTCAGTTTATTCTCATTCAACAGTTGGTGAACATGGAAAACAACTGTCTCATAACCTTTCATATTTTAAGACTATTCAAGTATCCCTCCCAAACTACTTCCTTCTAAACTAAACACAATTATTTTGACCTAGAAATTTTCTGCTTCCAACATAACTTGCTAAGGTGACCCACAATTTTCATTTCTATTTCTACTATACCTTTCATTATTCACCTTGGAAGAGTCCAAAAAGAAGGCACCATTCTCACCCACAATTTGCAGTTTGAAAAGCCATACTAAGTCAAGACTTGGAGTCAAGCCAGTTCCCCTTTCTCCTTCTCCACACACACACCATAGCAATTTTCTCACATTCATAGATTTTGCCAGCTATAGACTTTAAAGCAGGAATACCAAACTTCCTTTCCAGGTTTTACAGGACCTCAATAACACATGGTATCGCCTCAGCTGAAAAGCACCATTTGGCAGTTTGTGCAAAAGTGAAGAGAGATGAGCTTACATAAGGGTTTGATTTTCTGAGACTCAATCTGACACACAATTGTAATGCTTGCTGGACAAATGTAAGAGCTGAAAAATAAGCACACTTTCTTCTGCAGCGACAGAAGATATGCTTCACCCTACAGAGCTGAATCCTTCACCCATACCTCAGAACTCCTATTTTGAGCACTCTAGCACTTCCCAGTCCAAACAGTAACACATATATACAACTCCTCATAAGGCTGAAAACCAAAAAGTTATCCTTCATTGGCTGGGGAAACATAGAACTCCTTTTCTCTAGCATTACGAAATCTTTTAATAACTTACCAATACAAAAGTAAGATTTTTCTTTTATTTGTTTCTCTTTTTTCATTAAAAATATACATATTTAACTCAACATCTTGTACTGATGTGCATTTAATTCACAAGGCAAAGAAGATAAATACAAAACCAGTATGAATCTTTCAATAACATACCCCAGACAATACAAAAAATAATCTTGTAAAACTTACATAATAGATATAAACTCACTGTTGGAAGAAAGCCTCTGTATTCTCCACACATGTTGCTCCATTAGCATTAGACAAAGGACTTCCCCCGCCCATAAGTAGTCACTCAAGACTAGCTCAAACCAACTAAAGGAAATCTGAAAATCAAATCTATCCTTCCATAATTTGATTTGTAGAAAATTGAGGAACAAACCTTTACAGAGAGATTTTAAATAAATCATAATTAATTACATGTGCAAATACATCAACTAAATTTGGATGTGCAATTAAATAACTAATCTCAGTTTGAAAAGGCTGAAAATTGCAATCGCATGCTGAAATGGCCAGCCTTGCCCCCAGGCATGCCCAGGTGTTTCTGTTTGCTCAGAGAACAGGGCATTGGTTGCTTTCTAGCAAGGCCCACCTGTTGAAAGCACCTGACCCAACTTGTAATCAAAATCAAAAGTAATGCTTTTTCCTTTTTCTTTTTTTTCCTAAGGTGGCCAGTTTTTAAGTAGTGTATCCAAGAAGATCTGTCTAGAGTATCAACCTGGAACAAAATCAGTCTCAATGTGGTAACTGGTGATATAAGACACAAATTCAGTTAAAACCATTTGACACAAATAGAAATAAGCGCTTCTCTCCCAAACCAGCTCTCATGCATATGAACATCCTGTTTAACTCTACTGCAAACCCACCCTAAATAAAAAAGCACAATGATTTAGGTAGTGAGCATTCGTGGAAGTTGACAGAATATCAAATTAATTCTGATCTCACTTACCCTATGTTAAATAGAAATATTGCATGAGCTGTCAAGTTTCTTAAAGATCTTCCTTTCTATTCCAATTTTATGCTGCCAGCAATTACAAAAAGCACATTGAGCTGTTTGGAGATGTTATTTCATGACATCAAATAAATGTATTTTTAGGTCAGAAGGGACCATTACCTTTATCTAATTTGATTCCAAATTATATATTCCCCATCACTGGGGCCAGGATTTCACACCTGTTTCTCATCTGCTTTGCTGGATTGTTCCTACTTTACATAATACTCTTGAACTTTCTTCCCACCAAAACCAACAAAAAAGTGCAGCTAAGTCAGTCAGAAAGCTTGTTAGCAAAAATCTACCCTTTCAAAATCTAACATACAAACTTTTTTTTAAAAATAAAAGTATAACACTCCATTATTATTTCCTATTCCAAGTCCAAAAGAGTATCCTATCAGAATATATGCAAATTGACACACAGGGGTGACTTTAGGGTCAGAGGGAGAGGATTTTTTCTTTTCTGGTTTTCCACTGCTGTTCTTGTGCTATAGTTCTTGTGCCTCCTGTCAAACAGAACCTGTAAATCCAACGATAATATAAAAAATAACTTAGAAACTGAATAACTTATCTGAATTACATTTGTGTTTATTATTCAGAGTTATCTTGAGTTATGGTAAGCAGAAGAGAACATGAAAAAAAAGGTATAGGATGTAAGAGAATGACAGTACTTCATGCCTTTACTGTAATGCATGTCTGGACAGAAATAGCTGAGGCACTTTCTGTTCCAAGGAGCCTGCAATCTAAACAGCTGCTGATCTCTAACAAACCTGTTACTTGCATGTTTACAACTCCCATTCAAGCTGTGCTGTTCCCTGGTATTTACCTGGCAGGTTGGGCATTGCACTACTATACATAAATTGCAATTATAAACTTATTACACCTGTGCATTAAGCTTTTTTTCCAGGCATGCATATGGTCAGACTGCAGCAGACAGCTTCATAACTCTCCAAGAACTCTCAAGGCTGGTGTACTACAGGGTTAAAACCCATTTCACAAAACCTGGCAGGTTTGGCCCTTCAGAATTCTAAGGAGATGAGCCCAAGGCAGCTGTAAATGCAATTACACTAGAGGTGGACAGGCTGTGACTATGGACCACAACGGTTCTCTCTGGAAGGCATATGAGCAGTGGAATTATAGTTCTAATGAAATTGTCAATAATAATCCTGTTACTGGGAGCTTGAAAACCCTGTTTAATGAACTAGACAGTAACAAAGAAAATAAAAATACTTTAAAAGCTACAGTATGAGAAAATGATAATTGGTCCAGATTTCATGTCCGTGATGAAATGCACAGGGACGGTGTTACCAACAAGCAGCATTATGATCTATCAGGGGACTGCTGTTTTGTCAGACCTCCTGCAATTATCAGCTGGAAATGGGGGCCTGCTTTACTTGCACAAATTCTTTGTCATGCAGCACATAAAATGGTCAAAAATGTAGTCATGTCTGTGTGGAAAAGTTTGCAAGGTTTCAAATAACTTGATTCTGAAAGAAGCACATATTATCAACTAGCAAGTAGGGGTGAATTTCACACCCCACCATGATTTCTAATGCCCTTGATCCCTGTTCACAGCAGACCCACCAAACAGTGTGTTCCATAGCACCAGAATCTTTGTGGTTTGGGTTGGAATAGTTTTGGGTTTTGCCTTTTTAAGGAAACTGTATTTTCTTCAAATTTATGTGACTAAGTTGCTGCTGCATGCATCACACAGAACATATAAGCATAAAAAAAAATTCAAGCAATGCACAACTTTTTGCAAGCAATTTGTTTTTGTTGGAAGAAAGGCAATGCAGAAGAGCAGAGCTGAAATCTTTACCAGTTGGCTGTATCATCCCAACACCAACTAAAGCAGAATCCCAGGCACAGCAGAAATAGAAAGATAATTTCTTCAGCCTACTGCTGTGAAATTTAGCGGATGAAACACACCCCGTCCCCCCAAATGAGACAAAAGATTTGATTTGTCCACCCCAGTGAGTAAGGGAAAAAATCAAGATGGATAGTTCCCCCTGTAAACCTTTAATAACAAAACCTCATTCTGACAGAACACAGAACACTTATGAAGCACTTTTAAAATATGTGGGAAGTGAGAAAAGACTTGCCTGTCTCTCAGCCTGTTAGCAGGACAGCATCAGGACCAATGTCCCGAATCCCAGACAAGTGCTCCATTGGTGAGATGACAGTCATTCCTGGTTAGCAATGGTGTTGGGGGCCGGGAGCATGTCCTCCTCTGCCTGACCGGGCATCAACCTGGGGCCACTCTGATCCATATAGCCCTCTGCTGCAGCCCTGTCACAACTCCCAGCTAACCCAAAAGAAAAACCAGAAAGCTAATCTAGATAAAAGATTTTCTGGAAAGAAAGCCTGTTGGTTGAAGGCCCTTTTAGGCCTTTTGATGGACACAAAGTGATCAGAACTCAACGTATCTGAGCAACAGAGCTGCTGGATGCAAGTTCCATCCAAACAGATAACTCAGATAACTGGACTATTCAGTCTCCTCAGTGACAACTTCATATGCATTTTTTGTTTCAGCCAAAATGTCCAATGCTTACTTGTAGGGGGCTAGCTCCAGGTTACAGGCAACTTTATTAATCCAAATATGCATTTAAGAACAGAGGTTGGCAAATTGGATGCAATTCCCTTTCATTGCATTCAGACTCAGAATTACAATATGACAAACATCCTAGATTTGAATAGGTACCTTCTGACTAAATATACAATTTAAACACCAGGATGAAGATCCACAATTCTTGTGTGGATTGCCATTTGCTGTTGATAACTCCTGATATAAAAAGGACAGGGACATGATCATCTTTACATTCAGTAGAGGACAATGCTAGGTATATTTTTTCCATCCAGAAGAGAGCAACTACAGCAATGTGGACCACCTCTACAGTAATTTCATATAACATCACCTTAGTCCTCTTCCTTGATGCCGTTCGTCCCCATTTTAAACTTTTCTCCAAGACAAACACTGATTTAAAACCAAAATTTGGCCTGTGTGGCACAAGGTGTTGATTTCAGATCAAGAGACCTTATTCGAGACTACTCGGCAGTGTGAAGGGAGGAACAACTTGATCCATCAATAACAGCACTAGGTCTTAAAAGTCTGAAGTGAGGCACTGTCATTTGCAGAGGAAATGCAGTTATATAAAGTTTTTTGATCGTTCATTATTTAGCACAACATATTAATCAATGTAAATATGATCAGTGCATTCTGGGAGAGTGCTTTCAGGCACTTAAAGGTGACATTGAAACAACATACTTCCTGGACGAAGATGTACCAAATCAACCACTAAGAGGTGGCAATGAAAGTAGCAAAGAAAGTCAGCAGCAGCTAAAAATGTCATAGATTTTAAGGATGTTCCCAAAGGTCAGGACAAAGACTCTGACATTGAGGCATGTGGCTACTATTATTGGCTTCATCATCACCAAGAATTCAAAGCACGATATTGTCCTGTCACCAACAACACGGTCCTTCCTGTTCTTGAAAATGATTCAAAAAACTGATTGGACATTTCTAGCTCCTCCTGAGATGGAAAAATGCCACTAAGAATATTCCAGCGTAATATATATATATATATATATATATACAATGGATTAACAATAAGAAAACCTGCCCACAAATAAATATAAAAAATTTCCATCTTTAGTAGCCAGAGCAGCACTAGATTTTATGAAAAGAACAGACAAAGTGTCCTTAGATTCTCTGAGATTTCCTATGACTTCATTTAAAAAAAAGTTCCAAGAATTTATTATTTACAGTTACATTCTTAAATTTTGTTTCTAGTAAACCTATTATTACAGGGGAAATACTGTGCCTAGAAAAAACATAATGCTATGGTACAAATCAACTACATCATCATTGTTGTGCAGCTGTTGAGTCAAACTAAACTCAGTTGCAGGAGGACTCAATCACCTGCATGTGAAGATGAGCGTGAATAAAAAAGGATGAAAACAGTATTCGTCTTTGATGGACAGAGACTCTAGTTACAGAGACTGACTTCTGGATCCTCAGGAGAAATTGACTGAAGGTATTGTTAGAGAATATTTAGGTCAGAGTGAAAGATCTGTTTCTCATATAGCAGACACTGCAGATGGTGGAAGAAAGCTGCAATATGTCAGACTTCACAAACTGCTCAGACTCTGGTGATGAAAACTATGGCAGAGGACCTGACTGAATCGATGTTCACAGCTCTGTACTCAGCCCAGTTGTCTTAGACGTGCCATCAGACGCTCATGGGTAGCATCACTCTCAAGGCAAGGTCATTTAACACTAGCCTTATTAATCTCTAGGATATGAAAAAGAAAATGGGCCCAGCAGCCGTTGCAGCAATAACCAGATACATTGTCTAGACCACGCGTCTCAATGAAAGATAGCATGTTTGGTCAGGGAGAAGTGAGTTTGGACAAGAACTCTGCACTTTTCATATTCGTATTTACACTATGATGAAATTTGTTCCACATACACATGGGTGGTTATGATTTTAAAGAAATACTAGCTGTGTTTTCACAAATTCTCCATTGGGCAACTCCACTGACCACACACATAGCTGCCAGTCCTCTGTTTTGGTAACCTGTCTTCATGCACCGGAGATGCACCACCCTCACTTTTGCTGCCCAGACTAGTTATCTAGCTCTTTCATTGTTGCTTTCTCTGTTCAGCACATCCTTACTCCAAACCTCTCTGTTTCTTCTTGTGACAGACAATTTGTACTCAAGCATTCATATGAAGCTTTGTATTAAGGACATATACAAACAAAATATTACTGCAGTTACAACCTTGTGATTAAAGAAGATGTTGTTTCAGACACCTACGTCACTGCAGTTGAAAATGCAGTACAGTTTCAACCAGGATATGATTGTGAAACCATTTTCTGTGCTTAGAACTTTTATTCCTCCAAAATTCCTCCTCTGTAAAAAAAGGAAATACTAAACATAATAAACCTTCTATTATGTACTCACTCCAGAAACCTGAAGACTGGCTTAGGGCAACAGGTGAAGAACAAATTTCATAAAAGGTTGTTGATATAATATACAACAAATATGATGAAGGAGGTATTCACATAGAATTAAAGAAGTGGGAGAAAGCTTTGCGTAAAGAGAAAAGACTTATAAAAGATGTTATACATGGACACACAGAAACTGGTTTAAAGACTGTGGATATCAGTTTAATGTAAAGCAATTACATTCTACTCTGTGTGATTTTGTGAGTATTTTAAACAGCCAGGTGTGAATCCAACAGAAGGTTAGATGGTTTAGTTTTGCTTATTTATTTTGCTGCAGGAAAAGGAATTACTATTGGTCTAATTAATGAAATTGAAATAGCTACATCACAAAGAAGATGAGAGTTAAAGATCAAAGTGTGACTGAACCTTGAAAAGTCACTTGGGAGCAGATTTACATGCAAGATCTGAATCAGCCAGATATTCAGATAGCCTAAGCTCACACTCAGTCCTTATGCTATTTTTTCCTTCTGATTGTCTTTCTGTCTTGAGAGACTCCTAAACAATAGGAAATGCAACACATGGGGGCTCAGCAGAAAGATAGCCTCCTGGGTCCTATTGTGATTTTCAAAAATACCTAACTTACTCTGAAATCAACGGTAATTAGGTGTACATTCATTTTTTAATACCTAAGATTCAACCATCTGCATTTGCAGACACCAAAATATCTTTAAAACTAAATCCCTAATCTTGCTGTGAATTTAACCACTTTTGTGACACAAAAGTACTTTTGGGGGAAGGAAACAATAGGAGAATTGCAGACCGGGAAAGCTGAGAACATGATGTGGACACAGTCAGAGATTTTTGTCTAGACTTGGACTAGGTTGTGAGAAATCTGTATGGACATATGACCATCTTTGCTCACATCCATTGTTTCTTAAAAGTTATAACCGGCAATGGAAATGCTTGCAACATTTTTCAAACAGGAAAAGAGGAAAATGAAAGTCCAGGCAAAGCCTCATCCTCCCCGTGCAGTGATGTCTGGTCAGAGCATTCTTTGGGTGCAAGGGATCCCTTATCATCCATACTTCCTTGGGTTCGAGCATCTCTGGGACTAAATGCTGGGTTATCATCGGCTTTTGCTGGCCCCTACCCCCTTTGATTATCCTTTACATATTGGTTTCTGTCAACACAGTAACTGTGTCCTAGCTATGGAAGGGCAAATCACCCTCACATTTGAAGCTTAGGCTACTTTCCTTATGGCTCTGTCAGGGACGGAGCTGATTGAGTTCCTACAGAATTCTCCCACTCAAAGCCCTGTAGTAACTAGAGCCCAGGGGTATGCAAAACCAGCACTCGAAAGGATTTCTTCCAAACCCACTGTTGGTTCTCTGCCAAGCTGCTATCAGTGACTCAGAATGATTTGCCGTAACAGTTCTTGAGTCAGGCCATGGCTAGGAAGATCCCGGATTTGTACATACATGTAAAAGTAGAATGAGATTTACATGCTGCTTTCCATTACATCCACTCCAATAGCAACAGGCACTAGTCACTGTTTATTTCATCACTTGATCTAGGACTCCAAACCTTATTCTACTAACTACCTTGCATGTTGTGAGACCCTTAATAGTGTACTTTGAAACTTGCTGATATATAATACTATGTAAATGTAAATTATCACGCTAATACTAGGTTTAAAAAGAGTTGGACTCTAATAGCTCTAGTCTTACTGAATCCAAACATTCATTAAAAGCACTTTTACTGAAAATAGATGAAACTGTTCATGAAGTATTCCTGTGTTAAAGTTCACAGGCTCAAAATCTATGCAGCTGGGATGATAACATATCCTCTTAATTTAATATGTGTTCACAAAATCTATGCAAATCTCTATAAAGTCTGAGTTGTTTTCCCAAAGAAAAAAACACAGCTCCTTTTTGTATGTACTAAATATCCAATGCCAATAGGCCAGCATGCATGAGTAACCCTGTTCCAGTAACAAATATGCCCACATGAGAAGGGGTGGACAGGAAAGAAAACAGATTTTAGGTTAAAGCTTCTACAATTTTTTGTAAGGAAAACTATGAAAACCATGCCATGTCCCCATAAAGTGATCTACAAAGTTTCCCTTAAGATTTACAGGCAAGCAGATACTCTATGGTGTTTTCCATTGTCCAACTGTATTATTTCCTAGCAAAAAAAGTACTGTTAAAACCCTGCAGTTCCCCTCCCACCATCAAACAGAGGGGAAACTCCAACCATGCAAGAACTCTCTCTGCAGATGCTCAGCCCCAGCCCATGCAGGGCTGTGAGTCTGAATCAGAAGTAAATCTCAGAGTGCCAGAACAAAAGGCCAAGGAATGTTAACTGTGATTACAAAGGCTTTGCAGCAGTTCCTTCTGAGCATTTTGCAAAATCCATATGAATCACAAATGCTGGAGTTTCATCCATGCGTTCTCCACTAGAAACTACCTAGTTTCATGGCAAAACATAGCAGAAACAGGGTTTCAGTTCCAGGTTTCCTGAAATGGAGTCCCTACTTGCTTGGAGAGTTCATGAACTTCTCCCAGCATTCTGGTTTGGGTGCCCAATGAAAGCAGTCAAGCTTGGCTTGGACGTTTTAATGAGTGTGTACAGCATTGTACTTAACAACAAAAATCAGCATTGATCAATGAAGTGTAAAAGGAAAAAAGAGAAGGGAAACTGAAAGAGAAAATGTTTGTATTTCCTAACCATGGTGTTTTTAAAAGTTATGATATGGAACTCAGTTCATTTTCTCAGTGCCTAGTATGGTAAACATCCTTCCTTTTCTGAGTAAGTGCAGGGCCTAAGCTTTCTACCAACATTTTCTGCTCACTTTAAAACTTAACTTCAACAATATAAACATTGGTGCCTATGTGGAGGTTGAAATGAATAACACAGCTATTTTGTTTAAACAGACCATGCTGAATCTTTAAACCTTTTTAGGTGGCATGACCAGTGGGTTCAGGAATGCAGTCTGTTTGGACAGTATAAGACCTTTGTTGTTGTTGGGGAAACTCTGGCTTGATGCCTCTATCCATCTAAATAACTGAAATAAAAGAGCATTGAAATTGGAAACACATGCGGTCTCCAGACTTGCATTTTCACTGTGCAGCATAAATAGGAACTTTTCATCTCCATCTGAACTATGCAGGCATACAGTATCTCATTAGCCAAATGATAGGTTGCCCTGAACCTTCCAAGGAAAGGGAAATGGGGATCCTGCCTCCAATAAAAACACTGTACTTGCAAATACTAGCCAAGAACATACATTCTTTGTGGATCTCTCCTTTCCTAAGTACCACCAGTCCAGAAGGCCACCAAAATGTGCCACTTTCAGTGGTCCTCCCTGAAAAGGAAGGGCTTATTGATGCATTTTAGCACATAGTTGTTGCACAGCCAGACATCAACTTATTGCAAATTGTATTTTATACTTCTTGTTTTATCAAATGAACATGAAATTGAGAAGGGATATAATCCTGCCCATGAAATAAATTACTGGAATAAAAAAGGAGCCTGATTCATTTTATAAGCTTTTAATAACTGGCTTTTGCAAATATCATTAGTACGTAAACTCCTATAATAATACTTTTTCAGTCTTATAAATCACAAGGTAAATGTATTAAGATAAACCTTGAATTCCAAATTTTTCATGTAACAATTTGAAAACATAAATATGGACTGCCCCAAGAGAATGAAGAGTTCAGTATCTCTGTTGTTCTCAAATGCTTTATTAACATGCTTTTTGCATCATTTATGGAATCGGAAGGAGCACAGTGTTTGGAGCAAAGGCCCACGATGCCTTTGCCTTTCACCATGGGTACAGCTCAGAAGTGAACAATGGTCTCCCATCATACAGTGCAATGCCTTCTTCTGAAGACAGGATATAGAATCAATCCTTCAACTACATTGAAAGGGATAAAGAGAGCATGTTGGAATAAAAAGGCTTCCCTTACCTTCTCCATTTAGCCTTTTCTAAGTTTATAGAAGTTTTTGCATTGCACGTGCCTTTAACAAGGCTACAAACTATCCTCTGCTTAGCTTTCCAGTGTCAGAATGAAGCTTCTTCCCCTACCAGCTGCAGAAAGTGATGCTTTAGGTCTACTCTTGGATTCAACAGTTTGTACAGAAAACAAGCAGAGAAAATACAGAGTTAACACAGAGGTCCAACATTACTCTCTTAATGCATATTAACATCTTCCAGTTGCACTTAAACACACTTATTTTCTGGCCATAGGTGTGCATAGAAATATTTAAACTATATGACTTTTTATGAGACTTGAAGAAACATCTAGCCTTTTTTGATAGCAAACATATAAATGCTTGGAGGTGGGTGACAAGGTATTTTCATGTGACGATATTCTGAATGTCATATACACAGAAATGTGAAACTTCTTTAAAACCTGTGGAATACGCAGTGATTTCACATGGAGATCAGAAAGAAAATCAATGCTAATTCATTCTGCTTTTCTTGGTTTTCGTCAGACACCTATTTTCAGGATGGTGTCCCTACACATGTTTTTAAAATCTCATGTTCATTACAAAATCCCTGGGAAAATGAGCACAACTATAGTTTTATCATGAGAATGGGCTTCTTGAGAAAATGTTTCTCAGTTCTTATGTTCATGAAACTATTTGCAAATTTTGGAATGTCTGAGTGTTTTTATAATCCTACAATTATTTGGTATTTTTCCCAGATTAAGAATCTCAAAAACATTTTCAAAATCTAAAGTACTTTATTTCATGTCAACAAGTGCCTAGTTTCTTCGTTGAAGCTGATCTTTATGCCAGATTCCAATTCCTCTTAAAATATCCCAGATTCACGAACACACGCACCAATGACAACTGAAATATATGACATTTTTCAAAACACACAGAGAAGAGAATCAGGTCAACTTTGCTTCTGGTAGCAATCTGGAAATTCTGTAAGAACCAGAGCCCTCCTGAGACCTCAAGACATAAGCTATGCAAGAACATCCTTTGCTGAAGTTTTTCAACAAGTCTACCTACAAACCATCACTTTTCTCTGAGCATGAAATGAAGATGCCAAGGAAAAGCTAAGTAACAGGTAAAATGTCTGAAGCTCAAAAACGTTTTAAAGATTCATGTCTTGAAGATCCCAGTCTGTCTTCCAAATCCCAAAGTCAATTCTGCTGGCCTAGTAACCAGCTCAGAACCAAAGCCTTCTGATATCTAAACTCAGCTCTGATGGAGCTTGCTCTGTGTACTTGGACACAACAGGCAAGGCTAAATTCAGTTGTGACATAACACATGTACCTGTATGGCTCCCATGCCAGATTAACTGGCTTTCTTATGTTTTACATTACACGTTATGATATAGAATGATATGTTACATGCATATTAGATGCACAGTCATACACTTCACTCCCTGAAACAAAAGAAGCAAAATTATCCCAATATTAAAAACAGGCAACTGAGGCTATTAAGCAGACTAGTGTCATTTTGACAGTTTTCTTAAGATGAATTCATTAATTAAGAATTAAATAGGTAAACCCATGTTTCCTTTATGCAGGTCTTGCTTTCAGCAGAGCACCTTTCTTCTCTCCCTGCTTTTACAAGAGGTCATGTGTTCCTCCAAAATTCAGGCTCCGATTATTAATTTTTTTAAATGTACATGTGAATTGGAAGTATAAATGTTGTGTTCAAATGAGGGACAAAGAGACATGTTCACTTTTCCCCTCAAAAGCTGTGAGAATAACACTGAATGTGATTTGTATCACAGGGAAAAATGGTACCTAACATCAAAAGTTATTTCAAACAAAATGACTGATTTTTTTCCAGGGAGAGGCAACAATCTTGTATATTCAAGCACATTAGGCAAACAGAGTGAATTATAATACATAAATACTATTGTATTTGAAGATAAAAGCACGGAGTCCCCAAAACATACTAGAAAATTAGCCTTTGAGTTCTAGAGACCAGAATACACTGAATACATTTCTGGGGAAAAAAAACACCTGGCTTCACCAAATTATAAATAGCTCCCTCTCATTTAGCTACATGGAAATGACAACTAGAATTTTTTACACAATGCAACTGGCCCTCCTGCAGTGCTAGCTTCTTTTTTTAGGTATTGCCGTTTGTTCCAAAACACAGAGGACAAGAACAAGCTGAAGGAATTCTGTGTATTTATTACTGGTGCAGATGAGATTTACATCCGACATCCAGAATAATGACATCTACACTAGCAACTAAGATATTCTTGTTTCAGAACTGAGCAACTTTTTAAATCCCTTTTTAAGCTTTGCAGCCACAGAAGACTCTTAATAATTGATTATAATTGATTTTAACCTTGTCCTAACCTGGGCAAAATGGCAAAGCCAATCATCTTTGTCCAGATGGGATATAAGAAAAGAGCCCCCAATACACATCTTTAAAAGCTCCAGACATGAGCAGAAGATAAAATATTTAGTCTGCAGAAGCCTTGACCTCCCAATTCTAGCCAGTTTTGAACTTGAATTGATTTCCGACAAGGCATCTGGGAGACGATTACAACAAAATGCACTAAAGCTGGGCAGCCTTTATTTTAACATCCCAGCAGCTTAACCTGTTAATAACAGCAATTGTTTTAGATACAATACCAATTTCTGTAACAGACACTAGAAATGGATAACAGCAACACAGTAACAGTGGCAATGTACAGTATTAGAGCACAGCCATTCACAATCCTCTTGTTAAGGTTGTGTCAGCACTTCCATTACAAACCCCTGTTTTCAGAGGTTTAAAACTCAGCTGTGAAAATACCAGCCAGGGCTGAGACACTGCAGATGAGCCATCCCGTCTTGGGCAAAATGCCGACTTAAGCTAAAGGGACTTTTCCTTGACTAAGGGTAGGCACAATCAAAACTTAGTCATCAGTCAAAGAATTTATTATGAAATAAAAGATTAAAATACTAGCAACACACATTTTTTTAAATGCTGGCTATGACTTCACTCAAAGGAGAAACAGGCTCTTTGCAAGTAACTTTGCATTTGCCTAACCAATTTGGTGGCCTTTCACAATATTGCCACAGCCTTGGCAGGCAAGGGCAGGGAAACAGATGTCATCTACCTGGACTTAAGCAAAACATTTGACACTGTCCCGCATGACATCCTGGTCTCAAAATTAGAAAGTCATGGATTTGATGGATGGACCACTAAGTGGATAATCCACAGGCTGGATGGCTGCACTCAAAGAGTTGTGGTCAATGGCTCAGTGCAAGTGGAAGCCAGTGACAAATGGTGTTCCTCAGGGGTCAGTACTGGGACCAGTGCTATTTAACATCTTTGTTGGAGACATGGACAGTGGGATAGAGCGCGCCCTCAGCAAGTTTGCTGATGACACCAAGCTGTATGTAGTGGTTGACACGCTGGAGGGAAGGGATGCCATCCAGAGGGCCCTGGACAGGCTTNGAGACCTTCTAGCAGCCTTCCAGTATCTGAAGAGAGACTACAGAAGAGCAGGAGAGGGACTCTTTGTCAGGAAGTGGAGTGATAGGACAAGGGGTAATGGTTTTAAACTGGAAGAGGGGAGATTTAGATTGGCTATTAGGAGGAAAAAATTCTTTACTCTGAGGGTGGTGAGGCACTGGAACAGGTTGCCCAGAGAAGCTGTGGATGCCCCATCCCTGGAATAGTTTAAGGCCAGGGTGGATGGGGCTTTGATCAACCTGGTCTAGTGGGAGGTGTCCCTGCCCATGACAGGGGTGTTGGAACTCAATGATCTTCAAGGTCCCTTCCAACTGTAACCATTCTATGATTCTATGGAGCACCTCTCCTGTGAAGACAGACTGAGAGAGCTGACAGAAGGGAAGGCTCTGGGGAGCCTTTATTGCAGCCTTCCAGTATCTGAAGGGAGCCTACAGGAGAGCTGGAGAGGGAATCTTTGTCAGGGAGTGTAGCAATAGGAAGAGGGCTAACAGTTTTAAATTGGAAGAGGGGAGATTTAGACTAGATGCTAGAAAGAAATTCCTTACTGTGAAAGTGGTGAGACACCAAAATAGGTTACCCAGAGAAATTGTGGATGCCCCATTCCTGGAAGTGTTCCAGACCAGGCTGGTTGGAGCTTTGAGCAAGCTGGTATGGTGGGAGGTGTCTCTGCCCATAGCAGGAGGGTTGAAGCTCCATGATCTTTAAGGTCCTTTGCAACTAGAACCATTTTTATGATTCTACGATCTGTAACTATGTTACAAACAAGGATATCCCAGAGATACTCCTACTTCTGCATAACCCTGAAGATATTCTAATACTTTGAAAGAAAAGCCAGATTTGCGGATTACTTATGGATAGAGATTTGCTGACCTTGTTTGCACAGGCAAGTTAATGGAATTAATTTCATGAATGAATGAAATAGGATATGGCCTTGTGTGGCCATAATGTTAAAACCAGACATTATCAACATAAAAATCACACTTGTACCTAAAAAAAAAGAGAGACCTAGCATTACATATTTTCTCTCCTGTTTTCACTTATTTCCGTTACATAGTCAGTATCTCTACTGTAGGTGTTTTATGCATCAATATCTTGGTTTATCCTAAACTCATGGCAAACTGAAGCAAAGAATATAATTTACAGACTATGTTTTCACATGCCATAAAGGAAAAGTCTGGCCATGCAGCACAAACGAGAAATATTTATAAATTTACAAAAATAAAATTATGAGGCCACAAATTAAAGTGGCAGAAATGCCAGGCAGACAGATCAAATGGCCTATAAATACTTTTGTTTCTTCCCATACCATTTGCCTAGATTAGATAGTATCAGATAGTATCCGACAGTCAGCATCCCTTTAAGTCATATAGTTTTCTTTAGTATTTTACTATTTAGGTTTTATATTTACAGAATATTAAGGAAGACAAAAAACTTTTACAAAGATGCTGCTGTTTGAAGAATTTGCAAGGCAAATGTCAGAGACTTCAGTACTGTGTACATCCTGTGAGAGTCTAGAAGAAAAACCAAAGTGTATTCTATCATAAACATTGTCTAATCCGATCAAAATTTATAAATCAGTGGCCCAAACTGTTTTGGGGTTTTTTTTTGCAATAGTAATCACTAGTGCAATATTCCTTGTTTCATTATGCAGATATTTCTTTAAGCAGAGATATTTTAAGTTCCAATATCACATTTCTTGAAGTGCATGAATTCCTGAGCATGTTTTTTGACTTCACCCCTTTTCCATTAGGGTTTGAGGATAAACAAGTGTGTAAATGAAAAACAACGCCGCATTTATTACTAAAACAATATTGAGCTTTTCACAAGTAACCCTTAGACAATTACAGCTGTTGGTACCATATTTTCACCATGGAAACTTTTGTTTTACTTAACAATTGAAATTACAATCAGATGTGCTCATCCCTTGTTGAAGTAATGAACAATGGTACATCTGAGAGAGAAATTCAAAGTGCATCATTTATCTTATCCTATTTTCAATTAGGCCGAATAAAGTATAAGATGGTTCCAAACTGCACCACAGTAACAGGGTAAGTAAATTTATTACCACTACAGTGCTAATCTTAGCAGATGGTAAAAAAATATTTTTAGCATGAAATATGCTAAAGCAATAAATCTGAAAAGGTAGATGTTATCAACTAATATCTCCCTAGTGTGAGGTAAAACTCCTGCATGACAACTCAGCATTCTTATAAACTCGGGGTGAATGCTGTAAGATATAAGTCTCTCAATAGGATGAAAAATAACAGAAATTAGTAGAAAAAAAGCATTCAACATGCAGTTTAATACAGCGTACCTACTATAGAAAAGAGAGTTGCAGAATTTTGCTTACCAAGATTTTTTTCCTCTAGACAACTCATTTTTTTCTTACAGAAAATTTTTTATTGACTCTGGGAAAAATACAAATCCAGTAATTCTTTCCTGCTTTGGAAAAAACACTACCTGGTTTTTAAAATAGAAAATAAAAAGACAAACGCTGAAATCATCTTAAGAAGAAAATAGGTGAAACATAAGGGAAAAAGGATACAAAGAGAGCCCTTCACTTGCCAGCCTGTAAGCATAACACAAAATATAATAACAAGCAACAGTAGAATGAAAAAATGGTTTCCATTGTTATCAACAGCACAGTTGATAGTCAACAGTTAATCATCAGTTATCTTGAAATTCAGAACAGAGTCCTGTACCGTTTGCAGCAATGAAGACACTGAAAATACTTGTAGTAAAATATGCTTGGAAAACTTTGGGGACTTTTTTAAAAAGACATCCATGCTGTTAGACAACATATTGTAATCAAACCAGATCATTAAATGAAAAAAAAAAAATAAATTAGTAAGCATTTGCCACAGGTAAAAATGCTTTTATTTTTTTAAAAACTTATACTGCTTCTCAACTTTGTGCTGGATTGTGAAAACAAGTGACGGAATCCAAATTACAAATAAATAGAAAAAGGGGTCCTTTGTGAGGACAAGAAATCAGGATTTTGGCCACAGTCTTTGCCTGAAACCATGAGTAACAGCATCAACCTTCTGTTTCAAAAGAGGAAAACAACAACAAATAAAAATTAAGACTGGTTTAGAAATGTATTTAATATGTGCATTTCAATTTTCTTAAAAGTATAATTTCCTAAGCAAATGAAATAAGGAGTTCACATCAGGAGACCTGAAATGGACTCACAACTCTCTGGGTATTGAATGGGCACTGTCAGAGAAATAAAGGGAGTGTGAAAACAGGCTGGGAGAAAATAAACTCAAAAGATCCTATATTCTAGTGACTCACTGAATCTATGTCTGGTGGTGGTGATTTGTGCCAGCAGACAGAATATGTCAAAAATGGTGCAAAGGAGTTTGGTTATAACAGCTACAAAAAATATCTAAATATAATACCAACATTGAACACCCCTCATGTCAACTCACAGTACCAAGTGACAGGGCCACCAAATACCAGATGATAATGTTGGTAAGTAAAAATTAGCATCTATAGGGAAAAACTATGGTGTTGAACCCACTGCAGAGACTGTGGAAAACACCACCTCAATGCTCAATATCTGTCATATGACAAAACTGAAAACACCATCATGACACTATATAAACCCATTGCGCACCCACATTTTGAACATAACCTGCAGATTAGCCATCCCACATCAGGAGAATATAAAACAGAAAAGATAAAAGGAATAAGGAGAATAATCAGGGAATGACAGCTCAGTGTTTCTCATCATAGAGGAACAAAGAGGTGCACACGGAAATACCAAGGCAGGAGAGAAAAATGAGCCAAAATGTACACCATCCCCTGTGTGTGTGACCAACCCATGGAACTCCTTCCTGCAGGACACAGATGAGGCCAGAAGTTTAAATGGGTTCAGAGAGACATTAGACAAATCCACATCCTTCATGTCAGGGAACCTTTAACGTTGATTGTTAGAAATTGGAGGAAATCCCTAGGACACATTACACTGCACCTGCTCTACTTTTTTTTACTTTTTAACTAAGCATGTGTACTAGCCAAAGGCAGATTGTTACATAAGCAACCTTTGGGCTGAGTCAGTACAGCCATCCCTAGGTTCTTCCCCTTTATGGATGGCTAACCAGGCAGACTAAAGAGTTAGTGCAACCACTTCCAGGACAGCAGAAAATAAAAAAAGGTGTGGGAAGATGTTTAACAGAGTGAAGTTTCCTGAATAATAATTGCAGTCTGGGGCAAAAAGGGACATATGCTTGCCCAAAGCTGTATTCATACCTAATAATGCTAAGTGATAAAGAACACATGAAACATACTGCATACATTAACAAAAGCACTTCAGCAATTAACTGCTCAGCTCTTATAACAGAATTTGCCTCCTCCATATCCTTTTATTTGTCGTCTTCTCACACTAGAAATAACTTTAAAAATGCATTACCAGTCTGTATTCATTTACATAGCTTAAAAAATAGAAATTTCTTCCCCTTATGTATCATGCAATTTTTTTTTTTTTTAATTATTTTTTTTTTTGCTTTGGTCCGCCTTTTCCAAGCATCAGGCAAAAAGTATTTAAAAAATAAAATAACTGATCATAAACAACCAAGCAGGACATGTGGTGGCTCCCAAGTATCTCATCAGATTCAGCTAGCTAGATAATGAAGTGGAACTGATGACCAGCTTATTGGCCACAATTAGACCAAAGAACAACTGGAATGAAAGAATCTCATACATTGAAAACAGGATAAAATTTATATATTGCAGGCTGGAGAATTAGCCAGAACTATTGCACTCCCAAATCTTCCCAAGGGAAGACTGTCCAAATTGAAATGAGTATAATATATTGCCCAAAACATTGTTTTAAACTTCATTTTCAAACCAACTGGCTGCTTGGTTCAACTTTTTTTTTTTTTTTTAAATACATCAGAACAGAAGTAAAAATGAGAAAATGTATATTTGGCTCAAAAAAAAAAAGCTTAAAAGCTTCATCCTGTAGTTTTTACTCAACAGCAAAGACAGTCAAAAGGACACCTTCCTGAATGAAGGCTACAAGAGGACGCCCACAGAATTTAAATAACTTCCTTATCTAATAAAATATAAAAACTCATAATAAAACTGTGGCTATAAAAATCATAGAATTAATCTATATTGTGTCTTTACAGTTTTGCTTCAATAATAGAAGTAAAATAGATTAAGGTTTTAAAAGCAGTAATTTTGTTGCTCTAAGATTTGGGTCTTGCATTTTTATGCCTCGATTAAGAATATCCTTAATTTGTTCAGTTCAGGTATGCCCTAGTCTCATAGGCTGGCCACACAAAGACAGAATTAAATCAGAACTTTTTTTAATAAACCTCTGAAACTTTTTACAAACCTTACAGATTAAACACAAGCCCACAAAGTGTAGATCAGGATTTAAACTCTGCCAGCCACTGAGGCTGAGATGGCATATGTTGGTGAGCACTCCCTGTATACCATGCAGGCACAGGAGAGCTTTTTTTCAAACTCAGGGATGCTCAGATCAAGAATTTCAGTTGTGCCAACATAAAGTCCAGCAGTTCGACTTGTGCAGAATCAAGATTTTAGATGCAGTATGCCCAGGAGAAACCTCCTATGAGGCTTCAAGTGGGGAAAAAAAAAGAAGGAAAAGATTATGCACAATAAGGGAGCAGAAGAAAATCACAGACCTAATTTAAGCTGGGGTTACCTATGCATCAGAAACCATGAAGAAAGTGTACTGGGACCTGAGTGATGGATGACATGTGAAAAGGAAATACAGATGCAGCAGCCCAGGAGCCAGAGTGAGCAGCGCAGAGATGCGAGAGAAGCGATCCACCAAACCTGCCTCCACGGACAGGAAATACTCAGCATTGACAGCAGGACTCTGTGGCAGCAATTATGATCAGAAAGGCTGTTGATTGTGCCCCAAATGAAAATGTTCAAAGACTGGACCCTGTTCCCAAAGTGATGCAGACTACCTATAGACATTAACATTTTCGGGTAGATAGGTGTTCTGCAAAGCCCATTATATTAGTTCAAACCTTTGTACTTTAGAGCACACATACCCGATGTGGCTAAAGAGAACCTACCCCCAGGACTACTGTCTGTAGTCCAGCAGCATTCTGGACAGATAAAATAGTAAAGTAACAGCAAAAGCAAACACCTTAGAAAAGCAACCCAAGGCACCTCTGTGTAATTCCTGAAAAGGATTTATAACTTATATAACCATGGATCATAAACCCATTGGCAAATAAATATACACAGTTTTAGAAAGCTGCTTAGTTTGTATGTCAGAACTTGCGACTCTGAATGAATACAGGGTGGCAAAGAGATCGACTCCCACTACTCAGGACATACAATACTGTGGCTTGCAAATGCACTAGCTTTTCTTAGCAGAGACTTGATTTTTGATCCTTTTCAATGCTTGGATTCATGTTCAAGGACAGGGCACTCAAGTAATCTTATGAATGCACTTTGTGCTATATGTCCAGATGAAAGATTTTCATAGAAAAAAGAAGCTTACAGCATCTGGCCACTCTGCTTCCATTCAGCACAGTACTGAAGGACTTAAATGGAGATATATACTGAGGGGTCACCACCCAAAGTGTAATATGCATGGCAGGGAAGCTTTCAATCACCTGTCATATGGAGTCAAGTTGCTATAAATCTTAGGAACAAGATGGTTTTTTCTTCACTATGTTTTTATGAGAAACAGCTTACTGATAATAACTGGTCTGACACTTTGACCTACTTCGTAGTGAATTTTGCATTAGTATTTTACTATACATACACTGTGGAGATAAAATTTTACTCTCAGAACTGCATGATGGATCTGAGCTTCAGTAGGCTTTTCTGCTTAGATGCAGAGATCTTACACTGCTATCAATGTGAGCTCAACAGCTGTGCCTTAGTACAGTACCAGCAATGAGACCAGCCTGCAGAACAAGGGCTGTGATTCTAAATTGTCCACAACACTCTCAGCTTCTGGCAAATCCACATGGCTCCAGATTTTACTTCCAGTCTTTTCTTGTATATTTTTTCCTATTGCAGAAGTCCTTAGCAAGACTGCTAAGGAAGAACACGATTGAGAAAAAATATGACAACTATCACAGATTTTTATAGTCACTAGAAAGACGGCATGTAGATGATATGCAACAAGGAAAAACACTGTCATTTTACAGGTGGTCAGTTGACAGAGTCAGTTTTCTCTGTTTCAGAGAAAGGAGTTAACTGCATTTTTCAGCTCTAAATCCAGATGTTAGGAGAGGCTCAAGAGTTTGGAAGCAGGGGGGGAGGCGTTAAAGCATCAACTGCAGAGAACCAGCAAATTACAACACAAGCATGGTTGTTCTAATGTAATTTCAAAAAATATTTTATCTGTTCTAGAGCAGAAAATGTTGAAGGAAGCCATGTCATCACTATTACATGTGTTATTTAACCAATCTATTCTTTCTAATAAAGAACTAGGAGAAATAAAAAAACATTGATCTTTATTTATTGACTTCCTAGTGAGTATAGTTAAAGTTGACACAAATCAATCACAATAAAGTTAAAAGGATAATACAGCATAATATGACCCAAGATTGTCTTGCAAGTTTAATTACCAAAATTCAAGGTTTTAGCATACACAGAGAAGTGAAGAGAAATGTCTGCTTAATTGTATTCAGATGCCGACCATAAGAACACAAGATATTCAGAAAGGGTTGCAGCAGTACATTTCTAGAGAGGTTCCTACACAAGAAAGAGGTCTGTCATGTAGGACTTCATGTAGGGCTTTAAGTCATTTCACTACCATGTAAAGATTTTATCAGTTTGAGCCACTTTGACTTTTTTTACATCTGAGTATTTGGCATTAGAGCACTAAATGGTGCAGCAGGCATTCAAAAGTCTTTATCAACAATGAAAAAAAATTCATGGAATTGTTACGTCACAACTTTAAAGAGAATCAGACCAGTGTATTAAAACAGAACACCCTTTTCTCCCTCACACAAGATGACAAATTTTCGCCTACTGTGGGCACTCAGCTGGACACATCTCTCAAAAAGAACCATTCTCCTAACTGGGAGCAGTGTAGGCTTTATCCTTTCATTGTGTAACTGCACTTTGTAATTACAAAAAATACATAGTCAGTATTCTGCTTTTCTGTTGTCCAAGGTAATTTACACAGAACAAAGGATTTATTTTAAAAGGTCATCTCCATCCCTTTGCCCTCTCCCACAGTTTATACACTCCTAGCGATTTCAGTGTAAACAGATAGGGAAATTCTTTGTGCTTATAAACATTTTTAAATGTTTTCTCAGCCAAAGCAGATAGAAAATATAGAAAGGTGAGGGGAAATAGGTCTCTCTCTAAGGGAATAAATGGCATTCTGAGTTCCTTTTCTCTTGGATTTGTAGCCATTAATTTAAAACTTTCCAGGCATTCTGCAGGCAGTAAATGGGCCAAAATATTCTTTCCTGTCAAAAGTAAATCTGTTTATAGTTTTCCTTATGAGGCGTGTTTTCAAAGATGGTTCGCAAATGGCAAATAGACATGCCAATAAAGATCACTCCTGCCTTATGCTGTTTAAACACGGAAAGTAAGAAGAAATAAGAAATCTTTTGAGACAAGGGAAAGTAATATTAAAATCACAACTAGATAAATCTAGTTTTCTTCACCATCCCTCCGTTATGTGTAATCTACTGCCTTATTATAGTTAACTTCTTAAAAGTATGTATTCTCTCTGAGAAGAAAATAAGACCTGTTGCATAAAAGCATACTGTGGGTTTAAGACTGGAGGAAATTATGCTCTTCTGGTTAGTTAAATGATGACAAAGGTCTCTGTCTTTTCAGATATTTCAAAAAAATTTTTGGAAATTCATTTATACTTATTTTCCAACATCATCCTTCTTATATTAGGCCTCAAAGGAAATAAAAACACCATTTAAGTAATTACTGCTTTCATCCAGGTTCTTCTCATTCATAAGCAGACAATTCCTTCTCTGCCCTAAACCAGGAAAGAAGAAAGCTCAACAACCAATAACAGAAGTCTGTCTTGAGATGTCTGTATAATTGCTTTACAGCTTTGTACTGGCCTCCCTGTTGTAAAGTGGCCATGGGCATAAAGGAAAAGAGAGTGGAGGAGACCCAGTTTGCATGGACATTGACATGTCTATAACAGTGCCTTAAAAGCTACAGGTCTCCACCTGCCCTATTGCTTTCTTGTGGCCCTTTAGCCTGATGACAGGCTGATTGATGTGGGATGTAGTAGAGGTTTGTAAAACTATAAGTGGCACAAAGGCGGCATCAAAGCATGAAGAAAACAGCTGCTGGCTTCCTCTTTAAAAAAAGATCCAGGAGACATCAAACGAAATTTGCAACTGTTTGATAAAAAAANGAGCAAACCCAAAAGAAGACGGTTCGTGTAGTGTGTAAATAAGCTGCAGAACTCCTCATTGCAAAAATTTATGAATGCTGATATTTAAGTGGTTCAAAAAGCAACTCGAGAAATCAATGGAACAAAAACACGTTCATGGCTACTAATAGAGCCATCAAGTTCACTCTTCTAAGACAGAACTAAAGGACAGGTTTCTGGAGGCTGAGAGGTTACTCTGGGGAAGGTCCATGATACGCTTGCTCCACAATACCTTCTTTCCCTAGACATGTGCTACTGGTGACCACTGGAGACAGGACACTGAGGTAACCAGACCCCCTGCAAAGCTGCTCCTATAAATGTATTGCATTTACATTTCAGGCTGGTCTTAAATCAGATAAGAATTTTATGTCTTCAGATCTGGAAGAAAATAACCAAACTCAAAGAACTCAATTTATAAAGCCCATTTTGCCTGCCTGGATATCTGGGATGCCACGATCCTTATCCTCCCCCTCACTGGGAGAAAGCCAAATTGTGCTTAGTGCAACACCACCATAGTGCTGCAGACCTGGAGATGACAAGGGGAGACATTAGCTGTTCCCCCTTGTTGTCCAAACTGCACTGTATTCAAACCAGTAAGGAAAGACTTCTGTGCAGTCAGGGATACAGGTGAGCAATACTCTTCCCAGTACAATTCCTCCTCAGATTTTTACATTGCTTTTTTTCCCCTTCCCTCTAGGCTCCTCAGAGTGGAAATGAAGTGGACAATAGGACTTAGAGTTGATTCATGTCATTTGGAAAAAGGACACATTTGGGGAATGTAGAAGGAAATTATGTTGTGTGATTTCTTTTCAGCACTGTCTCCCTTGTTGCCTGGTGATGATGGCACCCCCCAGGGCCCTCAATATCAACCCTTTCAGAAAGACTAAACCGACTCAAACATTGGAACAGAAATTAAAATAAAGCCAACCTTGCCTAAATCTCAAAATGGAAAAACATAAAATTATATTAATTGGCTCATGTCATCAAAAACTAATTATCATAGCTATAATTTTCCTAGCCAGCCCTTTTTTTCCCCTACTGATAAATAATAATTATCTATTGGCTACAATAATGTGATAGTCACAAAAGCACAATCCATTAAGATTTAATTGTAATGCCTAGAAGTAAAAGTTTATGCTTTTAGAGGATACCATTAGGATTTGCTGCATTAGGACCAAGTTCTGTAAACGCTTCCTCAAATATTTGGGGTGAGATAGCTCACCAGCTGGTGACATTATATTAGTGGTAGTTCAGATATATTGCTGCAATGGCTTAAGGGCACAAAGGAGACCAGAACTGTGGACATAGATTCCAACACCAAGGACAGTTGGAAAAACAAATAACCTTTCAGGCACATGAGCCAAAGGTGCTCAAAGACCTTTCGTGTGCAATATGTCCCAAGTAGCAGGCAGTAAACAGACCTGTCCCAGGAGCAGAAAATCACAAACTGGTACGTCCCTTCTCTTGGAAAATAAATCTGCCAGCGCCCTAAAGAAGCAGAGATCACCTCCCCTTTTAATATCAGCTCAGCTGCCAGAGCAAAAGGCTGCACCCACCCTTCCTGTTAGCTGGCTGCACTGGGAAGCAGCAGCAGAGTCCTTTGGGATGATGCTCTCTGTCTTCCACTTTCACCTGTAACACAGGCTTGTGCAAATGCACTGGCACAGGGCAGCTTCCAGAACTGTTGCCTGAATACAGTAGGAAAAACTGGACTCTTATGCTACATACACACAGAGTATGGTATTCACATTTGGTAATGCTGCAGTGAGAATGTTGGGACTGTCTAGCTTTTCCTACTGATCAAAAGCAATCATAGCCTAAGAGAAATCAAAATTTTAGCTTTTTGCCATAATGCAAACGAACATTTAAAATATAAATAGCATCTACAATTAGCTCAAGCTTCAGCAGCAAGTGGTGACATTAAAGAAATGTTTGGCAAGAGCAAATGCTGAGTCATATAAAACTGACAAAATAATATGGGCAGTTATCACCAAAATGCATTATTTATCACTGAAACCCATTGACGCCTGTGCTTACACAGGAACCCTCCTGTGATATTGAAGGCCAAAGTATCGTCTCTCCCTAACAACAGTGTTGTATCTTTGGCAACTCTAGCAGGAACTCAGAAAATCAATAGCACTTCATGAGCAAGGTCTCGGTCTTCTTCTTTTACGAGGTTTCTGTCAATGCAAGTGGCCATTACTGTACTTTAAAGGCATGATATAAAATTGCTTCAACAAGATATAAGACACACAGTTTGAAAGAACCTGGTGAGAGTATTTTAGTCAAAGTTAAATAGTTTCATCACGTAATTACTTCTATTGGCACATCTCCAGCTGGATACACTCATGCAGGGTATGCGCTTTCTATGATGGGGTGGGGAAATTGTAAGGGAGGTCTGTCGATTTGATTCAGGTTGATCTAAACAAGGTCAAACTGCTAAAATGGAGCCACAACCAGGCATCCAATACTATTGACAGTAACACAGTAACAACAAAGTTGCTGTCTTTTTTTTTGTCTTTTGTTTTGTTTTGTTTGGGGTTTTTTGGTTTTTTTTTGTTTTGTTTTGTTTTGTTTTAGCTAAGTGGTCTGAAAGTAGTTTTATTTTTATAGCTGAAAAATATGTCATCCTGATTTGCAGACTGGTAATTCATTTTCTAAGGACTGTTTAGAATTTATTCAGGGAGAAAAGGAAGCTGTGCTGGTTCCTATAACTGATTCACATTATATGACAAAATTTAACTTTTGTGTTTTATGGGATTTTATGAATTCCACTAAAACCATTAGCTGGTTGTCTCTTTGTGATTAAACTTAACCACTTATGCAATACTTTAAACTGATGACAGTCTCGCCTGTATTTATATTTTCTTTTGTGTAAAATGTGTGTGGCTCAGAAAACTACCACATGGCAGAGAAAAGAAAAAGACACATTGATTCTCTGTGAATGAGTGAGGCCCTGTGAGTACCAAAAAAAGCACCTAAAACTAAAAGGGTTAAAATACTTTCTGCATGGAAAGGGCCACCCACAGCAGAGAAGAGATTAAATGTTATTTCTTTTCCTGAAAGACTTTTAAAGCACTAAATGCTTTAATTCCCTGGCTCAATACCACTCCCAGGATTGTCTACACTATATGCATGCCAGCTCACTCCTAGGTTCTTTTTTTTCAAGAGTGCTCCCTTCAGTCAAAACCTTCCAGGTTTGGGTTATAGTTCAGCATAGGACCACTGCCTACAATGCAGATTATGTGAACAAAGACTTGTTTGGCCTTCTCCAGCCTAAGGAGTTCTCCAAGCTATCTCAATAGGCTCTGCAGCATCAATTCACATGGCCTCATTTTATGCCCCAAAACATGTAACAGCTATCTTCAGGGTCAGGCTATAAAAATACTGCTTTAGTGAGTTGAAAACATCATTTCATACTGTTTTAACTGAGAATACTGGCTATAGCCATGCTGTATTGCCACAGAGGGTCAGATGTTATGTCATTTGGCCGTGAACAGTCTGCAGGAAAAAACTCATGAGCAGTGGGGACATAAGTCACTTTGCACCATTTGGTCTGGCAATCAGAGAACAGTCCTTGATCCTAAGTGAACTGAAACGATTGATATGTTGTACCTACAGCACAAACCCTCTACTTGTATACACATGGGCAGATAATGCAGACATACTATGTAGAGATGAGCTTCGCATATTAGTTTGCATTTAAGAAGTTACTCTGATGACTGTGCTTGTCCTCTAATCTAGTTCAGTTGGCTTTTGTTCCAGTTTACACAAATGAACTGCTTCAAACAGTTTCTTGCTTTTTTTATTCTCTAATTAGCTGATCTGATGTTTAAGGCAAGGAATATTTAGTCCTGGAACAATGACAGAAGTAAAAATGAATACTGTATCACCCAGCAAAACCAGACATAGGGTTTCTGACCTCCATAAAAACTCTTTCCCTCTATTTCCAGTGAGACACTCTCATATATATCTCTGCAAGCTATGCCAAGGTCTCTTAGAAATTTTTCTCATACATTCATTATAAGTTCTGCATCTCTCTGTCTCTGAGGCTAAAGTCACTTCTTAGACTGAGGAATCAGAGGTTCAAGAATAGGATAAATAGTATTGATAACGCTTTTAAAAATATTTTTTTTCTGAAATATTCCCCCTAAAATGTTAAATGCCTACATCTGATATACAGAATAAATCATTACATTTCTTCTAGGCTGTGGTTTTCCAAACTTCACACTAACAAGTCTCTTATAGCACACCACAGAGCCCTTCACCACAGTTGAGGGACAGTAATATCCACAGTTACAGTTGACTAATTCTTTCATAATCATAATCCATACTAAATATCAAATAAAAATAATATAAATTGATTATATGTTCTTGTAATCTACCAGTTCATAAATTGCTAATGTCAATGTCAAATGTATTTGACTTGTCACCTTTGCTTAAAGGGTCCCCAAATACTTACTTTTTAATGTATTTACTGAAACATTTTTGTTTTCATAGTTGCTGTTAATTCATATCTATAAGGCCTCTAGGGTTCTTCTCCTTGATTTCTGTAAGACTACTCCCTCTATCAAAAGGCATTTCAATTGCAAGTATGGATCAAGATTATCAGCATGTGAGCTCTACATTGTTGCACTGCCACAAGGGAGAGAGGAAAGTGCAAAGAAAATGCTCATTTGCATAACTGAAAGCTCCAGAGGGAAAGCTCAGGATCAATCCATCCCATGTCTAAAGTCCAGCATCTCTAGAGAGAGAGAGAGCTGCAGTAACTCTGTGGACCTCCCTTATCCCTGTAGGACAGGTTGTACAGCCTGGTGGATGGTGATTAACGAATGCACTTGCTGCCATACGCCAGCTATGCACAAGGATCATCTAGACAGTACATGATATAATAAAATTCATGAAAATAAAATAAAATTACAAATTCAAGGTATTTATCCAATTTCCCATTCATTCAGGTGTGTTTTGTCCCCCTACTCTTCACTTAACAACCCTTTAAACTTTTGAATCCTTGGGTGGGAATTTGAGATCACACCTGAACATCTTTAATTCTGTTTTCTGGGCACTACAAGAGCATAACATGTTAAATAACTAGCCATTAATGTCAAAAAAATCAAGCTTTGCCATACATTTTTGGCATTAATTTTGTAAGTGCCATAAAACAAGCTTTTTACTGGGTAGTTTTGGTATATAATTTCTTCCACAAAAAGAACAGTTTCTGTAACACATGTGGGTAAGGGTAAGGAAGCATAAAAACAACATCACTGTAAAATTCATACTAAATGATGGAAATAATAACTAGAATATGTGTAATTTGAGTAGCAGCCTGAAACAACAGGCAGAGAGTTGAGCAGCGCAAAACCAGATAAACTGCAAAGGAAAGCAGTGAAACCCTGAGACCTGAGCAGAAAAAGAGGAGTTCCACATTTTTTGTCTTTTTTTTAGGTAAAAATACACTTGCCATGAAGAATGGAAGTACTTGAAGGAATTCACGTGACACTAATCAAGGAGATTTTATGGATGTTGAGCTGTAAGTTCTACAGCAGCTCTTAGAAAGGGGGTGAGTTAACTTGCGGAGGAGGTGTGAGTGAGTGTGTGCGTCCAGGTACGAGGGCTGCTTGCAAAGGGAGGCAATGTACATCTGTGCATCTTAGAGTGGGACCGAGCCCTGTAATTTGCAAAGTAGAACAGCACAATGTTATTTAGCACAGGTGTCTCTGTAATTGTGGTACTGTGAGAAATCAGTGCTCAATGGCCCACAACTTCACCCTTCCACTGGTATAATGTGACAAGTAGTCCGCAATACAGAAAAAAAGAAAAGTAGGAATCCCTACAATACACAGCAGAAAAAGCATTTTTAGCTACACACTGACTCTCCTGTGTGACAAATATTTATTCAAGCGATGCAGTTTCTGCTCAAAACCAAGTTTCCCCAATCTGGAAAACAGATAAATTTAACATCTCCACAATTTCATACTCAGGTAGCAGGAGCCATCTTAAAATGTTTCTGTTTCTTTCAGAAGTAATTATGTTCCCTACATAAAAAGGTATATGACAGACCAATATAATCTTTCAGGCTTTTTCATTCCAACTACTGCAGTTTTAGAAACAATGAAATTCCTTTTTGAGGACAAATAACACGAATAAGTCAAACAGTAATTTTAAGAAGCAGTAAGGCAAGCCCACTCTATTCCAATTCTACCCTTGCACAAAAATATGTGAGCCCACAAAACTCCAGACTGAGGCAGAGTAAAAACCTTTACGTTCAAGGGAAGTAATACTTCTGTCATAAATCGACAGGTAGAGATCTCACCAAAAGAGGAAAATTTGTTTACTCCTCCCCTGCAGGATTTCCTTATACCACTTATACCACTTATACTGTTACTTGAGAAAGTGAAAATAAAATATTTAAAAAGATTAAAAAGAAGCAAATGTTCTCTCTAGGAGATCAACTTGTCCACATACACATTAATAATTTTTGATTGATTGACTGATGCTACAGTAAACAAAATATGAAATAAGAAACAATCAAGTCCAATATCCACCTGAATTCATTACTGTCTATCATCTGGCATCTGAGTATTGATTAACACCCAGCAGTATCCCAGGCTTCATTAGGTAGAGCATCACCAGCAGGTTGAGGCAGGTGATCTCTCCCCACTGCTCAGCACTGGTGAGATGTACCTGGGTACTGTAACCAGTTATGGATGCCAGTGAAAGAAAGGTATGGATATACAGGAGCAAGTTCATTGAAGGGGCATCAAGGTGATGGGAGAACTGGAATATCTCTTATATGAGGAGAGGCTGAGGGAACTGAGACTGTTCAGCCTAGAGAAGAGAAGGCTCCAGGGGGGAATCTCATCAATGTGTATATATATATACATATACCTGATGGGAAGGGAATAAAGAAGATAAACCCAGGCTTTTCTCAGGAGTATCCAGTAACAGGACAAGAGGCAATGGGCAGAAACCAAAATACAGGAAATTCTGTTTAAACATAAGAATTTTTTATTTTTTTTTCAGAAAGATGACTGAATACTGGACTAGGTTGCCCAAAGAGGTTGTGGAGTCTCCATCCTTGGAGATATTCAAAACCCAACTGAACAGACCCCTGAGAAGCCTGCTCCAGGTGACACAGGTCTGAGCAGGGGGTTGGTCTAAATCATCTCCAGAGGTGTCTTCCCACCTCAACTCAGTGATTCTGTGAAAATTCTGATTGTAACACCGATGCAGTTATCTAAATTCTTATTCTTTTTGAAGCCTATTTATGCTAACAAAGGATTCTCATGGAAAACCTACCATAAACCTCCCTTCTATCAGCTCCTTTCTAAGCTCCAGGCACTTGTTGAGGGTAAGCACAGCACAACAGTTCTATGACTCTGCAACAGCTCAGAGTGCTGCTGCAGCTTAGAAAGGATTCTCCCAGATGTCTAGGTTTCATGGGGCACTCATATTTCCAAAATATTCCAGGATCAGGAGAGTGAGCAGGTTTTATTGCTCAATACCCAAAGAAACTGTGCCTTGAATCTGGTAACCTGAACGTGTCTGTGTAGCTGCAGTCTGCATGCACAGCACTGTGGGCTCAGAAACTGGTGGAAGGTATTGGTTTCTGAGGCAACTGTGCGCCAATCCACTACACCTGTCTACTTGAAACCAGAATTAATTAGAACTGTACCCTGAAAAGTTCTTTTGGAAGCTCACGTCAAACTGTGGAAAGACGGGTCAGAAACCTGTAGAAGCCACCTATTTCCATCAAGAGTCCCCAGGTAAGGAATAATCAGAGGTTCCACTGAGGATTTGGGGCTGTCACTACCTGGCCTTTCTGAAACAAGGAGGGGCAGAAACATCAAAGCAGTCACACTAAAAGCTAAAAAAAAAAAAGAAAGATCTTTATGGAAAATTTAGAAACATTTAATTAAAAAGTCAAAATGTAATGAGAGTTTTAAGCTTTCATATTAGTTCTGGTTCTAAACTATGGTTGTTAAGGCTATGTACAAATATTACTGCCCTTAAACCCATGTCAAATATATGGCTGGAAATACAATCAAATTGCCATCTTCATAAAGTGTGCCTTCAGCTAGAAAAACACTCAAACAAGAGACTATAAATACCAGCAGGGAGCTTCCTCTGGGTTTAAAGACAAGAGGAGACACACACATACAAACACCTTTAATGCCAAACACACAAAAGAATGTTCAAAAACCTCAGTAGCTTTTAAACGTAAAGAAAATGAGAAGGAAAAACCAAAAGTGAATCTGTTTAGTTTGAAAACACATAGTATTTTACAATATAGGCAAACATAGAGTTTATTGTGCATTAAAACAGTGCAATCTTTAAAAGGTTTTTATTGCATTTGTTTTATAGGAAAAAAAAAAAAGAAAAAAAAAAGAAGGTAGCATATTTGCTCTGTATGTTCTCATCCTCCAGATTTCTGAATAATTCTCCTCTAACAGCAATTGGACCCTGCTATGCAGATCAATTAAGAAACAACACTATCATTATAAAGCCCCACACAGAAGAGCAACATGGGGTTTTGCAGCAAGTATATAATTGTGCTAGCCTCAAAGATGCATAAAAGACAGCCATAGGGAAGCTGACCATGCATTTCTTGTTAAAGACAACAAAATTATCCCAAATTCTCTTAAAATTAAGAGCTAAACATTCAGTTTAAAATATCAAAGGAGAGTTAATGAGATACTTTTTAAAAATCAATAATTCAGATTTTTTCAATAAGTTTCCTATTAGCATTCTCCCATCCCCCTAAATACCATTATTTTTTTCCCAGCTGTATAAATAGTCTTAGAGAGTATGGCCTGAATGAATGCACCGTTCAGAAAACAACATAATTACAGCCATTTCCAGCAAACTGGATGCCAAAAAAGTTACAAATTAATTGAAGGTTAGCACTGAAAATTAAATCCTAGTCAGCTTGAAGTCATTTTTTAGGCTAGTTTATATAAAATTAAATAGGAAGTTCAGTCTTCCAGTGTTCCATCAGCTTGGAGATTTTTAAGGTTCAGCTGAACAATTGGTTTGTACTGTTCTGTAATGTGAAAAAAACCCACTTTTCTCCCTGTGGGCATTTCTTGTTCTCACTCTGTTTCCCAGGTTCTCCAAATGGAGAAACTAACAAAACTTTTGGGTTCTTCCCCAGTCCTCCTGGCCATGGATTCTCTCCAGAAGAGCATGAAACCTGTTCTGGTTGACTGCAGTCATTATTAAGTAAATTTACAACTTCAGTCTCACTGCCATACATCCCTCTATTTGGCCCTTTTTTTGTTGCCTTGTAAGCTCTTTTATACATCTCTCTGAAACATATTGGCTAAAAATTTTTACTTCTAGTGTAGAAAAAACAAGGAAGCAGAAAGCATAAATTTAGGATAAGCACATAGTTTTAGGTATTTCAGACCTTTCCATGGAGTTCAAAAACAAAAAACAGCAAGAGTAAAAGATACAACATTCCAGCATCAAGATGTTCAATTAAACACCCACAGTTAACTCAGAAGGCCCAACAGTAATAACAATAACTGTCAGAAAACCTCTTCCATCCATCCAACCTGGAAGGACTTAAGGAGCTGTTAGCCTACTTGTTTCTTTGATCATCCCTTTGTGGAAGTACAGTACTTGGAGATGAAGAATCAGGTGTATTTTCCTGCTGTAGGCATATATCAGAGCTAGGCCTGATATTTAACATTTTAAATTATTTCCCAGAGTTACCTGGAAACATATTCTTACTTTATATGAAATCCCAAAAGCCGATTTTGTAATTGGTTGAAAGCAATGCCCACATGTGACTTGGTTTTGTACACTATCCATGTTAGGCAAAACATTCCAAAAAGTTCTCAGCAATTAAACTTGCATTTTAGTGTTTTCCTGAAAAAGGTACAAACATGCCCATGTTGAGAAGTAAAATCCAGGAGGTTTTCCAGAATATAGAAATTAAGCTTTTGGTCCCTGGAGGATGATCCCCTGTTTAGCTCCCTTCTTCTTTCCTGAATCAAAGTACCTCTCTGAGGAGACTTCTTCCACTAGTTAGATTTTTCCTCTCCCTTTGGGAATCTGCTAAGCCCTCCTCATCCTAAATGAATTTCAACTTTCATCTCCCAACTCCCAGGAAACAGCTGTACCCATCAAGCTGAGAAAGAACAACCACCCTCTTTCTTTCTATTCGGCAACTAGGTAATAGAGAAGCAAAAACATCCCCTGAAAGAAAAGTTAGCAAAAGAAACCAAAAAGACAGTTATTGGGTGGTTAAGGCATTCCCATGAGAAGGATGAGGCCAGAGTCGGGGTGTCTACTTTATCGGCTCTTTATTCTTGTCTCTCAAATGTCTAGTATTAAAGGCGTAACAGCAGAGAATTCCTTTCCTTCCTTGCTCCTACCTCAGTGTCTAAACCATTGCACAACAGAGTCATGTCCTACTTTAACACCCAGCTGGCACCACCAAAATTACCAACCTAACACTACAACAATAAGAATCTCATCATTAAAACTGAAGAGGAAGAAAAAAAAAAAAACATATTTGTTTCCTGGGTGTGTGAATATTATTCCAATATTCAATTGAAATATTTTTCTTGAGCATAATTAGCTTTTCAGGCATTTAAAAAGATAATTGGGGAAGCTTTAGGTCAAAAGGCTGTTGTATGGAAAGCCTGAATTTTGAAAACATTCCTGGCAAGTATTTTCTGACATGTTCTCAGCCTCTTTACTCTCTGTTTTTGTTGTTCTTTTTTTATCCATGAAGGGTACACAAAGGGCATCTAAAACTTTAGTCAATAGATCCATTATTATGATTGGCTGAAAACCATAAAATGCATCCATCAAGCCATTGTGTTGCATCTTGTGTTAAATTATGGTGATAAATAGTCCTTTTTTCATGACGTCACCTACTAATCTATTCAGAAATCCATTCACCACTGCCATTATGCATCACTCACACTCATGCCAGCTTGCTGAAAAATCCTCCACATGACACGGCCCTGCAAGACTGTGCGTTACTCTGCAGAGACAAATATTTTCTGTTGCTTTTATGTCCTATTGTGAAACAATTGTTTTTCTGGTTCCCAGAGTTACCCCAAGCGTGTAGTAATGTCCTCAGCTATCAGCTTTGGGCATTGTAGCTCATGTACTTTTAATTGTTTACAACTTACATCAGAACTGGATTGAGTCCATTTGTACTCATATTGTTTTATCGTTACAAGATGATACATTTTGCCACCTTCTTCTAGGTCAAATTTGAATCCTATTGAGAGTCCTTGAACAGAGAACTAGTATTCACAGGAGCTGAGCTGGGGAGTATAGTAATTTTATTATTATGTTTGAGATTTTGCTTTGAATTTAGACAAATCTTTCTTGTATAATTAGATTTCATAACACTTGAATTACAGCTTACAAAAACAACAATGAACAAGAATAAAAATATTTGGCTAAAATTACTTTAAATCAAATGATTGCCTATGAAAACAAAGAATATTACCAGCTTTAGGTTTTATTCATGTTTCCTTATTATTACACATCCATCTTATCTTTTGTTTAAATAAACTGTCTTTTTCTTCCCTCATTTAGCAAAGAACAGAAAAGACAGGATAAGTTGGGGCCAGCTTTTATAAGATATTGCTGTTACATTTTGGCACTAACTGAAGAAAATTAGGGATGTATTCTAAGGATTGCAGAAATACCTTGCATTTGCAATTCTTATTTAAAATTAAATAAACAAAAACAAAACCAAAATTGGGCTTATTTCCTACTTTTAACCTCTTTGTGAAATAAATGGGAAAAGTATAACGTGAAGGAGCAGTGTCAAAAGCAAGAACCAATATCAAAAACATCATATCACTTCAGACTCATATAATCTTCTTTTCTTGTTGTTATCAGCAGTACAACATAAAAACAAAACTAGAGAAAGCATATAGCATCTTTTCTTACACAGAACACACAAGGATCTCCATCACTCAAGGCACAGAAAGCAGCTACTTTTTTTCCCTCCCCTCTCTCTTTGGTGTTTCCAGCACTACTAAATGCTGAATTAAGCCTGAGGGAAGTTTGCTTCAGCTCAAGATACAAACAAAAACCTAACTGATGTAGCAATGATTCTTCTAATCACCCCTCTGAAGGAGAAATGGACCTACAATCAGGCTGAAAAGAGTGGGTGCTCTTATCAGCTGGACTTTTTTCTGCAGCTGTATCTGAGAACCACCCTTTTATGTCTGTGTGTTTTTGTTGGTGGTGATGTTGGAGAAAGCTTTCCATGAGTTCCTAAACGCAGACCCACCTTGTCCTTATCCTACAGGTTGTAGATTTTCCACATTTCACCACTCTAAAAAATAAAGAAGGAAACAAACAGACAGAGCAGTCTGTGTTTATCCAGAGTCCAAGAGCCTAAATGCCACCTGCCAGAAAGTTGCTCTAAGTCAGCTATAATCATGCCACCTGTTTTACATTCATAACAATCCGGGAGCAGTGGCACAATCCCACCTGCAGCACAATGTTTCCTACCTCCTGCTCCACAGATGAAACATGTCTCTACATAATTGGTGGGAGAAAGTAAAGTTCTTTTACCTGCATTGCTATAGCAGAAGAATACAAGGAACTGCCTCTAGAGACACACCATCCTTTCACATATACCACTTTTTTCAGCACCATGAAAAATGCGCTGCAAGAAATAGCTTGGCCCCTTTCTTCATGCATAGTTCTTCCTTGTTATTAAGGTACTGGTTCCAAAAGGTTTGGGGAAAAAGCTGAAAAGTGAAAATTATCATTCTAATATTTAGAAGAAGGGATTTAGCCTTCTGAATCATCCCCAAATGATTATGCAGAAGAACTATACTTAAACCTAAAGCTCACCAATATACTAAATCCTTGTAATAGAATCTGCAGAGCTACTTAGCAGAAGAGAATAATGCCTTGTGCCCCCTTTTCTCTCATTCCTGTTGTAGCTCTAACCTCCGCCCTATGTCATTACTTTTACTGGTAAAACGATAAAAGGCGGCACTGCACAGTTAATAAATTGTATTGGACTGGAAGGACTAAATACCTATATATGTCTGAGCATTCAGAAAAAAAAAAAAAAATGAGGAAGAAGACAGAATTTTACTTCTAGAACCCCCAGAAAGCCATGAAAATGTAGAAATACAGCTGAAGTACTTTTGAGGAATGCAAATTGTCAACATGATTTTCAAATTCTTTTCAAATTCAAATTTCAGCTTCTGTTGAGAGCTGATGCACAGTACATAAGGTACACTTTGGGCATAGCTAGGAACATTTATAGAAACTTTTTTTTTCATCCATTCAAAAAGTAAAGCCTAAGTATGGTATATTCAAAGATGATTTGCAAAATTTTGGCTTTTGCTTATGTAAGCAGACTGTCAGCTGAAACTCCCCACTGAAGATACTGAAGATACTTATGAGACTTGGAACTTGGAAAGTCACATGAAGGGGCTGACTGGAACCAACATTTGGAAATGAGCCATGCTGGGTGAACAACTCGAATGCGATAAAAGCAGAATCAACACGAATATTTTTTTCATGTTTGATTACCTCTCAATTTGTATTATCAACTGAAACAAGAGTTGTAAATGCTGAGAATAAATGGGGAATAAAAGGTGGGTTTTGATGCAGTATGAATCCAAGAGCAAGGAAGCACCTGACATCTCTGAAATGACCTGTTACTGTGAACAATCTTCACCACAATTGTATCAAAACATATTCTGAGAATGGCATTCAGAGCCTAATATTCAGAGCCACTTCGCACTTGCTGGTCTTGTGCAGAGGGTTCATATAGGGCTTGGACTGTACAGAAAAATTAGCCACAAAATTTAAGCAGCCTTTTACATTACACCTTTGTATTTTGTACCTTCAAATCCTGATTATAATATGGTTTAGTTTTTCCCTGTTTCATAAGGGTAATAGCTACTGGTGAGTGAGGCAATAAATACCATCTTGAAGAGTGTCACATGAAAAAAACAGTAATTTTACATTTTCAAAATGCTATATAGACATTATCTTATTGAGTGTTATTTACAGCTAGTTGCAGCAGTGGATAGCTATGCTTCACTTTTCCAAGAGATGTACTATTGCTCTGTGAAACGAAGTACACTTCTCCTACTCCACTGACTTCTGAGGGTCTATTTCTGTGAGGCAAGAGATATATTTATCCCACTGCCTGCTGCCCACTGTATTTACCTGCTAAGTCTCTACAGTACTAGGTGATAGTATCTATAGTACTAGGTGATAATGCGCTATTCTGTTTTCAACAATCTAGAGTGCAATGGAATACACCATTAATTCTGATAGGTCTGTGAAGACACCTTTGAAAATGTTTTAAAAGATAGATTAGTGTCTCATCAAGGCAGAGATTAAGTGAAAATACTTTCAAATTTGTCATGCAGCATTGTATCTGCTGGGTTATTTATTATTTCTTGGCACATGCAAAGTAATAGATCAAACACACTTTAGAAACTCCTCGGAGATATGAATGCCTTTTAGTGTATTTAAATATACTGGCCAGCAAAACTGCAGCTTGGCATTTTACTTTCTTCCTAAGACAACAAAGAGATTGTCACTGCCTATGGAGACAATGCAGTTCCTTGACTAAGAGCACTATATGTGTTGGTTAAGAAATCGAAATTCTCCCTTCTTTCCCTGGCTACACAAGATCTCAGTCTGCAGAACAGTTATCCTATGTACTGTCCTGCATCACCATCACCTCTCCTGAAGTTTCAATGTTAGACCTGATTTTGAGATGTTATCTTTCAGCACTTTCAACTTTAATGCACTGGGCAAACATTAAACTCAAAACAAAACTCAGATGGAGCCGGCCACCAGTGCTGTCCTGCACATAATGCAGCTTCTCCTTCACAAGGCGCAAGTGAGGCAGAGGGATGGACAGAGCAGACAACAATGCAATGGAAAAAAAAGTTACTTTTCCCTTATCTCTTCTTCATATGATTTCACATAAGCAAATATGGGAAGCGATACCACAGCATATTGTTTGCAATATGCTCTCTTGGCCATAGGGAAAGGAAACAGTTCGGGGATTCTTTTAAAAGCAGTTAGCATGACATATAGTCTTTGCATTTTGCTTAGATGATGCCTTCCTTCTGCTCATCTTACTTGTTTAGGTTTCAAGTCTTCTTAGCAAGAGTGGTCCTCTCAAATACATTTTTAAAATCCAGCAATTAGACAGTTTTACTGTAAAATAATTAAGATAAGACATTAATAACATTCATCCTTACGGTTTCTCACTCCCCTAATTTCCTTGCCAAAATATTCTGCTAAAAACACAAAGCTGAATGTTCCTTATCGTAATGCTTGCCTTTCTCCAGATACTTTGTCTATACAGGACAATTATAGAAAACCAGAATGATAGCGATTATCAAAGGTGAAAGATAATATCACATTCAAAGAACAAAAATAGGATATGAGACCTCAAAAAAAAATTAAAAAAAGGAAAGGGAGTTAAAAAGAAATTATTAACTAACTGAAGGGTTTTTTTCCCATGCCCTTCAGATCACTCATGGCATTCTGATTCAAAAAGATGAAGACAGAAACAAAGTAGGAGGTTTTCTAAAGTTTTACGTTGGAAACAAACAAGTACAGATAATGAGGGAATAAGTGTGCTGAAAACTGTGGTTCTCTGCTAAGAAATGTTAATGTACAAATCAAGCCTATAGAAGGAGAAATCACCATAAACAACAAAGAGAAAAAGTAGATGTGACAGACAGAGATGCCAGCCAACAACCAAAGAAAATAGATACATAACCTAGTTATTCAGACGTATGGTATAACTCATATTATCCTCCCATTATTATGAGGATAGTGGCATGTGCCAGAAAGTCATACACAATGTCCCAGGACACACTTGAAACACAGCAGAGAAGCTCTTGACTTCAAGGATCCTATATTCAGTCTCCAGTGAAGACACAGGGTGAGATATTACAGATCTAAAGAATATCATATAGTTAAAAGCTGTCAGAGGAGAAAAGGGGAGATGAGCTGTCTTGAGACATAAGTCGAAACATAGGCTCTCCACAGAAATATACAGAAATTAGGACTTAACAAGGTTCCCACACAGAAGAAGACTACAGATCTGACACACAGAATTTATGTTCTCTGTATTTACTGCTTAAAGATGTGTATTTTCTCAAAAATGCTTTTATCCTAGTTAAATAAACTTTACTTTTGGCAGGAGGACATCTAGACACTTAGTCACTAACCCTAACTAATCTGAATGGGGAACAGAATTTGTCAGACTTGCTGTGGTGACAAACATGCAGGTTGTCTTTTTGTCCCATTTGCCAATTGCAACCACAGCCATGTTGAGCTGTTTCAATTATAGACTACTTTTAAATGGACAAATTTATTTCAAAAATAAGTATAGACCAAGCAGTGTCATTTGTAGCGTAAGCCAGAATGGAGTTCTCCTCCAGCAAGAGATTTACAAGGGCTGAGCTGCTGGTGAGGAATATGTTAAGTCAGTGTATTGTCAAGTATGATCTGCTTCCCTTCTAGTTTTCAAAGCAATCTTTTTGTTATTCTTTTGTGGTTTTATTAATCTCTTACAAATTGGATTCCAATGAAACCTCTAGCTTCTTTTCCCAATTTTTGTCCATGTAGAACAACTCCTTCCTTTTAATGGTTAATCTAGTAGTTTATTTCTGGTTCTGACCTCACACTACCATTTGGGATTAATTCTACCTATAAGCCAAGCTAGACTTGATAAAGCTAAGTAACAGATGTATGCACTGAATGAAGAGCCATCATTTCTAGCATCCTCTTAAGGTTCTTTGGTAGAAATAGAGTGGGTGAGCACCATTAGCTAGTCAGTGACCAGAGACAGGAAAAGTTTAGTACCCCATATCCAGCACCCATTCTTACAAATACCTTATCTGAACCTAAATCCCCAAAGGAGAATTTTTTATTTCCCCAGAAATAAAAAAAAAAAAGAATTTTTTATTTCCCCAGAATCACAACCTAATATATTCCCTTGTGAAGATGGAGGAAAGAGGAATACATATTTCAGTCTGATATCTCCACTTCACTTTGTAAAAACAAACCAATTTCTCTGAGAGGGTTGTCAGTCGGCAGCTATTTCCCAACCTTTCCTTTATTCCAAATCCATTTCAGGTACTGTACTTTACACCTCTACATGCAGGTTAAAATATTTTACAACAGCTGTGTTTCAACAGCAGAATACAGTCACTCAGTAGACAAAGATGTGCTCAGAGCTTCATGAATACATTCAGCAGTTAGGAATTGGGAGAGAGGAGCACAGGGAAATGGATTTAGTGTTTGCATTCATTTCTGGGCATGAAACATTTTTCTCTCATTTAAAGAACTGTATTTGACTAGTTTGACATGTTGAAGATCCAGCTGGAGAGCAGCACCAGATGAGACCATGCTTACCAGCAACAAGAAAATGTCTCCAGTGCATGTTTCCTTGCCAGTGGTTTCTGGAAAGTGACAGGCTGTGCGGGGATCCGCGGATCAGCTGTTTCATTGTGCTCCTGCTGCATTCAGGCACTTGAGAAGGCACGTGCTGGTGAACTCACTCAATTGCTAAGTAGATCAATGCTATAATAGCAAACTGGGGGAAAACTTTCACAGGATTAGCAAGATGGCAGCAGAGCCCTCCCGAAACATAAAATACTGACTACGCTAAGGGCTGTGTTGGACTAGGAAGTAATATTGACCACTCTATTATGTATACAGGACTACTGCTATGCTTTGACTACAGCTGCAGTGGTAAATTCGGTAGTGCCAGGGAGTATTCTTGGGCACTAAGACAAGATGGTCTACACCTACGTTGACAGCACTTCCTCTAGCTCAGCTTAGAACAGGGTCAACTACTACCCTCCCAAACAATTACTGGTTGCAGTTCAGTACTTAACATAGGCTAGGTGCCATTCCCATTTAGCAATTTACAATAGTACAGAAGTAGCCCAAGTGCCTAAAGGTTCCAGAAATTAAGAGGATTACACGTTCACATACAGATGGATACATTTGTAACTATAACATATGCAGAGCCAAGATTCCCATAAAAGAAAGGACTGAATGCACAGGTCTGAAACTTAAGAAAGCAACTTCCCATACCCTGGACCCAGTCTCATATTTAAATCTGTAGTTTAAGAATTCAGAATCATATTCAAAGATAAAACCACCCCTTCTGTTCTCTCTTTATATATGGCTGTACACCCCACATAGAGCTTCCATCATGAAAAGATACCCTGTCATTCATTGGGACAGTAATGGCTAATTTTAGACATCTGACTTGCACTGGGCAATTCAGAGTGGGAGTTTCATGTAGGTAACTCCTCCTCTGGAGGAGCCACTCTCTCTGTTCACTGAATATTTCTTGATTAAAGGTCCATATCTCTAATTTAGACCTCTAAATTCAGTACATGAATTTAAGCAGACTCAACATTCACCAGACTTCACACTGGGTTATCTAGATAGTTGATAGCTTTCCAAAAACATAGACCTCATCACATCACTCTTCTGTTGAGTAATCTTGATGAGCTAAAAGCTTCAGCCACGAAAGGATGCCCCTCTCCTTTTCCATGTCTTTGTTTTATAGAGAAAAAATGTAGACACAAGTTCTGATTATATTCCTTATCAAGAACTGCTGGTGGAAAACTTCAAAGAAAAGTTTCACAATGAAGTAACAAACTGTCCTGGTTTGAGGTAGAACAGAACCTATTTTCTTTTCAGTTAAGTCTCTTCTAACTAACTGCACTATCTGAAATTAACAGCGTATTCTTCAGACAGTGACCACTTCCAGACTGATAATGCCTGATATTTTTAGTGAATACCAAGGGATGGTATGCAGAGAGATTCTTGCTTATACTTATTACTATAACATCCAAGGTCAGCTAACTTTGTTATGTGCTCTGTTGGAGGGCTGGAAGCAGAAGACTATAAAGGGGTCACACCTTTGGGACGGAGCAGACAGGGCAGGTGACCCAGAACTGACCAATAGGTATTCTATCACACCTGCCATGGTCAGTATAAAAGTTCTGGGATCAAAGGGGTTAACCTTCTTCTTCAATGGCCAGTGTCCAAGGAGGACTCGGTCTGTTCTGTTTGTTTGCCTTTGATCCTTATCCGAATGTTCTTGAATCTAGTTCTGGAATCCAGTTCCCACTGGAGCCCAGCCTGGGACTTCGCCAGCACCTGATGGTTATGTGATCATCATCCTTGGAACTTGATACTAGTTTTTTATGTATTGTATATATTTCATTATTTTCTTAATAATATCATTATATTTCCTTATTATTATTTTATTAAAGTAGCTTTAATATTCTTTTCAATCCATAAGTTTTTCCCTTATTTTCTTTCCTCTCAGGAAGAGAGAGAGAGAGGTTAAAGCGAGCATCTGTCATTCAGTCACCAGCCCAGCCCAAACCACCATACCAATGCTTAATGCCCTTATTCCTCTGCCTTTGAACACAGTATTTCTTTTGCTATGAGTCATTTTATCCTTCCCTATTATATTGAAGCTCTTTCTAGACTCCCTACAAGCTGTAGCAAGCCTCTGTCACTTCCGATTAAGCTGTCTCCCTAGCACACGCAAGGATTGGCACTGGTCTGCACATATGTCTGCTCATGGCTAGGTTGACCAGGCACTTCAGCATCAGAGTTTCTGGATGAGGCAGCTAGTGGCAAGTCTGGGGCCAGAGGCCAACAGAAAGAGAAAGATGCTCATCAGCTTTCACAGACTAGCCCTGTCTTTTCAACTCTGATTAGTCAGCTCTTAAATATCTTGGCTGGAGAATGCCACTCACTGCCCTGTTTGATTGAGAAGGGCGGTAAAGCTGCTACTGCCAAGAGACAATAGATGCTACTGCGGTTTTGGTTTTTCTCTGAATAATACCAACTGCCATTGATACAGTCACTGGTGGTGTCTTTTTCTCAGCAGTCGTAAGTCAGCAGCTGCTAACTAGTTTCATAATAAGTGAGCTTCGATGTGTCTACAGATCACCAGGAAAGGCAAGGCCAGAAGTCTCCTCCGCTGATACTGAGAGGTCAGTAGCAGCTCCTTCAGTTAAAATACATTTTACAATGCACAGAAATACATAACCATTGGGTTGAATGGTAAATTGCTCTCTCCCCATGAAAGCTAAGATTTCCAAAGAACAAATAATTCCTCAAGACAGAGCAATGAGAAAACTTGTCATGTACCAACCTGAAACTATCTCACTAGCATGGAACAATTATCTATAAAGATTGTATGAATTCTTTTCGAGCTGTATTACATTTTGCTTCTTTCTGGGTTTTAAACTATTTTTAATTAAATATTTCTAAATTGTTTAAAAATCAGCCATCCGGTGCTACATTTACCAAATCTCAAATTGGTAAATTGGTAACAAATTGCCCTGCAGGGTAGATAAGCTTTAGTGGGCAGTAACGGTGAAGTGGAAACAATTCACCAGAAATATATAAATGAATAAATAAATAAATGCAACATGGACAAGCAGTCAGAATCTCTGTCAAAGATGTATGGTGCCTTGGGTATAAATCAGTGTAGCTCCACTGACTTTAATGACATCAGGCCAGTTTAAGACAGCTTGACACCTAACTCAGTTTGGGCTGTTAGCAGTACCATCAAAGACATAATCAGCTGCTTTCTGGTGTTTGCCTAGCTGCTGGCACCAAATGTTTACTCTTCATCTGCACCTAAAAATAACCTCAGGTCACCCAAAAAGAAAGTTAACATATTTAAAAAGTGTTCGTGTTTTTATGTGAAGTGAGGTAAATGAAACTAGATTGTCTGTCGTGGTGTTTATTTTCCCCCAAACCAAAATTATTTTTCTAGAAAAAGAGAAATGGCTCAAAATTTACAACTTTTTCAGTATAATTTTTAATTCTTCAATAACAATCACAGTTCTTCAATAACAGTCTGGTTGGATAATGCTTCTGAGATGATCTGACCAGCTATTTCTGACTGAAAATCAGGGGACATGATTAGATCCTAAGTGGCATAAGACTTGGCTGCTTCAGAAATCCGTTCTCTTCCTATTGTCATATCAACAAATATCAGCAAAACTGCTAGACTTGGAATCCCTTTCATATAAACAACAGGAATTGTTTTAGCTTTATGTTCTACAAGACAATCCTCAATTTTTGAATTTTATCCTTTCTGATTCAAAGACCCACTTTATTAACCTTCTCAGGGTACAGCAAAAATTATCTATTTTAATTACGAAATTCAAGAAGTAGGCAGCTGAAGGCCAAAGACTCTGGGTTATTATTGCTATGATTACTCTGAAAGAGTATTATTTATTTGAAAGTGCTTGCTGATGCATACTTACTTCTTGTATTGTTGTATAAAGGTGCTCAGAAAATACGATAGGCGCCTTCTAAATATTGAAGGAATCAAAATAAACAGCAGTATGTTAACAGAGGGCAAAGGCAAGGACTGGCACAATAGCAGCACTATCCTGAAAATTATCTACTATTATATAAACAGACAAAAAAGCAAATTGTATCGGGACCCCCATTTTTTTGTCTTACTAGGATATTCTGCTTGTGGTATTATCTCTGATCACAAATAAAAAATGCTTAGATTTTTTTACTAAGAGGGTTCCCAAACTTTGAAAACAAACATTCACTTCATAAAATAGAGACAGAAGAAAATAGAAAATTACAGGGGGCAGAGCCTCTTGGGCCTTAAAGAACCACAGACTCAATTCATCTTTGCTGAAATGACCTAACTTTTGAAAGTCTCATGGAAGAATGGTTTGTTGAATTATAGATTGTAATGTTTCCTCCCAGATGCTGTTTTCTTTAAAAGGTGTCCTTCTCCCTCTCTTTCTAATTCATGGTCATGTTCTCTGACAACTCCTTCCCAGTGGAAACACTAGCTGCATTCCATGTTCGCTTTGGCATATGAAGTATTCACTGCTTCACCTTAAAGAAAAATTTGCTCACATTTCGCCTTTTCCCTACATTAAGAAATTGAACCTGTGCTTCCAACCACATTCTATATCTCTAAGCCATGCCTTCGTTTTGCAGTGAGTTACAAGTGTATGACATTCTACCCGCAGTTCTTTCAGATTGTAGCACCACTGCCTGAGATCAAATCAAGCACACAGGCCATTTGACATAACCAATAAAGCCATTTGATGCCCACGTTAACACGTCCTTTTTGTAAGATGTCATTTGACAAAAACACAGGGGCAAATGGTAGGAAAACTGTGCAGGTTAGAAAATACCAATTCTGTACATTTGTTAGGGGCCTTTTAAAATAAAATGTGCCATTATAAGATAATAGCTGTGTCTAAGGTTCATAAAGGAACATCAGGAAGTGAGGTGTTCAAATTACGTTCCTCACTTCTACTGTTTCTGCTTAACTGGCCATCTATCCAAAACTACCAAATATTGTAAAGTATATTTTAGCACCACAGAAATGTCTGGCAATAGCAGCAATGAGATAGCAACAATGACAGACTGTCCCCAACGAATATTCCCCCATAATAAAACCACACTTACAATCTGTGCTCCTCCCGTTTTTTCTCAAGGCATCATGAATCTAATCCTCAAGTACTGTAAATCACAGTAGCTCTGCAGTGATCACCAATTTAAAAGAGATAAGGATCGGTCAATGAGTCTTTAATGAGAGCTGGTTTATCACTGTTGCTTTTATGCAACTGTTACACAGAAATGCCATAGGAAGAAAACATTGAAAAAGCCAACTGATGGGAAAAAATACAAATGACATCAAATAAAAAACTGTTACATGGAAAAAGCCCGAGACACTAATCTAGTGTCCAAGTACATTGCTTCTGCAATACAGCACCTGGGAAGCTGTAGGGCTCCACAGGGAACACACAGACTGTATATTGTCCTTGTATTTTGAACTCTGTTGGGGGGCCCAGAACCATTGATCTGAACAAATAAATAGGTATGGAAATATAACATGCAGGTCTGGGGAAATCTCTGTTACCTCTTCTACAGCCATAGAAGATCTCACATGCAGTACAACCAATAGAGATCCCACAACGAGTTTGGGAAGCAGGATTTAGGGAATCTGCACAGCTCTGGGATGCAAACTTGGAGTAACAAAGACACAGAACAGGTCCGTAAAATACCTAAGAATATTTTTCTGTCCTGCTTCTCCCACTTTTCCCTTTCCAGCCAGGTTGGGGTCCCTCGTTAGGTATTTCTGAGGGTAAAAGCAGAACTCCTCTTCCTAGCAGAACTGAAAAGCTAAAGAATGTGAGCCTAAGGGTGAGTGTGGCTGTGAGTGCGCAGCATGATGAGCCTCTGCAGTATCTAAGCTCCAGAGTAACACGCTTGCTCTGCACCCGGGCATTTCTTTGTATGATTTGTTTTTATTTTTCCTTACAGATATTGCTAGATTTGCACGTGAGCAGCTCATACTGTCATAATTGCAATGTGGAGGGATTGGTATACTTCCCATCATCTACATCCATTGTACTATGCAAATGGTTTCTTTCCCTAATTTGTGGAGGTGTGTATTAAGTTTGAGGCAACTAACCACTCACCAATAACATATGTGCATCTTTGAAAAGACACATTTTTTCCCCAAAGATCTTCCCACTGGTTCGCTATGTATTTAAATAAGAAATACAAATATGATAATACAACTATCGAGTATGAATTCAATTTTACTATGGTAATTGTGTTCCTCACGTTTTTCAAAAATGGGCAGAGCTCACAGAAAAGTCTTTCAAAACAGAAAAACAAACCTACAGGGGCTGACAGATAAAATCACATGTACAATTTCATGTTAAATAATAAAGAGTTAATGGTAATTAAAAAACCCACACGACTTTCATAATTGCTGAATCACTTTTTAAATTCAGCACTTACAAATATAATGGTAGATTTTTTGATTTCACAGAAGCTTTGCTTATTATTAAACATTTCTGGGAAGGTTTACAGCCATAAATTGTGGATTTTTCTGTATACAGCAATTCTATTGTTATGATTTAACCTAAAGAATACTAAATTAAAATTGATTTGCTAAATAGGTTAAGGATACCATACTTATTCAAGATTTCAACCCTATTTCATGCTTAGACAGGCAGATCTTAATTATACACAAAAGAATACAAATGTTATTAGCATGATAATAATTATTTAGAAATTGTCCTCTTTAAAAAAAATTAAAGCAGTATTGTCATTCCTGCAGCCACATTTTTCAATAGAATGACAGCTACGCTAGTCATAGATATGTTCAAAGAACATATACAATATTCAAAGCTGTGCAGCCGACATGTTATCAGGATAAGCTAGAGTAGGTACTGCCAGAAACGCACTGCACACTAATCATTATGTCCTACCCATGGTACTACATGCAAATACAATCCTTTGTGACATTTTGTCAAATATTTTGAGGTTTCTATACTTATCGTTTTTCCCTTTGCACTCATTAACATACAGCCACCCAGAAACTAGAGTCACGAATTGTTTGTACTTCAGTTCTTCACAAGGATAACACCATGACAAATTAATGAAAGGGAAATTAAAGATTTAAGTATTTCAAAGTCTAACAGATGAGTTGAAGGGCAGCAAAATTTCAGTTTGCATTCCCAGCTGGGTTTCCTCATAACTGATGGAGAAAATGCAGTGCTTCAGCCTGTCTCTCTGCTCTAAAAGATGTAAACATTACATACAGTACCCAGCACATGACATACTCAATAAATCAATTTATAGGTCCTGCATTTTCCTCGCTTACGCTGCAGGTCAATACTTACTGTCAATGAGCCCATATTCTATCAGATTGAGAAAATGTAAAAATGGTTCAGGACTAAGCAGTTGGCTACCGTACAAGCAATGCATTTCTCAACATTGATTTGCCAGAAGTGTTTCTGTTGTCTTGTTGCTCTAGGCTGGCATTTTTAATTATTTCTGAGACAAATGGATCATTCATACACAGAAAATCTGTAGGGCTTCTTGTCAAATTAATAAAATAATAATGAAAGTAGTCATTTTAGACTGCAAACTGTCAAAATACCTGAAAAACTCCACAGTAATCTACATGCTTAAGCAAACTAAAATGCTTTTCTGTGTTATTTTAAATCCTAAGTACTATGACATAAAATAGATTGTATAGTGTCCATTGTATACAATGACACCTACTGTGACAAAACCGGCTATGTTTAATGACCTTTTTAAATCTTATACCTAGAGTCCATAAAAGCATTGTAATTCAGTTGTAAAACACACTTTAATAATCAAAATGCAGCTGTTAAAATAGCATTGCTCATAATTCTAACTTCAGGCAATTTTTTTGTTTTTAATGCAGAAGAGCAGACCACAGTTTAAAATTCCTATGAGGTCACTATTGGCCATTACAGTGTTTTTTTGCAACTTAATAATAGATGTTTTAAAGTTTAAGTGCAGCCTCAGGCACTCATAAGCATTTATTACAAATCGCTGGTTGCCTCCCTTATGCAGAGAGGAATAACATTTACATACAGTAGCACAGATTAATAAGATAAAAAATTTGAAAAAGCCGTCAGTCAGGGAGTGAAACTGGTGCTAATAAAGCCCACTATATTCTTCGGAAATATCAAGCCGTCTGTTCCAATATTTTGCCATTCCCCATGAGGTATACAAATCCAAATCAGATAAGACTCAAGCAATGCCAAAGACATGCTGCTCTGCTCTCCAGTGGCATCCAGCTGAATCTTTTATTTATCTTCAGAGCAATTGTACATTCTCGGATACTAAAGACTGAAATAAACCGAACATCCCTCATCTGAAAGTTTCATAAAATGGGGCCCACTTCTTCCTTGTTTGCTAAACCATGATTAGTGACTGCAACACAGCGCAAAGGGCGTGCTATACTAAGTGTATATAATAGCAGACGTGGGACTGCTATAGGAAAGGCTAGTTAAAAAGCACCACGTCTTGCTGTAGTTTAACAGGATGCTCACACGAAACAGAACACATAGGAAATCAAATTGCTTAAGCAAAGGAAATCCAAGTAGTCTTACACTTCGCTGCTTTATATTAGAAAGACAGCTTAGAAGCCAGGCTGCCAAAGACATTAGGCAAGGTAAAGCACAATTCTTGCAAAATAGCACACACAATGTGGCATTATGATTAAACTGCAAAGGTACTTGTTATAACAAATCACTTTGTAAATCAAATAAACTACAGCATAAAGAAAGAACATAAAATCATTTCTGCACCTTTGTAATGCCAATAATTTTAAAAGTACGGCATTAAGAACAGAAAGTCAGAGGGAAACCAATCAGTAATTTTTAGTAAGATTTCTCCCAAAGATAAAACACATTTATTTACACAAGTATTTGTACGACCCTCCTCCTCAGCAGGGTTGTGAATTGAAGACAAAAAAAAAAGAGATACACTTTCCTTCTCATTTTTCTTCAGGAACACTGTCATATTAACATTGAATAATTACTAAAAATTGTAATACACTGGTGTAATATTACCTTTTGCCAAATTGCATTAATCAAAAAGTGAGCCCACTGCAATCAAGTAATTAAGTGTAAAAAAATTCGCTGTATTTGCATAGCATGTCTTCCCACGATTGTTTGCTGTACTGCAGTGGTTTTAATTCCTGGGTTTTTTTGTTTTGGTTTAGTTGCAGAGATGCCAAGCAAAAAGGTAAGTAAATGGGAGTGAAACAGTCAACGTGTAGTGGTGAAAGAAAAGTGCCCAAGCCCGGACGAGGCACGACAGCCGCCTTTGCCTACACTAAGTACATACACAATAAAATAAATCCTGCTTGACCTCCTCAGGAAACCAGACTATTGTTCACCAGGAGAAGTAGTAAACACGGCTGCTTAATTACACACAGGCAAGTACATCGGGCTTATGATACAAAAATAAGGAGTTTCTTGTTCTGGCGGGTTTCTTTCAGGGGAAAAAAAAAATTGTATACATAGTAAAGATTATTTCAGATATATATTAAACTGGGTAAAGTCAAAAAGAGCTCCTTTGTATAATGTCACAAAGCAACCTTTAATGCTAATAGAATAAATGCACACACAATTATTTTTATAGTCTTTTGTCTCCCAAGTTTATTTTAGAGGTGAGCAAAGGTTTCTTTTCCAGTTCAGCACCGAAACTGGTAGAATTGCCTTGCCAAAAAATACTAATTGGGAAAATGAATTTTATTACAATGAGGATTTTTGCTGATTTTTTTTGTTTTGTTTTGTTCGTCGGAAGAGTGTCTGTAAAGCGTGGCTTCTTCCACCAGTCTATCCCAGGCTAGCTGTGAATAGTGCCCATTTTGAGATTAGGAGATTAGGTTATTCATCACTTGAGATGCTCCCTGCTGTGCTGCTACTATCAGAGCGCAGCCAAATCAAAACATCTCTGGAAGGCATTTCAGAATAATTGAATGCATCATAATTTCCCTATTAATACATATCTCATATTACAGATTATGCATGAAATGTTCACATTATCTGTTACTTTTTGTTAACGTCTTGCTCCTTGCCAGTAAATTTAATACACAGAGTGAATCAGCATGCCATGATGAAGGGATAGGTTACTGATAGCCATTTTTTCAGGATTCAGTAGAAAATTAAAGTAAATCGATCATTTTATAGCCCCACTGGAATGTCTACAAGGGCATGTTGCTAAGCAAATGGTAATTTAAATGTACTGTGTAATTTTTCTAAGCAATTTGCTGAAAGCAGATTTTATTTCTCACTTACTTACTATCAGATGCTCTTTATCTGTTAGTGCATGATGTATCAGTTATAGAAAAATTATTAATCTATGGTTTAATCAAATAGCAAATATATAGTGATAGCTAGTTATGACAGCTAGTTGTATACATATTAGGATGTCTTAATACACATGAATTACAGTAATATCACTTGCTATTATCTTAAAAGACGCAAGATGATTAAATTACATATATAGAAAACAGTAAGTTCCAGGTAAATCAGCATAACTCCTAAAGAAACAGTAATCCAGCTGTCTATTACATTTCACAAAAAATAGTAATACTTGTAATTTACATTTTATTTTTTGCATTAATAGATCTACTGTTTCAAAAGTTATCTAGCAACTGAAAACACAGCACCCGTTACAGTACCTATAGAATTCACTAGAATGAAAAATGAAATTGTGAAAACAAAAATTGGGATGGGATTAAAAAAAGTCATGAATGTTTCAAGGCGATTAATTACCAGCTGGATGGGAGCCGTGCCCAATTTATATATTCAGTGCACATATACCGCTTTTAACAAAGAATATGTAACATATACCTCAGGTAACTCCTAGGCCTTATTTAGGCAAAATGCCAGTTGGCTTTCAGTGTAAATTTTGCCTCAAAGGCAGAAGGATCAGGTTCATTAGAGTATTTTAACTTTAAGAATGATTCCAAGTAGATGGATAGTTTAAAAAACAAATCAGGCCACAGAAAATAATCTCCCTCTTCTTCCCGCTCCTTCCTCAACTCTGAAATGTACTTGATGACAGCCTTCATTTTTATGAAATACAAAGAAGTCTTCATTTATCCTTCAGGTTCCATAGAACGAATGTAGGGTCCTCCTACTGCTGATGCACAAAATGTATTATTGTCATTAATGAAAAAGTTAATGGGCCATTTTCTTATATATCAATTTACATTTTACAATTTGAGTATACAAATGATATGTACAGCAGAGAGCTGATTATTTTTGCTCAAGGAAATAGTTTTAATGTGTTTTATGGACATCAAATGTTGTGAATAATGATGCATCCACAGAATGCAAATAGGATGACAGTTCTTGTGCTGTGATCAACAGTCCTTGGATAAAAGGTCTGCAGTGACAATAATATTCTGTGGAGGGTCTGAACAGTAAAAAATGGGAAACAAGAGGATACCATGATGTTCAAAATGTACATCAGGAGATAGATTTGAAATTGTCACTAACATCATTATTTCACAAGTACAGTGTAATGGCAATTTACAAGTGAAATATACTCCAAAATCCCATTTTATGCAGTGGTGTTTCCCAGCAAATGGATTGTCTAGCCTTTTTTAATAGCTTTTTCTCAGGTTGAAACTTTTGTTTTTAACCAAATATGCTTATCTAGTGCATGCCCTGTGTTACATGAGGCCAGCAAAAATTTATTAGCAGCATCTCCCAGATGTATTAGACTGTTAATCTTACAAGACAGCCTGTGCAGGTAGGAGTGACCACACTACATGTCTCCATGCCATAGCACTTGGAGTGGGGTGCTGTCCCTGAAAAGATTCAGGGTGGCCCCAGTACCATCTCCTTAAATGGCTGCTTTTTCTAGAAGAATTTTACCAATTCCCAGCAGGAGGTCACAAAGGGGACTGGTTGCACCCATAGGATTGAAGTGGTCACTACTTTTAGGACCTAAACTCACAATCATTGAAATGCAGGCAGCTCCATCTAGGAAAGAAGATTTAAAGCAGATCTGTCTACTAGGAGACTACTCTATCTACTATCTTCATAAGGAAAATTTCATACAGTATATTTGGAAAATAGTTTAAAAAGAAGGTACAAGATACACAATCAGACAGAAGTAAAGTGTTAAAATGTTCCCTTCCATGGCACTGTACTAATTTTGACCAGGAGAGGTTTGTAGATTGGTACCAGACCTGCAAACTGTTTTCTAGAGTTTCTCGCTATGGCTATAAAAGTAGGTGCAATTATTGCAGTTTCTAAATTACTGCTTATGCTACAGCAATACATGTTAAAATGCAACACAGGAATTTTATTTCTTTTACCCCCAACCCCAGCGCTGATAAACAAGCTATGCTGTGCCAGCACTCCTCAGGTAGTTTCAGATTTCAAGATATACTACAGTTACAGTGGCCTGTGTAAATCAATCTTAACCCACGGTATTAGAAACAGAGTGCCCCAAAAAATATTCAGTTCATAAAGAACGGGGGTGGGGAGAGTGAAGGGAGGACGGGAAGTAATAGCAGATGCTGTGGTATGGTTCACCTTTGCTACATGTGCTGTGTGCAGTGCCCCATACAGGCCATGAGGTTTTTTTAAAAGATATTTTTAAAAGGTAGAAAGCTTAACTGGTCTGCAAGCATAGCTAAAGCAGCACAAATCTGCTCTAAAGGCTCCAATGTTGCCAAAAGGCAACTATATGCCACATTCTAAAAACTACACAATATTCCGCATAAAAACACTGCCAAAATACTTTCCATAGTCTTCCTGAACTACTGGGTGTTGCACCTGAGCACCATGAAAAGGAAGGAAAATATACTTATTGGATGTTCATTGCTGTGTGCTCAAATTAGAATCAAGGTGATAACTAAAGTACATGAGCTGAAATACAGTGTATCAATACAGAGACTTGAATTGGGTTTGCGAAACCTCCAGGAAACAGGGCAACTTCAAACAGATCCTCTCCACTTTCCAAAATTCAGGCTGACGACATATAGAGACTTTAGAGCTCTGTTTAGAAATCATAATCAGGAACAAATTTAAGTTGATTCAATTGCTGAAAACTGGAATTGGCAGATTCAGAGCTTTGCTCTCTATTACCACCTGAAGTTCCTTCTCAAAACTGAAAGGGGGCATATTTTCCTATAGGCACATCCCAGCTATACCTTACATTGGAACAAGAGCAAAGAGTTCACTGGTGGCACTTTGAGTTCACGTAGGCATGAGGACAGCAAAGCATGTTGGCCATCTTTGAGGCTCTTTTTGCAGCCAAAAATTGGGTAGTACATATTTGTCACTATTGATTTTGGGTTTAAGAGACCAATGCTGATTATACCACATTTGCAACACTGTAACTCAGATGACGTCTATCTGGTCACACAACAACAAAAAATGTTTTTTAGGATAGAACTAGGGAATCTAATTAAGCATGAAGCAAACCATAAGCATTTTGGATACCATGGAATCTCTTAACAAGTACTCAGTTTCTGATGTTAAACATTATGCCTAATCTCTATAGCATTTTAACAGCTTTACACACAAAACACTATCCTGGAAGTATTTTAACTATACTTTCAGATGATTGTCTCTACAAAGCCAATATTACACGAAGTGACAATTCAGTGCCATCACCCTGTTCCTTTAATTAGCATATCTAATTTCTTCCAAATCACCTTCCAAGAAAACAAAGCTTCTGATCAGAGCTGCAGGGCTCATCTGTACAGCACTAACTCAGACGAGAGTAACTGCCACAAGAAAAGAGAAGGGCAGTTGTCTGCTTTGAGCTCAGGACGTTTGTTGTAACAGATCTATGCTGACCCCACCTCTAGTCTAAGAGGGAAATGCTAAAAGTTAGTCTCTCACTTGAAGAGAACGTGAAGATTTCACCCCATGTGCGGACATCTTGTCCAGGTTGCTCTGTGCACAGCACTAATGCAATGCAGCCAGGGCAAGGAGAGCAAACTATGTGGTTTAGTTACAAGAAAAATACAGTGAAGAAAAGAAACATCCTCCTTAATTAATCCAAGTTAATACAACAAAAACATAAATCTCCCAAACATGACAGGTACAATCTTATTTTTTTTTCCTGTTAAGTTACCAATTCATCCCCGAAATCTTTGAAAGTATCTGCTGTGCATTAGGATGTTTTGTAACAATACAAAAGCCTCCACTAGCAAAAGCACTTGGAATATGTAAATAAAAGGAAGATTTACTATATTTGAGGATATGTGCATTGAAATTTAGCTTCTCTAAATAATAAAAATAACTTTTTATCATTACATATCAAACTGTAACCTAACTCTATCAAGGAAGCTGAAAAAACCACAAAAATTTTATTAACAGTTTCCTCCAAACAGAAGAGGTTTCTGAATTTAACTTCAAATTGGTAGCTCACATTGATCAAATTCTGCTCCAGATCCCCAAACCACACATTTCATTAATTGTAAATAGAGGGGTATATAGAAGTTCTGTAGGTACATATTTCCTCTAAAGTCATTAGGTATTATGAGGATGCTTGCTTTTAAGCATATAGTAAAGTGTTTTGATGAACAAGGATAAATACTGGTTTTCCTATGTCGAAATTAATGTCTAAATACTTTTTTGGATTCCAGGTTGCCTTTATGTTTACAAAAATAAAAACAGCATATATTTATTTTCAGTTACCTGTTTTTTGTTGTTTACTATTAACTTCCTAAACAAGATCACAGCATGTTCAATAATAAGGAAAAAATACTAATGTAGACAAAATTTGGTAAAGACAAGATCAGCCTAAATAAAAGGAAGCATTTTTTGGTACAAAAAATTATTTTGGAGCATAATCTTTCTTGTTCCTAACACTCCAAATACGTTCCATTGCAAGGTGGAAAGATGAGAGTCAAATTAATGAAGACAAACTGGTTATTTTAAAAAGCAAGGAAAAAAGATCATGCAAGTAGCAGGCTTTGATGGGTACCTCCATTCTAGGAACCAATTACTAAAAGTGAGCAAGTAGAGTTGGCCAGATATTTATGTGTTAGCCAAAACTCCAGGCTGATATGCTAACAAGCTAAGAAGTCAATGACAACACCAAAGCATCCAGCAATTCTGTGCTTTAATAATCAGGATAAAATTCTTGAAGGTTTAAGTCTAATAAGTCAATGTCTGAGGTATATCAACAGGTGAGTTATTGTTTGCTGATGTCCAGCTCAAGGACTAATTCACTAGAACCTCCTTCCTCCTTCAAAACCATCTAATTTAAAGTTTTCGTAACAGAGATGACTGAAAATTGGCAGACTTTTCTTGGGAGCTCTGAGCAACCTCACTGGCAGAGCTGGTTCATAACCATTGCTTCCTACGAAGCCTAAGAGATATGCTTCCCTGGAGTAGCACTAGTTTGTACAGATACTCTGCTTAATCTCTACAGGTGTAGAAGAGTCGTAGTAATTTTTGAACAATGTATTTACTTAATTATGCCAGTGGGTATCATTTTCACATTTCGCTTTTTGTGGAAATCTACTTCATTTTAAAGGTGTAAAAATTAAACCTCGTGAAGGTTAAACGGCTTGTCAAGAATTACTGTAATCCTGATTCTGACACTAACTAGCTGTGCCAATTTGGATTTGTCACTTCATTTCTCCAAGCCGCTCCTTCCCCATTTGTAATGTCACTTCCAAACTTTATTTAGTGGCAAAGTGCTAATGTAAGTGCAAAGTATTACTAATCCTGTGTGCGGCAGACACTGGGATGTAATTCAAGATCTTCTGGCTCCCAGTCCTGTGCTTAACTCTGTAGATCTTGAGATTGCTGAGGACTGTCTTCCCTCTTTCCATTTTTTAACATGTGCAATTTCAGACAAAGGGTTGGGAGCATTCTATTGTGAACCTCATTAGGAAAAATATTTCAGCCAATTTTAAAACTTTAGTTTCTGGATACTCACTGAAAGCATGACTTTTTAACTAGATAAACAGAACATTAAAATATTTTGGCCTACCTTGTTCATTAGTATGCTGCATAATTGGCAGTAGGAGTACATAAATACAGACAGAACGACAGAGGAAACCTAAATGGAATTTAAAGGCTGTTGTTTTAATTGGGATGGGAGGGAAAAAGTAGGAAGATATGACCTGCAGCTCTGTTGTTTATTAGTTATCATTTTTCTCCCTTAGATGAAAATTATGGTACAACCTCCTTGCAGATTTTCACTTTTCCAGCTATCTTGCAGGAAGTCACACTGACCTGTAAGCACTGAACAAATCAGGATACCAAGGTACAACCAGAATCCAGGGCTCCTTTATTCCACACAGGGTTATTGCTACTTTTTGATAACGAGTTTTAATTGGGTTGTAAACTTCTGTCTCATGTTTTTCTCCTGACCTCCAAGTACACAAATGAACATGTGTCATGCATGTGGTATGTACTACTGCTACGCAAATCTGGTAACCAGTTTCTGTGTGTATTTCCCAAATAATCAGCTGCTTTGGGACTATAAATTTGCACAAGGAAACACAGGTATTGACGAGATGTACCTCTGGGCAAGATCAGCGGTCAAGCAAGGAGCAGGAACTTTCATTCCTCTGCACAGCTCAGGCATCTCTCAAGTCTATTCTCTCGACCAGATATAATTTGCAATATCAGAAGTACTGACAATATCATTTGCTTTATCTTCTTTAGAAAGCACCTACAGCAGATCTGGCTTGTCCAGGCACTGGCAAGCAACCTTCCCCTGCTCTGGGAACGGTGCAAACTTTCACCTATTCTGCAGTGTCAACTGTAAGAATAGTTGTGACAACAGTCAATTTGAGGTCTGCCAGAGCGTATTTAATTACAGATAATACTATTTATATGTTGAATATGTCTGATTTTAAAAAAAGCGTCGGATGAGGACTGATTTCCCGTGCTTTTATTACAAACTGTTGCAAGTGGACAATAAACACGTGATGGAACACATTATTTCCTTTTGGTCCAACTTTTATCAGAAGTTCATTTGATTCTCCTTGCTTGAAGAGTGTACCTTTTTCGAGCATTAGTTTCTTTGTATTTAGTGAGGAAGGCACCTACACGCTTTGGCACAGGGCTATGAAAAGATGAGCTTCTACAAAGGAGACCAAAAAGTTCTTTATGGCTTACAACTCTGTTATTTTTTTCTTGCCCTTTAGCAGTTAGTTTAACAGAAGAAGAAACAGAAGTTTAACAGAAGAACAAAGAAACAACCACCAGTTTGTTATTGGCCATCAGAGCCACAATTTGTTTCTTTAGTTAAGCAGTTGTATTGATTTCTAGGTCAAAGTCACATTGCATAATTCTACCATTTTCAGCACAGAAACAAGAGAGTGAATTTGACCCACCATTTTGTCCTGAAAGAGATAGTATGCTGCATTACAAATCCACACGATTTTCTACACTGCAGTGAGTTTAATACAGCCCTGCTTGGGGAGCTCAGACATGCTGAAGCAATTCATGGGGTAGATCTGTAGCTTGCTTAAATAGCTGTAGTTCCCGTGGGCTTAGTGAAACTATGACCAATTTACACAGCAGAGGATATGGCTCATTGTGCGCGACAGAAAAGGGCTCTGCCCTGGCTCCGTGCAAGCGAGTACAGGCAGGATCACTGGAGTGGCTTGAGAAACGGGCTTTGGGTCTTTGGGGGATGCCGAGGCTCACGCAGGAAAGGTTACAACTGGCCACTTTCTTGTTTGCTTAACTTCACCAGCTTCCTTATACAAAATCCTATTTACTCTGCTGCTCTTCTGTGGCAAGAAGAGTAAATATTAGCTCAATGTAGAGAATCTAAGTAACACTGAAGAGAAAAAAAAAAAAAGTAGCATGAGAGGAGGTAAGATAAGTTGCCTTTAACTCAGATTAATTGCTTTAATTTCATTATTAATAATTTTTACTTATTGTGCAGTTGCATCCAGAAATTCGAAGCAGGAATAGCACTAGTATTAGGCATTAAACAACCTTCCTCAGGAGAGAAAGACAAAATATGGGATAATAGCATTAGCATTATGCCATTTTTACAGATGCTCGCTCATTCGTAACGCTTCCAGGGGCAGACTGTGTGCCTCGCCTCTGCCCCCACCAACAGACACGGCAGAGCTGGAAACCCACTTCCAACCCTCTGACCCACTGCCTTTTCCACAGATGGGCATTGACGGCCACATTCAGCCTCACTGCTCCTCTTCTGAGCGCTGCCTTCAGTGTTAACAGCTATGAGTGCCTCAGTGCCTGACTGCAAGCTAAACAAGCTGTCTCTCAGGTATGCAAGCGAGGAAGCGAAACCTCCCGTTCATTTGTGGGGAGCAGGCACGAAGCCAGTTCTCCACTGAGAGTCACTTATCTTCTGTGGCTGAAGCAAAGGGAGAAGAGTGGGGCTGGAGTGGGTTTGGGTTTTTTAAGGTGAACTGAACAGTTAAACCAATAAACCAGGGAAATCAGTTTCCAAAGCACTGCCAATTGCCATTACTTTTCCCTTTTGTGAGTTAACAGTTTTTATTTTATTTCCTGCTGCCACCAAGCTTATTACAAACTAATAGTTTACAGCAGTGGATTATAGAGATAAGATTTCTTCAAGGTAGAAAACAGAAAAACTAGAACATGGAAAAAACCTGAAGTGACAAATTAGTATCTTAGCAGAAAGAGCTAAGAGCTGCAATAATTAGTCGTGATGTAATAAAATTAAACCTTGCTCCACAAGTGGTAAGGCTGACCTTAAGAAAAAGTAAAGAAATAACATATATTTCTTTATTTTGAGATTCAGTGAGCCAATCCCAGCTACTGAATGAGCAGGTGAAAGTGTCAGTAGCTTCAATGGATTTGCAATGTGCTTAAACCACTTCCAGTCATTTGATCGAGTCCCAGTACCTTACAGAAACACAGGAGTTAGTTCAGCAGCACTCACAATCAGCATGACTTCTGCCCATCTTAAACAATAGCGAATAAACGGGGCTTATAATTTAGAAGAAATGCCAGATTCACTGTCATTCAAATCCGCATTGATAAACCACTTTTCTAAGACATTTTTTCCTTTTTGTTCAGAAACCTGCCATTTTTACATTTTATGCTCTTCATTGCAGGAATACCTGCCAATCATTTTGATCCTGCTAGCTCTCCTTTATTAATTGATTAACTACTGGAATAATCTACTAGTATTTAACAGACTTCTATGCCCAAATAATTACTCTGAAAAATAAATATATTTAACTGTTTCAACAGAAACCAGAAATCCATGTGCATTGACCACAAAAATACATGAATGCTGCTGAAGACAATATTCCCAGGAATTTGCATGGGTTTGTTATTCCATATCTTATTACAGAATTTGTGGAATAGATCATATATTACATTAAATATGGTAGGTGAACAAAGCTACAGAACATGAAAAAAAATATCTGGCACTGGAGTTTAGTGTAATTTACACGTCTGCATTCAAGAATAAGAACCACAAGAATCTTGCACGGATATTCACAAGACCCATGCCCCATACTTTTTCTCCCCTAATGCTGCTTCCCTGTGAAGGGTTCTCTCACTGTCTGTATACAATACACTTCCATTTTAACTAACTACTCACTAGATCTCCCTGAGCTCAAATCTTGTTCAGGGCTGAATCTGTGTTTAACCTATGCTGTACAAAGGTTCAGTGCAAAGAAAGTAACTGTGATTCTTTGTGGACCATGTGATTCTTTTTGGATCATCTAGTTTGACCTCTCTTGCATGCAGAAACACGGCCATAACTCACCTCTTAAGTAATAACCTTTACTGTGAGGGGAGGGCACCTTCAGTGCCCTTCCAAAACTGAGGAGCCTAGTAGGAGCCTTCCGAGCCTAGGAGCCTTCAAAGCTGCAGGCCAGTCTTGGCCACTGAACTGGAGGCAGTGACATCTTTCAGAAAAGAGTAAATATTTATAGAAACAGAGTGAGATAACAGTAAGGAACCTTCTTCTCTAGCCTGTCAATAAGGATGATATATAAGGAGAAAGAAGACCTGTAGACTAGATCCTCATCTCAGCAAGATATACACATTTTATGCAGTGCCTCTTAAAATGAAAAAGGCATTAACACTTCATCCTCTTTCTGAAAGTGTAGTCCATTTTCCTCAGATTTACACCAATTACAGTCTCACCAAACACTGATATTTGAACATTAAACCCCAAACTAATGAAGTTTCCTGTTTTTTAAATATCAGTTGAATGCAAGAGAATATTCTACAGAGCTGCATTACTGGTGTACGCATGGTCATGTTAAGTAGGAAGACCTAATGACAGAGGTCACTGAAAGCACAGGGAGGTCAGGTGAACAACTATTTATTTAATGACTCTGAAATTACTAACTATTCATTTTACAGAACATCAGCCCAATCCTCACCGATGTAAAAGCCAGACAGAAATATTCCAAATCCAGTTTGGGATTTCCTTCTTTTTTAAACTAGATACATGCCAAGTTTCTCGCAGCTCTGATGCTTACTTTGTAAGATAAAAGTTCAGTTTAGAGCCACATAAATCAAAATAACTAAGATCCTCTTAGGAAGAAAAATGTAGAATTTCTTATCACATAGAACAATGTTTAAGGAGTACAGAGTAAGCAAATTCACACATGGGAACAGCTGAAGTCAAGTCTAAATATATATGCTTCATTTGAAAATGGTACTTTTAAAGGAGTTCAGTGGTTTCACAGACTAAAGAGGTAGCATGGGGAGTCTAACGCACTCCAGGGATTTCAGATGGAATCCCACTGTGGTTTATCAAGTGGGGAATCATAACCTTAAAAGAAGTGAATTTCTAGGCCTTGACTTGCTGAGCAATGAGGTACCTCTTCGGATGAAGTACCTCATGTAGGAATAAAAAAAAAAAAAAAAAAAAAACACACACAGAGAACTCCAAGTAGTGCTGCAAGATTACTGCAAAGCCAAGGCAGGCCTGCATCCAGATTGGAGATCCATGTTCCCTGAGAGTACCTTACAGAAAATAAGAATGCAGTGTCCTAAAGGAAACTGTAAATGCATGCTTCTTTATTACTCAAAGAATACTACTACAGGAGAAGTAACAGAATGTAGTCAGCATAGTAGGTGGAAAGACAATTTTTGGAAACACGGATTTCAGTTGTTTTGCTCATTCTAGAATACAATGCTGTCAGTCCCCGTGCACTAGCTTGATATTCTAGTACTTTCCTTTAGGAATGCATATTCTCATCTTACTTTACCTATAGTTCTGTTTTATTAGAATGTATTTGGAAATGTTGCTCTGCTAAAGGAATTAATCTTCTGCTTAATATAGTCTGAAATACTACCTATATCATTCACATAAAAACTAAAATTAGATAAAAGAGAGTCAGCAAATACTGCATGAGTTGTTGTTAGAATGACAAGCTTCATGTACTGTCCATGCCGAGGATGGATGAATGATGAACAGGTGTAAGAACTGACTCATGTTGGACACCCCCTTCAGACCAAAACCTCCACAAAGAGACCCAACGCTGTGGCATGGCCATGCCTGGGAGGCAGGCAGCAACCATCCTCCAGTGGCCACCTGAAGCCACTGAAGGGCTGCTGAAATTCCTCCTGTGAATTTTTCTGCTTATGTGTTCATATTGCAGGGTAAAGTTGTAGGGATTTTAAAAGTAATCATGGCTGAATTCTCATGGCAAAACCTGCACAGGTTATAACACTATATTCTTCATTATCAACTTGTATCACAGCTTTTCATCATTTCATGTTATTTTGCGTTATGTGGAAAAAAATATTGTCCTATTCATTCCTCTATACAGCTTATTATATTCAACTATGACATGCAGAAAACATGTATAAGGAAAACAACAACCCAATAAACTAAGTTCCCTTTAAAGTGGATTCTGTCTAATTTTTCTACTAGCAATAATTATAATTTTCAGTGGAAATGTTTGTGTTTTTTTAAAAGTAGTTTGTAATTGTATTTTATTTTTAATGAAAACCAGTAATGAAAAACATAAATAGTGTATCCTTTAATGATCAACACACTGACTAATTCCGCTAATGCTGAGTAGCATGTGCTGAAATGATGGATTATCTTAAAATATAATTTTACTAGCTCTGCTATGTAATTTGTTAAGCATTTAGTAATAAGTATGTCTAATAAAATATGAAAAAAATATTTAGAAAATGAACCATAATTTTAATATAATTTTAATTAATGGGAGTGCAATTGCAGTGGTTTAAATTACATTCCCAGTGGTAAAAAGCCTTTCAAACCTAATTTGTAAGCCAAGATGGTGGCTTTAATGACTGGCAGCAAAGTTTCTTCAACAGATTTCATGGGGCATGATCCAAAGATAATAGGTTTTCAGCCCAATGACAATCCAATTACAATGCCAATCAAAGCCAACTTCATGCACTCTAATTATCAGATTTAGCTGTCAGTTCAAATACAAACATAACACTTTTATTTAAATAAAAATTTAATTTAGAAAAAAAGAAGACTTCATGTGTGATTTATTGAGACTGCAAGAGCAATCTAACTTATTTCTCTAGTAATATAATAAAATCAGTCTTGTATTAAAAATGTGAAAACTTTTCATTCTCCTGTATGTGGTATGCTGTATTATTCAGGAGTTAATTTAAGCAAAAAAGCATAACATAACATGGCAGAAGATATTTGCAGACTAGAAGTAGGTTAAATAGAGTAGCAAGGTTTCAATGAGACAAAACTCCAAGTGAATAAATGACAAAACCTAATTAGTTTTTTACCAGTAATCAGGAGAAGCTATGTTAAGACCACAACCCATTTATGTAGCTCTGTAGCACACATAATCTATTGTAGTTCTGTCTTCTCTATCTGCTTCTGTGTATAATGAGCATGTAAATGCACAGCTTTTTCTTTTACATCCACACGCTTATTTGTATACATGTGGAAGAAATATGTCAGTTATAAAAACCACAAAGAGATGTTATGTTAAAATAAATAAATTTAATGTTCCGAATATAGGCATCTCCCAGCTGAAATAGCCTCATGGTACCTACCAACTGCATCCTTGCTGTTATTCTCTCTCTATCAAAAGTTATTATTTATTAATTAACATAATTATAAAGATCTCAATATAGGAAGGAAAAGCTAGTTCAGGACTCTGTATGCTATAATACATTACAGCACAATTATCAACTCAGGCTTAGCTGAGACGGGGTAATTGTCCTATAACATATTTAATACATATAAAATCCTGTCTTCCCACAACTAAAAGAAAGAGAAGAGTCACAGAAGGAGCAATTATTATACCATTCTTTAAGAATGTGAACTAATTTACACTTGCCATTTACTCCCCCTGTTTTATATCAGGTCCTAAATGTTTCGTAGTTTGTTGGTTATAACTAGGACACCAAAGATATTAGATTCTACAGCCTCTTACCTTCAGTGGATTGAAAAACATCAAAAACATCCACTGCAGATAACAAAAGTGATTCCCATATTAGGGCTGACAAAACCAAAAGATAACATTGATGCGAATGCTAAGAACAGTAACATATTTATTGACAACCCAAACACCTGAAATTAATTTCTACAGTTTTCACTATATCCAAACACTGAAACAGAATTATAATTCCAGAATTAATAAAGTAATTGTAGGCTTGCCTGTACTCACCTTTTATTTTAATCATTTACATTACTTCTGCTCTGACACTACTCTCTTTATCATAAAAATCATCTCAGTCTCATCTTCCTACTATTTTCCATCATCTAATTCCCAAGACATGTCATTCCTCTCTCTCTCTGTCTTTCAGATGTCCATTACATCATCCTTTGCTACTGCAAGGGACTCAACCTCATGACCACTATGTAAGCACAGAGAAAAAGGATTTCAGGAACTGGAATAAATGGGAAGTAGAAGTCCTGCATTTATATATAATGCTGAGATGATCATCAATCTGAAGATAGAGCTACCAGATCCTTGAACTCACAGTCATTTCTCATGATTTGGGGGTTCTAAATAGCCATGTAGTCTTTGCATGTGAATCCATAATGACTTCAGAGTTCAGCCAGCAAAGACATACAAAATTAAATGGCAGAGCTAAGTTCAGTAGCATTACATTTAAAATGCTCTCTGAAAATAACCATCCAAAGACAAGCAACTTCCCCAGTTTTTGGCCTCTTTTTCCCTTCTCTTTGGCAGTTGTCTTGCTATCCCTCTACTTCTGAGCACCTCTACCAGCAAGTCCTTTCATGAGATGGGACAGGAGGGTCCTGGATGAGTTACTAGCTCAGAAAGGTTAAGAAATTCACAATTATGCTTTGTCAAGGTTATGACATTCCTCTGCTCAATCTGACCGAAGCTGAAAGTTAAAGACTCAATTCTACCATTTACTGTAGCTGTTTCAACTTGAGTCATTTTATTGTTTGGCTGAGACATTGTTTTCTATATTTTTATCTATATAATTTTGTAAGTTAAGAAATGGAAGGTAACAATGATGTATCTTTTGTACACAGAACACTAAAAAAGAAAAACACAGCATATAGAATATTAACAGCTCAATAGCCTGGTCTGGGGCTAACTTTAAGAGTTCCTAGATTTTGTTTGCATCACTTGCCAGATACAAAATTTCCTGACTTAAATATCATGAGAACAAGAGCCAAGATTTATCATGATTGTTACTACTACTATTTTCATTACTACTACTACTACTTTTATTCTCTAACTCACTCAGCCATCAGTAATTGGAGAGATAATTTTGAAAACCTATTTATCAATTTGAGCATGCTTACACATTGTGAATTTAGGAAGTTATATAGTTAAAAAATTTTAGAATTCCCCAACTTCATTCTGTTCAAGTGTGATCTGTGATGGAGCAAATCGCTCTGAAAAATACTGGTTCTGTTCAAACATATCTGGCATCATAACATAAAACCTATCAGCAGTGGGGACATTAGGATATGGTCTAAATATGCCTACTTCTATTGATGCTAATAGGATCTACTGAAACTTACATTAAATGGTGAATCTAACTCATAAGTTTGTTTTGTTGTCTATTACCCAGAATTTAAACATCACCATTAACCACTTTTTAGATCTGTAGTATTTTATACCAAGGCAAATGAAAGAAAACTTCTGAAGTAATATGCTGATTATTTTGTTTGTATAAGTTCTTCTGCATCATCTATGACTTTTTTTCCTGTCACATTATAATAGAGATGAACATTTTGGAAACAACAGCTAGCCAAATCCTAGAAGCTATTAAAAGCATTTTTCAAGGTAAATCATCATGCCAAGAACAATACTAACACTCAGCATGAAGTAAGACATAAGAAAATACAGAAAAAAAGCCCAGAGAATTACTGGACTAACCTCTATTAATGGAAATATCTGAAGTGCAATACATCCCTCATATGGAATCTATACAAAGAGATGATGTTTGTTAGAATGATGAATCAGAAACTTACCCATGGATGTTTTATGCCATTCAGACAAAGTTAAGGTATTTTATTTTTAGAAGACAAGTAAAAGCTGATAAACCACTTTTATGTGCATTTCATCAGAATTTTACCAGCTTGCAAGTGACAGCACAATTGGCTTTTTATGGTTGATAACCTCAGTCATCACATACGCAAAATCAAAAGCCAGATTTAACTAGTTAGCTCAGACTGTGGACCGGGATATACCTTGTTCAAATAGACAGTTACACTGCATCATCACTGCTTTTTAAAAACCTGCCCCATTGTTTTATTAAATCTTCAAACTTACACACTTCACCATATTCTCAAGGACAACCTGGTGTACTACATAGAATGTCGAATTTACAGATTACCAGGCTTTTCCTTCATTTTAAAAATAACATTTGAATTCTGAAAGCAGTTTGACCTGTATTCCTTTTTTATTTTTTTATTCCTTGAGGATAAAGACCTTCCACAGCATAAGATGACTTTTTATCAGCTTGACCTAGAGAAAAATATGACAGATTTTATTCATACACTTTTCTGATATTTTACTTTGTGGATCCAACTGCCATCCTTACTCAGGACAGCAGAATTAGGACTTCAGTGCTTACAGAGTGAATATCTAGATTCAAAGGATATCTGCAATATGCAATTATTCAATAAGAACAACAAGTTCTAGACAAGGGTGAACTGGGATGATGGGGGGGCTTACTTCATTTCATTAAGATAATGCAGTGGGAAAGGTGAATAAGTGAAAGAGTGCATGTGCATGAGAGAAAGAGCTCAGCAAACAGACTTCTTAAATTAGATGGATCCTCAGTTTTGTGTTACCTTGCTTGCCCTTCAGGACATGCGCAGAGGCAAAGGAGGTAAAATTATGGGGTTTTTTTAGGAAGTTGCTCTTTTGAGGATGCTCATGGTTAGAAAAGGAATGTCACTTCTCAGTAACAGTGTTCTTTGAAATAAGTAGTGATCATGTACAATCTAACCAGTATATCCTCATGTCTCATCACTTGAGGCACACAAACTTTCCTTTGCTCTTCCCCTCCTCCCGCTTGATATGGGACATGCAAGGAAAACCACCACTATTTCAGATACCATTCAGACAGTGATATCTGGACACACCTAGGATATACCTAGAAGGAGAGAGGAAAGTTGACTGTTTGGGATCTGAAGGTATTTGTGAAGAAGGAAAGAAAGTCACTGCCTATGAATCAGCATTCTTCAAGCTCTAGTACCCCAACTACTAATTTACCCAGGAGGATCTCAAATTTCTTCATAGAAAGAGACAGTGCAGCATTAGTCTATCAAGTATTGCATGGGATCGTGAAGCATCAGAGAAGGAGCAGTATTTGCCAATGGAGCTCCTATATTTGCACAGAAGAAAATCCAGACTTTAGCCAGACCACCACAATTGGTTGCATCAGGTTTTGAGATTTCTATCCACACAATTTCCATTTTTGTGGGAAAATACATCCCATTTCTTGTTAATCCCATTAGCTCTAAAAAACAGAGTAATTTTGTTGATATTATCAGAGTATTGACAATGATCAATTTCACTCAATATATAATACTCTTTCAAAAATTTTGGCGCTTGTCTAATTCAAAAAGAAGAATATTGCTCTAGGACACTGGAGATACAAGGTGTAAATACTGCAGGTAAATGGGCTTAATTCTACCCCTCTTGGATAAAGAAATGTAGCGGGTCACACCTTTCTCCCCCCCAGCCCCATTGTTGCTTTACACTGAAATCTATGTAAATAGGTTACAAGTTGTTGCTTGGCACCAAATGAAGCTTGAGACTTTTAAAACCGGCTGGAGTTTTTAGCAGCCTTTCTTCCCTGAAACAGGATTTCAGATTGCATAGTTAAACCCTTCTGTCAACTCTGTGAGAGTTGGGCTACTTGTGCTTCAGGTTGAAATCTCCCATGTTGTTAGCAAAAACAAGATGTTGGAAATGTAAACATCTTACTTATTACGTGCTTGTTCCTTCAAGAAAAACAGAGCTTTAGCCTTAGCAAGCCATGGCAGTATAACACATTGTAAAAACAGTAACAATAGCAAAAATTATTAAACATTTATCTCTCCCATGAGTGAACATCTGGCATGTATCAAAATGCTGCCTTGGGGATTTAGCACCAGAACCTTTAAGGTTTTATGCGACAATGCCTAGAGAGGGCAATAATAGAGCATATTCCACACAGGTTTTTTAATCACTGGCCTCTTGAAAATATCAAGAGCAGAAGTTGAACCACATATCACTTTATAAATGAAATGCTAGCATTCTCGTTTGTGACACAGGAACAAAATATCAACTGCATTTTTAATTAACTAGGAAAAAATTTAAAGTAAACAGTGGGGGGAATCATACAAAATATGACACCGCAGATAGCAAACAGATGTGATACAGGTTCTCTTTTTAGATCTTGCATGAAGGACATTTTGCTAAGGGGAAGGACTTTTCTGACCTGGGAATTTTTCCGATGGCTTACCTCTACAAAGCTTTTTTCCTCTTTCATCTAAGTCTTAGGAAAGTCTTGCAGGAAACCACTAAGAAAAGCCAGTCAAACAGGATGTCCCTAGGAGACAGGTAGACATGCACCCCCATAAACAAGCATCATGTGACAGCTCCTGGTCCAATCACAGATGCTCAAAGATTACATGTCAGCACAGTCTCAGTGTTACAAATAATCTAAGAGCTGCCACCTACAAAAGAACACCGGTTCTCACCATGACCTGGGGAATCCTCCTAACTCAGCAGGAGATGAATCACCTCTTGCATCACCAACGCAGTGTTCCCAAGCAGCAGCATCAACTGGGGGGGGTCCCATCCAGCAACTTGCTTGGAGTACAAAGCACACGGGCACAGCAAGCTTGGGGCCACTAGTGCTGTCACGACTGTAGAATTCCACCTTAGCTCACACACCACATTCTAGAGTGGATAATATATATGGCAGTGTTAAAATTGCATCTTCAATCTTTTCTTTTAAAACACCTTAAGAAAAATACATTAATCTGTTTCTAAATCTTCCAAGGAGGAAGCTTCCAAGCTCTAAAGCACTTGGGAAGAGGGAGATGAGCGAGTGGGGTGCATGGTTTATGATTATGTAAGGCTTTTTTTTTGTATGGACAAGACAAAGATTTATGGAATGCAAGGAAGGAATGCGTGTAATGTGAATGATATTGGGAAGCATCAGAGAAAAACCTGATAGTGAAGATTAAAGTGCAGGGCCTCATATGGATCACGTGTTAGGTCAAGATACAAATGTGAGAGGAGAATATAAAAGAGTTCTGTCTGGACTCTTGTTATAATAAGAAAGGATCATACAACTGTATAGCCATGTTCTCAAACAGCACTTCCCTCTCTCCCTTTAATAACTACATAGCTTTTTTTTTTTTTTTTTTTTTTTAAATGGAAAAAGAAAAACTTTTCCTTTGTGATTACAGTGTTATTGTTAAGAAGACTGTCCCAGGGTCATAACCTCATAAATAACCCTGTTAGTTTCTTAAATAAGAAGCACAACAACTAAATAATCTCTGATTCTTGGGGCTATTTTCCTTGCAATATTTTAAGATCTATTAATACTTTCTGGCAAATTTGTTAGTATTAAAAATAAATAAAGAAGTTCAGCTATTTGCCTTATCCAATTCGTTTTCTAATGTATTTGAGGTTCTGTATAAGTCCATAACGGATTTTCTTTCTTCATACAGGAACCAAGTTAGATTGTGCATAGATGTTCGATAAAAACATTCTGAAATAGTGTGTTTTGGAGGAGATAAAGTTACCGAAAAACCACAATTATGCAGGGTTATAAGTTAGTTTAGTACTTCCACAGAACAGCATTTTTAAGTAGCATAAAGGATTCTGCTCATGAATTCAACCCTGATTAAACCAGTGGCAGATTTGATGCAAGAGGGTAAAGGATGGGGGAGAGAAAAGTCTGCTGTCACAGGGAAAAGGAGGAAGAAAACAATGAACGGACAGACTCTATATCCAATACACTAGTTTTCTATTGTCTAAAAAAAACCCGAAATGATATCCTATAAAAGCTAGGAACATCTTTGTTGCTGATAAGTGTACGTTGGTATCACAAGACAGTGCTCTGCTGAAAGGAGAGGTAGCTGTCAATAGTTTACACCGTTAAAGAAAGTAGCAACACAGACTCTGGTGTGTGATGTGACGCAGTTTTTCCTCGCTACAGGAAAGCAGTACTGCCATTGGCTCTGCAAATATACTCAGCTACTTCAGCACTAAGTAACCCAAGTTTAAAACTGTATTTGTAGCATGAAATGAAATTATGATGCCAAAGTAAAATAAACGTTGAGCATACCCAGTCAATCATCTGTATCATTCTTTATGGCTCTCATTTATATTTGATATTGAATTGCTCACTTTTTAAAATTCAAATAACTCCCTCATCGATCCAGTCCTGAATGATTTTACTGAACATATCTTTTTAGTATCTAACACACTGTGATTTTGTTCCACATATGTTGTGCACTAGCTGATTCCATCCTAACCTCACAAAACATATTAAGCTTAATAAATATATTTATGAGAATTACTTTGTATAGTCCTTATGCAATCAGCCATGCTGTGTATGATAGCCCAAGACGATGAAAACCCATTGACTTTTTGTAGCAAATTAGTCTACCACCTAATCGGTGAACCCTGCTAAGCTTTTGAATTATGACGAGAACCAGCAGCTCAGTTAGAACACTCAAATGAATTATATCAATTCATAAACTTGTTCATGTCCAGATTTCATTAGCCACACATTAACAGCATTTTATGTTTATTACTGCTCTGACATAATCTATAAATAACTGAAATGCTAATCATAGTGTTCTGCCGGGCATCATCATTTAATCATAAAGAGATACATTATTATAAACTATAATAGATAATAACAAGTCCGGGTCAATGGCCGCATATTAAAAGATCACAATTATATCCTATAAGGGTATGTACCTCATACATTTGGTGACACAAAGGTCCATATCTAATCACTTGCAAATGTTTCCCCTCTGACATACTTACAGTACAAGGTGACACAATTAAGAAAATATGCTTGTAAAACAGGGCAATCTTTGAGCATCAAAGTAAACAGAGAACAATTAATAGTGAGGGAAAACATTATAACATTTGCCAATGGCAGTTCTATTTAACTCTTCATCTCTGGGTTTGTTTTTCTCTGCTAAAAGAAATTATAATCACAACATCGGAAGACCTTATTATACAGAAGAATTCTGACTTATTACTGCAGCAACTACTGAGTCACTGCTGCCGATGTTGCCTGTTGGGCTAAAAACGCAAACCAAAGGGTTAAGTCACCTTTCTTTCGCAATCCTATTGTCTACTCTAATGCATTCTTTCAATGACCTTATGTCATAAAACCCCTGTGATATTCAAATATAGTCTGTATGCTTTCTTTGAAAGAACACCTCTTGACTGAAGCTACTCCCAATATTCATTTTGCAGTCCCCTCTTACGTTCAGGCATTCTGACATTACAGCTGATTCTTTTTTCCCCCAAACAGACAACTAATCTAGATTATATATTTAATTTAAGAAGATGATGGAATTAGTACCTTACAGACTGACAGCAGTTCCATGATTTTACTGAGGTAAAAAACATCCTGGCCAAATACTAGCTGCTAAACGAATAATTCTAAACTGGCTCTAAGTGAGAAACGAGTCTGACCCAAGGACCAAGAATTAATTGCAGGTTATTAGAAAAAAAAGTTGTTTTCTGTGGGGTCAGGGTTTTTTGCTAGGATTTGTGTTGGTTTCGTTTTTTTGGTATTTTGTGGTGTTTGTTTTTGTTGTTTTTTTAAAAAAAAAAACCACAGAAAATTAGACTGATTCAAAGCTTTAGTTGAATAGGAAGCAGAGATGTAGTCTGTCATTGCGAGCACTTGCACCTCATAGCTCAGGGTGAACTGAGGGAGATAAAGAAAGGAATGTAAAACACTATGGAAACCAACCTCTGGAGACTTAATATTCTGATCAGCTCACCTCCGAACATCTGGCTCTTAAATGTTCAAGCACAAAAACAAGAGAGCTAATGAAAGCAGTACATATTATCTCTCCCATCAATGTACCTCACAAACACCTGCTAAAATTAAAACAAATTGAATCTTGATTGCTGATTAAGTACCCCTTCTTTAGCTAGATATTCTGTCATTATTTGCCCTGGCGCACAATGGATAAACTGATGAAAAGCTTGTGGTGGGCTGCAGCAGCAAAGGTTGATAAAAGACGATTGAGACATAGATGCATGTAAACTGCAACACATTAACTTTATGTATTCTAGCCCTCAAAAAGTTAGTTTTAGATTTTTTCCTGATTTCCAGGGCAAAAATTAATTTCTTTAGTTTAAAATAGAAAGCGCATAAACTGAACACATTTTTTTCTCCAGAACATTCACATCACAGGGAATAGTTCATAGATAGACCTCACAGTGTTTACTAACACCACTGCCCAACTACTGAGCTGAAAAATCTCTCTGAACAGTACTACCGTGTCTAGAGTGCTTTCTGGGCATTAGCAAGTATGTGTGAAGACTTTCAAGCATTTAGACATATACGCCCATGAAAAAAGAACACAAAACCTGTTCAGGAATGTATGGTCTCTATTTATCTTAAATAGATGCTTCGGCAATGGCAAGAGAAAGGTTATATAGTTTACTGCCAATAAAGTGGGGGAATGTTCTGCTTGCACACTTCAGGCAGGATAAAAACATCCATTAGGATTTTCATCACACCAATATAAATACACTCCTACGTGAACACTAATGACAGATGTGTGGCTAATCTACCATGTTAACTTCATTTGAGAAGTTGTGGTTTTGTTCAAACTTTATTAGGTAAACTTGAATTGATCCCAATACATTTTAAGCCAGTATTTAATCTAGTTTAAGTATGTTTCCAGATATCATAAGCTCTTCAGACATCATTGTGTTTACTATATATATAAGTATTCATGTAAATTTCACTGTTAAAATAATCAACTTTTGACTTGTGGTTCTCTGACAATCAAAAAAGAAAAAAACTAGTAACATGACAGTGTGTAAATCCTTCTTAACAATAGCACCTACAAAACCTGTTTCTTGACTGACAATAAGCTCCTAACAGCACATATGTTTGGCATATGTATTTCATCAATGGTGATTACAAAGTGAACCAAGAATTAGCTTCAAAATGATGGGTTACTTAAAGATCTCGAGGAGGACATTTAAACAAAAGAAACGTCCTGAATCACTTACTATAGCTTGACTTTTTTTTCCCTTTATTGCATTCTAAATTATTTAAATATACTATTAGACTCTCATATCAGAAAAAAAAAAAAAACAGATGTTTTCTAATTATGAACTGATTTTACAGTGTGATGGTGTCACATATTTAAATTACAAATACACATTTTTAGCATTCCAGCTGTGCTTTACAAGAGTTTAATTTGCTTCTTGTGATATGTCACGTTGCACCTGCCTTTTAAAAACTCCTATAAATGTAAAACATTAGCCAAGCACAAGTATTAAGACATGCTGATGAATTCTAAACATTTTAACATCTTACAGAAGATGAAATTTATATAAAGATTTAATAATGAACCAGCTAAATGTTTATTTCAAATAACATTTACAAATATTTTAGAAAAGTACCAAATGGGACTGATGACTTGTGTCTATGTACATAGACAGTACAGAAAATTAAATTTGTGCTACTCTGCTCCCTTCTTACCCAAGGTATTCTGCAGTACTCTAGAAACTCTATAAATGAGGCTAAATACTGATAATACAGTAAAATTTTGTCAGAAGTCAGCCATACTGTCAGCCACTACACACATATGGACATTTATTACAGTAATAGCAACAGGAGAAGTCCTGGCCACAGCACAAGAGTTATTCATATTCTTTCAAAGACAGTCCCTCAGTTTGGAGCTTTCCAGTTGACGGGACTGGGGATAAACAGCAAAAATACCAGCCTAATGTCTCATGTGAAATACAGTAGAACTATTTGCATTAGCACTGGCTAGTCATATGAACTTGAATTTTCTGTTTTATCACCCAGGCACTCCCTACTGGCTTACATTTACTGTTCACACAAACTATGCGTGTGGGTATCTGTAACTCTGTACACACAGAATCCAATGTATGTTTCTAAACCAAAACAGGGAGATTTTCAATGACTACACTGTTGATAAACTATGGCGATGTTCTATTTCTAGGAATAAAAGCAATATTTCTAGAACAGATTTTAAACTTTGAAGGAACCAGCTTGTGATTCATAGAAATGTGATGACACAGTGGGAGTATACACACCTATCTACTGTCTTGTACACTACTGAGAAATAACAATTATTGATTTAGATCTGTGTGCAGGTATAAGTGATAGAGTGAAAACAACTCATGGAGAAAATGTAACACTGTTGATGCACCTTTTTACCCTGGTCATCTAACAGCGAAGAAGAAACTTTGGAAGCACTCATCTTATTATTATTACTAAGATGCATTAAAGAACATTGTAGACATAGATGCTCCTTCAGAGCTCGTGACTAACTGTACACTTTGGCAACGCACTTGGGGATCTACTCACTAACAGTCTAATCTTACCTCAAGTAAATGAAAGGAAACTTTTGCACTGACATCAATGGGAACTGGAACAGGCTCAACCAACACACTGTAAAATTCATCACTTTAGCCTGTACTGGATTCTTGGTACTGAGTGGGGCTGGCAGAAAGGGGACTGGCCCTACCTTCCTAGCCCCTTGAAAAAGCACTGCCATTCCATGTACCATAGCACAGCACAGAAACCATCTTCCCCAAACTAGACAGCTGTCATCTTTGCAACCTCATCTGGCATCGTAAAGCCCTCAGTGTGCACACCAGCTCCTCACTCGTGCAAAACGAAATGGCAAAGGGAAAAGTGAAAGGAGGGCAGGGAAAGCCCAATGGGAGACATGACAGTAAAACAGTTGTGGTATCAAACTGTGTTGTAATGTATTTTAAAATGTAAGATTTTAGCAACTAAATATAATCATACCTGCAAGTCAAAAGCTTCCATGCACTTAAATGTATTTGAGAATAAATGTGAGGGCATTTGGACTACATAAACTGTTATAAGTCCTTTGGATGCATTTTACAGAGACATTTTCAGGGCACGGCTGTGTTACAAAACAGAATGATTCTTCCTCAGGAGACCTTTCAAAGATTCCTACTTGAGTCTTGACATGTGCTTTTTGTTTCAACACTGCATGATGCAGTAGTCTTTGTCATATACTGCAGTGTCATAAATAGGCAGATAGAGATCATGTATGCTTTGCTAGAGATAAAAAATGGATGCTCCACAGATCTCAAGATTTTCAACCAGTCATTAGGGAAATTACTTTTGCTTCTCTGTCATGAAGTTTGTAGTACATGCTGCAAATATTCTATGCTCTCTGCAGGTTAAGTCATTTTGCAGGATACTGACCTTTATGCAATACACATACCAGAGGTAGAATAACTGATTTACACGCATGTTTCTTTTTTGTATCACATCAGAAAAAAAATTGTAGTATTTACGTTGTATTTTGAACAATTAATTTTTTCAGACTAATTTCAGAACTTAATGCAGTCTGGAAGCAGTAATACTTAAAGAGAAAATTCTCAAAACTGAATTTCTCTAGTCTTGTGGTTTTCAATTGCCAACAATATTTTCATTTTTATTGAATGTGCCGAGCCAAACTTACTCTATTTAAAATTACTTATGTACATCATACGATTATAGTAAAGTGATTAACAACAGAAGACAGAGCTGGAATAAACCAAGCCCATTTCAGTAAGGTGGAACTTGAGACAAGCTTTAAATTTTCATTTACTTTTTGAAAACTGTTATCCTTTCATCCCACTTTACCTTGACGAAAAATAGTCTGCAGTATGGTTACTTCATGCCAAAGACAGCATGGAAGGGACTCACCCTCATTCTACCAACAGCCAGAAAAGAATAAGCATGGATCAGATGCGAAGATGCTCACGCTATGATGTCAGGTGTGACTACAAAGGATACTGTCCCACTTGCTTCGCCACCTACATGCTTTACATATCTTAACTATAAAACAGAGGAAATATATTGACCTGCTCTGCAAACCCCTTTAACCTATAGTACTTAAGATGCATGGTAGACAAATGATATTTAGATGCTATGGGATCTAGCCTAATTCCCTATTAAGTCAGAATTTTCTCATTGACTCAGTTTGGAAAAGTGTCAGGTTTATAGTCTTTCACGGGTCCAGTAGGTCTTTAATTAAATGTTTTCTATTCCTGTTCTTGAGATAATGTAAATGAAATGGAAAAAAAATGATTATTTTTTGCTCCAGGATTTGGCATGTTAAAGTATCATCCCTAACTCTTCTTCTCTTCACTGTTTATTAAAGGAGGAAAAAAGAAATCAAATCTTCAATCCAAGTTCCAGAAATGCTGTGTCTGGGCTTTCATGCTATTGCTTCCTGTATCATGGAAGTAATATCGAATTGAAATATTTCTGTTCAGCAACTTCAGCAACTCTAATTTAAGAGACTCTGTAGTTTATTGGCTTTCAATGCTTGAGCAGGTTAAGAATGTGTAAGCAAGAAAGATTTCATTTAGAAAGAGGAGTGAAATGTCCGTGATACCAACAGAGACATTAAGAGAGATTAAGCCATATTCATAAACTAATTTTCAGCTACTAGATTATCAAAAATAATGAATGCCACTAATTAAAGGAAACATTTTTTGAAATAAAGAAAATTCATTTTTAACTCAGTAATAGCTCATGGATATAAAATTGTTTTTACATTTAAATAAACCAGTTTTTACACGGTTGTACTGAAACAGGCATTGACCAACACTTGCTTTAGAGCAGATGGCTATTAGGTCATACTTTATGCATAATATAGCTGTCAGAAAATTTGAAAATACATTCCTCTAAAGAGATATTTAAAATTTGGCTTAGAAAATACTTAGAATTTTCCACTAACCATGGTATAGTTGTAATTTCAATAGAAATCAACAACAACACTCAGAAAATGGTGAGAAGTATGCAGAAGTTGAGATTAATCATATACCCAAGCAACTACTTGAGAATCATTTAAGGAGCAACTTATGATCCTGTAGGCAAGTAAGGAAGCAAAATCAAAAGTATTTAAAAAAATTTAAAGAAAAAGGTCATTTGAGGAAGCTCTTCTTTCTGTGATAGAGGTCTATTTCTGAACAAAGGTATGGCTCTCCCACTTTTGATGCCATTTTTCATAGATCATGATTAAAATCTGATTATTTAATTTAACTTTAAATGAGGAGGGGCAAATTTAATTTTAAAATCTTATTTCCTTTATTTTTAAAGAGTTCAATGATTTCCAAATGAAAAGACACATAAAACAAAGATGCTTTCAATTTCATTGGTATCTTAGTTACTTTGAAATTTAGCTGGAGAGTAAGGGCATTACCCTTGTGTCATGTTACTGTACTGAACCCAGCTTGATCACTACCCTTCAGCTGGTCAGCAAATGCACTGGATGTTTTCTGTAGTTGCTTCTTAAGAGATCTCAGAAGCACAGCCTACTACTGCAAGTTTAGCCAAAGCATCTACAGAGATCATTTAGCTCTGCACACTTCATTTTAAGTCCATGAAGTAGTCACTCAACTGAAGTGGTCTCTGCAGAGGTGCTTCAGAAGTGCTCTGCAGCAGAGAAGTGATCCATAGCGTGATCTGCCTTCTGAAGAACAGGATTCAGGGTGTTTCCCCCGAAAAGGCGTCTGTCAATAAAGAGACAGGCTTGCCATTGATGTAAAGAGGCAGAGAGAGGTTGGTGTCAGTAAACCAAGGTGATTTATCCCTCATGAGGACCCCAAATGTATTGAAATTTCATTCAGTCTCTTAACAACATTGAGCTGACTGGGAAGGAAAGATCAAAACAATCGTAAAGCTTCGTTTCAGGGGGAAAAATAGTTAGGAAAATTTAAAGTTATAATGAGAAAGATTAATTGCTTCAGTGTAAATAACAAAATTCCAGAAAAAAAACCCAACTAAATATGTATCAAAAATAAAGCCAGAAATTACCATTCTAAGAATTTTAAAAATAGAACACAAAAAGAATAACCTAGAATTTTTAAAGCATTGGTAAATATGAATCAATTACTTATGATTTCATTAAAGTGGAAATGGGAAGGACCAATTCCTAACTCTCAGTGTTTGCCTCCTGGGGTCCTAGATAGCTTTTCCTGTCAAATTAAAAGGGGAAAAAAGATAAATAAACATGAGAAATTAAGATTGTCTAGGTATATGAAGGAGAAAGGAAAAGAAACAAGGAAATAATGTTGCACAATTATTACCAGAGCTAAGAGAAACAAAATTACTTGATCATACATTCAGGATAATCTGGTTTTCTTTATGAGTTTCCATTTTATTAATGAAAGGAAGGCAACACCTTAGTGTACCCGGATGAATTAAAATGCCTATTTGTAGAAGCAATCCTCCATAGGGGTCTTTAATAGAATCTGTGAACAATTCCAGAGTCAGATAATTTAGCTGTAAAAAGGCAATATTAATAGCTCACCTCTCTCAGTACACAGACCAGTCTGGACAAAAGTAGAAAGAAGGGAATATTGGCATGAAAGACTGTGTTGCTTATTTGCATTAGCGTAACTTTCATGCAGCCAAGCAGCTTTACATGCAAGCAGCACTTCAAAAAGGGAAGAAATTCAATGAGCACAGAATCTGTAAATTGTCTGTCAGCCTTGTTTATCAAATTCAACATATACATAAAGTGAGCTTTGAACAGAAGCAAGTTTGGAATAGGAGAGTATGAAATACCTGACAAGATTGGCCTTCTTTTTTATCTTTTCTTTTTTTTTTTTCTTTTAAAAACTGCAGCAAGTCTCCTTTAGAGCAAACTTCTCTCAGCCAGTATCAGCACTGAGGGGCAGATCCTGAGCTGGTGTAAATAATCCTATTCACAACACCAAACTCAGCTGAGCTGTTTATCCCAGCTGAGAATCTGTTCCCGTAGCTCTTCGCATTAGCTCAATTCGGCTTAAATCTAACAGCCTCTGGTCAGACTTTGGGGGATTTCTTTTTTGTTGTTTTGTTCTGTGCCTGATATGTGGTCTGCTCCCATGGTTTGCACGAAGTTGGAATACAATACTTTCTCCAAGTCTACAGTACAATACAGTGGGATACTATTTCACAGATTTTTTTTTCATCTCGTTATTCTAAAAAGAAAAAAAAAGTGTCTTCTCTTAAATATAATTGTTCAAACACTTCAACTTAACTCCTCAGCAGGATTAAATACACCTGAAAAAACATCCAGGTATTTTATCTGTTCTGGCTCTTGAAATAAAGTTTCCATAAGTTTTCACAGTCTTTGTCCTGAAAAATGTATGTACATCACAAATGTAACTTATTTTAATGATCTATCATACTGTAAAAGACAATGACTTTAACACTGCAAGATATTTACTTCCTAATTTTAAAGAGAGTTTTCTCATTAATTTTTTAACCTATTGAAAGAGAATATATAAAATATCTTCTCTCACTTATTTTGAAGAAATCAGACAAAGATGCTGCTCATGAAAATTACAATCAGACCTGATTAACTGCAGTTAAATTCCATACAAGGCAGATAGTCTCTGTGATAAAATGTGAAGAAAAAAAAAAAAAAGATGACAGGAAACACTTTAGCCTATCTATAGGTACCTGCTACTGCCTATACTTTGGAAGTAGTACTTTGGATAATTTCACTCCAGAAAATCAGAGGGTTTGTTGTTTGGGGTTTAAAATGGTACCAATGCTCTCATTTCAGAGAAGGCGGCTGCAAGAGGCAGAAAATTTCTTTACATCAGCCCCTGGCAATCCACACATTTTGTAAAGATCAAAATGGTGATCAGTATTGAATCATGAGAAGAACCACAAAACCACGTGTTTACTAGGAAACTGTAAGAAGAGCTGCTTGGAAAGTTTCAACAGAAACTATAGAAAATTGACTTTTGAAACTACTTCTAGTTGGTTTTGATGATAAACTGGTTTTATGAGCAAGATTGGAAGAAAGATATTATCAAAAACATAAATATTCTAGCCTGCCAATTTTTCTGCTGCATGCAATAGTTCTCTTCATTCCTCTCATTCTTCATATTTTCTACATCCTGTCCTCCAATAAGATTTAATCTCGCATGATGAGAGCATCCCACTCTACTTAGAAAGGAAAAAAAAAAAAAAAAAGGAAAAAAAAGAGAAAAAAAAAAGAGGGAGCAAGAACACAAGAGTGCACACTCACGTACTCGAGAGAACATGAGGAAAGTGAGACCATCAGGTATTGTCTGCAACTCCATTTAGCCCTCACGGCAATATAATTAATTACATTAAAAAATATATTTTCTCATTAAATATTTAGACTTTCTCTTAAAAACAATCTCCTAACAGAAATATCTAAACATCTAAGTACATCTATTCACAAGGTAAAATATAGCACACTGCCCTAACCAAATATCCAAACAATTGTTCCAATAGCGTAATAATAGAATGGATGACAACAAGAATCTGATTTCGAATCAGATATCACTACAAATACGTCCTCAAAACCTGTGCGATCTTTAGTGTATACTTCTAGAATTTCTTATTTTACAAATGTTATTCAAATTCACCACACGAAAAAAAATCTACCATTATCAATAACGGTTTAGTACAAATGAAACTGAAGCATATTTGGCAGATTATGAAAAATCTAGTTTTCTTCTACAGGAAAGGTGAAGGTGACAAGTAAGGCTTAATCCACACTGAAATGACTTTCAGGAAAATCTTCTGCTACTATAGCGTTCGAACTAACACATTGCAATGCAACCAGTGAATAAGCCCCAGGAGTCTAACTCCCTTCTGAATTCCAACATCTAAGCTATAGAGAGCCACTATCAAGCTGCAGAACGATGGATCCATTTTCACGAATAGACAGGTAAGCAATAAGTCTATGCCTTTTGCTTTCTTTCTTCTTTATTTTAATATCTATTCAGTCTTGTTATTGGGCTATTATATTTTGCTGTTGCAATTTAAACCTTTTATCAGAAATAAATCTTTGAGTTCTATTATCTTGTAACAATTCTGTAGGGACATGCATTTCAAAAAAGCTGAAAGATAAAAATGAGAGTGGAAAGAGCCTTCTTTTGCAGGCCACTATTAAAGTTTTCATACTGCTACATTACAACTATAATATACTATTTTTAATAATAATTCATTACTATTCCATAATAAGCGAGGGATATGTCATGCTATATTAATCAACAATTCTGTTTCACTAACTTTTGAAAATCATTAATTTGAAATTGCATATTATTTTAGTGTTATCTTGTAGCTGATTTATAATGACTTAAAGTATATCGATAGTTTCTCATTCGCAAGAGACCCCGTGAAGTCTGCAAATCCTGTTGGTTCTATCTTATATCTACTTTTAGTCAACAGACGGTCACTAACCTACTAGTGGAAAACACTTGACACAATGTGAGTGGTCACTGGCTTTGAGTTTTTTGAAGGTAATATTCAAAGAGAGGAAGATAAGGAAAAGATAAAAATGAAACGAGTGAAACTAGATGTGAAATCTGGACAAAACCTGCAGAATTGCAAAAACATGAGGAATCCGTTTCTCCCTGAGCCAGCATCAATGATTCATTAGCCACTTGCTAAAACTCAATAATCAGTTCATGAATTGCTGAGTTCAACCATTATGAAAACAATATACAGAATCAGTAAATAATAGCCTCTGATGAATCTGCTGTACTGTATTCCTTTTTGGAAGAATAACAATAGAAAGATCCAGAATAAAAGCAGAAAAGGCAAGCAAATGAACCCGATAAATCATAAAGAGGCCTAACTTTGTGCTGCATATATGAATTTACTCTGTACATCCAACTTCTTTATTTAAACCTAGTTTTATAAAAATTAGTTCATTTTCAAAACCTACATTTCAGATTCTGTTGTAACATGCTAATTCTCAGAATGAAAAGTAAAAGTTCAGGTGTCTCAGGGAGGGGATTTTTAAATTTTTTTAAACACATTTGAAGACAGAAAATTCTATGTTGAACAACAATGGTAGAAGCAATTTTTCACTTATAGTAATATGTTCTCACTGTCATATCTCAGAAGAAATCTCTTGGGACTCAAGATCTGTGCATGTCATTGGTAAAACCTGCATAGAAAATTAAGCCTCAATTGACTTCATTGAAGAAAACCCAACCCCACCTCTAAAAATATCTAAGCATTATTTTGAAGTAATTATTAATGAAATAATTTTTAGAGTTCTAATATTAGTTACAGACAAATATGCCCAATACAAAATCGATATAGTAAGGGATTTCTTTAAAATGCTGGATGGGAAGATAATGAGTTTCACAAATCTCTCCAGCACTCAGGAAAATGCAGGATCTTCACAGAATCTCGGGACCAATGCAGCTTTCTTTCTCTGAATTGAAACCCTTGCTGCCTCTGTTTTTTAAGTTTAAACTTGGAGGTTTGCTTCTGTGAATGGGGTTCCAAAGGAAATAAAAAAAACCCTTCAGTCCCATCCAGCATGTATTTTGAAAAATTTAGCTTCCCTAAGGTCTTAACAAAAGGAAATTCTACTTGTGGGAAGAGATGATTAATCTGAGACGCTCCAGTGTGCTGTATGATGAAAAGGATGCTCAACAGGTCTAAGCCTTTCGAAGGGAGGGTCTTACTCATCTTTGCCAAGGTGTGGTTCATGAAGCATCTTTAGCTCTTGACATAGCAGAGGGCACCTCAGAATAATACAGCCTCTCTCCAGGGAACAAAATGAATTTCCAAGCCTTTTCTTTATCAGGTTAACATTTGACAAGCTTGCTTTAATGCTCTCATTCTCCCCAAGCATCTCAGATGAGGAGGACAGAAAAAGTTTGTGGCAGAGGAAGACAGAAGGAAAAGAAATTCAAGATTTTCAAAACACGGTGCCAAAAAGCACACTTTCTGTCCTTGCAGCAGACATCAGGTAATGAGTACAACTGGATGTACTATGGATTATTCTAGAAGCTTGAGCTAAAGAAAATGAGTTTTGCTCAGCTCTCATACACAAAGACACACACAAAATCTCCCGAAATCTTATCACTTAGGTGTATGGGCTCAAAATTGAGTAATGCTTAAATTCTAGTGTTCCACAGAGCCAACAGAAGTCTGTTAGTCCACCTTCAGCAATGCATTAATTTTCCTACTATTGAATTGTTATTTATGTGATACCACAGATGTGCACAAATGTGCACAGACCTTTAAAGGAAAAGTAAAGGTGTAGCCCCTGTCCAGAAAATCTGCTGTTCTAAGTTCATCCTAATATCGATACAAATAATGGAACACACTTTTGCTCTCTAAAATGGCAGTCAAAGCAAATTGGGCATTCTGAGCTGGGCTCTGGCAGCCTTTTGTATTGCTTTCATTAGAGTGTCAGACTCTAAAAAAATAATGTGACAAAGGAAGGGTGGCTGGTGAGCTGGCAATCATACAACGTCTAAAGATCTGAGCTCTTCTGTAATGATCATATGTGATTTACAGAATCAAAGGGTCAAATTCTGCCCTCAATTACGCACCTATTGCTAGGTGGTACACCACCACGTGGCACGTGAATTAGAGAGATTATTATATTTCTAAAGAAACAGAAAAATGGTCTGCAGTGTTCAAAGTAACAAATTCAGTGTTGATCCTATATTAAATACTAACATATAAATGTACAAAAAAATATCAATGCATCTTCAACATTTTTTTTTAAAATACAGATATAGTTGAAGCAATAGAACTGCTGCAGTCTTTGTTTCTAGTCTCATATTCTGTTTCTAATATTTTTCTACTCTGCACACAAGACAAACTTTGGAAAAGAAAAAATCAGCATTGTTTCAGTTTGCTTGAATGCCAAAGCACCAGGTAAGTTTAGCAGTAGTTCCCCCTCTCTGAGGTATCTAACATCCCCACCCCTCTGATGGTATCATGCTACAAGAGTTTCCACAAATGCTCATTTCTGTTCCTCTCTTAACTAAAGCTTACACCTTCTAAAAAAGAATTGATGAAATTTATTCCTCAGGAAAATTTGTCAATCAGACGCACAAGATATTTAACTCAGTGTGAGGTCCCCTGTACCCTCAGGAATCAGAAACACTACAGATTTCAATTGCTGGACACTGCTTTTTGTTACATGGCCACCATTCTACAATCCCAAATGTGCTGAACTTGACGAGTGTCTTGACTGACTTTAGCGGGACTTGGTTCAGAAGTGGAGCTGGCTAGAGGCATTTCTGTTATCCTTTTATGTAAACACATGACCAAGAAGAGAACATTACTGTTGATAAAAACAGCTTTGCATCTGCACTTTGTGAAATAGCTAGTACAGTCTCTTTTAGGAAAATGTATTCAATCACTTTCTCCAAAGACATACGTACATGCATACACATATATATGCAGCTTAAAAAGAGAAGGCTGTCATGTCCAAAATTTGTATAGAAACAAATTTCCTTTAGTAATTACTTTGACTACAGCTTTTAGATTTTCTCCAACACCTACCTGCATTTGATTTTGACCCATAAAGGCCAGTCTCCTGCAACAATCAGCAAAGAATGTTGGCATTAAGGGAAATACTGCATAAACCGATATAAACTCCAATTGACAGATACACAGATTTTCATCTTAATTGCATGCTTTTAGGCCTTCAAAGTGTGTTTCAAAATTATCAATGCATTGCAGCATTTCTTTTGAAATGCAATTAATATTTATTCTATACATTCTTCTGCTTTCCAAAATAATAATATTTTTGTAATTATTTGTAAATAAACGTAATTACTATTTTACTTTAAGCTAGAAATAAATTCTGACTTTCCATTCAGACAAAACCCGTATCTGTAAAGTTAGGGGCAGTTGCAAAAGCAATCTAATCAGCAAATGGAATTGCAAACAGGAAGAAAGAATGGACAAAGGAATTAAATAATGAGTAGAACTGTTAAAAACATCTTCATTGATTTGGATGTGCCACAGAAACTCCATTGCCCCAACCACTCTATGTCTCTTTCATCCAACTAGAATAAACTACGCTGTGATTTATGTTGTAAGCACTGTGTTTCCATGTCATTTCAAAAGAACAGAATTTTCTAGATCTTCCCTCTCTCAGTTAATACACATGCACACACTCACAGAAAACATATGTTAATAACTTCAGACCACAAATTTAATTTATCTCAGCTTTCCACCTGACATCATTTCTTGTCATGTGGCGCATACCCATCCGTAAACAAAATGGGGATTCATTACCATAGCAACAGAGAGTGTGACTTTGATCAGCTTCAATGATTATTTGTAGGCACACACGTTTACAGATATCAAAATCCTAACTGAAGGCTGATTACCTTTAAAAAAAAAAAAAAAAAAAACAGTTAAGTTGGTTTATATGTATGAGAAAAAATGCATGCTAAAGAAACTAAAAAATACCTCTGAATGGAAAATGAAGCTACTGGCCATTAGCCCGGTGTCACTTCCAGTTACTTGTGAATATATGTATTCCTAATACGAATAATGCTATGTATGTGTCCTGTGACCAATAAAGTATTTTCTTTTTGTTCCCTGGTAGATGTGATACTTACGGCTGCACATGCAAGTGTTTTGGGAGCTGGCTCATGTGGGATGAGAAGAGGTGGTAGCCTGTAGCTTGACAGAGAAAAAAAATGTGAACAATGTGTTGAAAAAGACTACTGTCAGAGCTGCGCAGGACCAGCTGTTTTTTTCTAATTAGAATAACAAAAATAGCACATGCTAAAATGTTTTTTTTCTCAAAAGCAATGAATGCTTTAGGAACTATAAGGAAAGAGCTCTAAAACCTATTTAGATGAAGGAATGTTTCAGGAGCCATATGGAGAAGCAAAAGCGAAAGTAGAGAAATGTTTTATCTTTAGCTAAATCTGAAGCATTTCAATTCTTCATCCTGTGTTACATAGAAATTATCCTACTTTTAAACTTCCAAAATAGTCAGTGCTGATGCTGCCTATTGTATCATAGCTTAAACAAGATATTTTAAAATACTTCGTGCATTTCAGTGATGCATTCCTTCCACATATTTTAAATTCTGTTATATGCCCTGAACATGCATTGAAATATATTACTTATGATATATCTGTGTTCCAGTGTTGTATGATAGCTGCACATAATGAAGTATGCGACAAACACTCAAAACACACACTGTATCTAATCACCAGTCTTTTTTCTTCTTCTTTTTTTTTTTTTTTTTTTTTTTTTTTTAATTTCTCTCTCCTTTTCCTGAAGCACTGATGATTCAAAACTTTGAATACAGGAATAACATTTGTAACAGCTACGGCATTCTGGACATCTGCACTGTTAGAGTACTTCAGAATAAAGTCACATGGCCATAGGGAAATTTCACAGAATTAAAATCACAGTGACTTGCCAAGGTGTATAACTAGTTTGTTTTCAGCTGTGCTTCTCATGAATAATTACCAAGCAGGCATATCCTAAAGCTAGCACAAGCTGTCATTCCACCAGAAATATTCAATATTTAAAACAGAATTTAGAATTTAGAATTTCATAACTGAAAATAATTACAGCACAGGCAAAATAACACGGTTCAAGTGCTGTCCTGTACTTCTTGCCTTTCTACAAGGCCTCCCAGAATCAACATGTTAGAATCACATTTAATTATTTTTACAACATAAAGAAAATCATGCAAATGCAGGGGGAACTGTATGTACTTTCCCCCCCCCCCTTCCCTGGAACTAATACTTTGCTAGCATTTTACTGACTATCGCTTTATCAGGGACAGAAAGAGAAAACACAGTATAATCCAGACTTTCATTTCTTTCACTCTGGTATGATGAAAAGTTATCTGTGAATTCTTTTTCACTGCTGTATGTGTGAGCAAGAGGCAATAGCAGTGCAAAGTTGGAGAGGAGGTGAAGCCCAGATCTATGCTGCATCCATGGGAGAGCACGGCAGACTCTGGGGAAAGGCCACTCAACCATCAGTGTCCCGCCTCTCCTGCTCACCCACAGCAGAAGTCACCATGGCCAACAAATAGCCAGCTATGAGGGACTGGAGCCTCGCTGCCCCACCAACAACCCTGACTGCTTCGAGATCAGTGGGGACTTCTCTGCTACACCAGGAAACATCAGGTCACGACCCTGGGTTTTCTGCTGTTGCCTTTCGGAGGGGACAAAAAAAAAAGGGAGATTGTGAGCCAGGCAGGCCTTTCTTTCACACAAGGCTTAATATTGGCACATTATTATAATATTATGAAAATCTTTATTGGAGCTTGAATAATGCCATGAAATAGATATTGTGCTGGTTAATAAATTACATTTTCAAATGAGAGAGATTTTATCACCAAAACATCTCATGATTAATTTCTAATGTGAAGCTTATGGCCCTAACTTAAAACATTTGATTTTGCATTTGTGTTCAAAGGTTGAGCACTTAGTAAAGTTTTTATAAGAAACTCACTGGATTTTTTTTCCCATATTGAAAAAAAAAGGCACAAAACCACTAACCTGTTAATCCACTGTAACTTCATAACCTCAATTACAGCTCTTGAGATGAAGGTGATTAAAAATAAGTATTTTCCCACACTCTCAAAGAGCAGGTCATACCTTCCAAAGAAATTCTGTTAATTTTTTTTCAATGATACATTAATGGCAATAATTAAAATTGGTCAGAAATGTTCCAGAAGACATGTTTCCCATTTTCTAACCATTTCTAGCTATAACTACTTGGAGTTTTAACATTTCTAGTAGTACCACTGCAGCAAGTAGTATTATTTCTATAGAAAGTAAAAGGGGATAATATAAAGCTGTATGCACTAAGATAAAAAGCTAGTAAAAAAGCCATGGTATTAAAATTAGGAACTCACAGCTTCCAAACATAAGTTTGGACCATGAGGCCAAACTTCTGCTGTAATGAATTTTTTTTTTAAATTAATAACTTATATTAATCAACATTTTACTGAACTTGGCCCACTGCTAAGATTTGTGGCACACCATTTTCTAATATATTTGATTAATTTACTGTTGTTGCTTGTGAGCAGGCCATGATCCATCTAAACACATTCTCAAATGACAAAATGAATCAATAAAGTAAGGGTGCCAGAGTGCAACAGGCAAAGCTGCAACTCAGTTTCTCAATTCTTCTGGATATGTTTGAGTCTCAAGCATTAAGATTTAATTCTTTAGCTTATTATACCCAAGATCAGCTCAGCATTGTAAATATGCACGCTTATACATTCAGCATTCATTTTGCTAATATTCTCAAGAAATTAACCAACACTTTACTTTTCTAACTAGTAGCCTCTAATCAAATACTACAAATACTACATTATTCTCAAAAAGTTAAAAAAAAAAAAAAACAACAAAGAAACAAAGGAAATTGAAGTGCAACAAAAACGTGTAATTTAATCCTACTATTTACCAGAATTTGTGTTTAATTCTAATCACAAAAACTATTGCAGACTAATGATACAGAAATCTTTCTCAAGTGACTGATTATGTTTCCTTGTGTTATTTGTCAAGTACATTTTGGGTAGGTTTAAAAAAACAGCAGCTGTAAACTGTCTGGAGAGGAAACATCCACAGGAGCCACCCACTATTGGGGCTGTTCACATTCTTATGCCTGATGGCGAGATAAAATTAAAAATAAAATAAAATTATTTCTGCATTCAGGAGTATTATAATTCCTGCAGTGAAATAACTTCTTTTTTTTATTATTATTTTTTTTTTCTGGTAACTAAATAAATTCATTTATTTTGTGAAAAACGCTGTATGTTACTGTGATCCTAAAATCAGGAGAAAATTGAGAAACATTCTCCTAAATCTTTCTTATTAACCCCAGATTTCTAATGGCTTTCCTTTTGTCCTGCAATATTTCTACAAATTGTTTGTGGCTACTATTTCCTATCCTGCCTTCTTCCTACAGGGAGCTGGAACTCCACCTTCTACTCTTCCATTTGCAATCCATTTTAATATCTTCATCTTCTCCAACAAAAAAAGAATTTTGCCATTGTCTTTAGGGGAACAAGAAGAGATTTTCAGTGAGCTAAGCTGTATAGGTTTTTGTCTCATTTTAATCAGGATGTTGGTTGCACAATTCAATACTGATTGTGTAATCAGAAAGCAAGTAGAAACAGAACACAAATGAATTACTATGGAAAAATTGTCCTCATAATGGGGTCATGAAGCATAGAGATATACATTTATAATACTCTGTCAAATTACATTATGCAAGGAAATAAATTATGTTAAGAGAAAGTATTTTTTAATTACAAGCACAATACTTCTTCAAATTGGGGAAAAATTGCTAGCCCCTTTTTTGTTATTATTATATAAATTTAGTATCAATATGCACAGGGTAGACCTCCCCTGCTGTTAAGGAGTGTGTGTGTGTGCGCGCAAGCAAAATTTTGGACTGCAAGATTTTCCAATTATTATTTCTCTGTAGTTTTTTCCTGACCATCAATGCGTAAAATAAAGAGACCTAAATAGTAAGACAACAGTAGTTTGTTATCATGTATATGACAACAGTTATACTGCGGTCTCCCTAAGTGCATTGCAGATACAAAAGATTATTTAAATCACAGAAAATAGAAAACAGAATAAAAAGAGAAAGCATAAGGCTTGGGGCTTTTTTAAGCCTTTCTTTTTTAATCTAAACAAACATTTAAAGGACAGCATCCTGGTGGGAAAGATGATGCTGTTCGGATACACAATTCACCTTATAATTGCAAATTAAGTTTGAATAGGTGCATAGGCAAACAAACTTTTTATAATCCATTAAAAGAATGGCATAACATAACAAACATAACAAGTATTAGTCATGCTTGTCTGTTAGATAAATTTAGAGTCGTTCTCAATCTTTTAAAACCTTTATTTTTCCATAAGTATCTTTTAGCTACAAATCAAATAATAGTCACTCTAACTGCTGGGTATAAAATAGAGACAACGTTTTACTCTGCCATCTCAGCCTGTGTATGCAGTATTAACCACAAAGCAATAGCTACAAAAAGAAGTCTCAGCTCTAAAATCACTATCCACGCTAAAGGTGTGTCCCTCTTCCCAGACTCAGTTTTCTGGAATAACAGCAGGTAGCTTTGAAAATATACAGGAATAAGAAAATTGAAAATATTCAGCTTTTGCTTTGGCAGTCTTGTAAATACACTGAGTACAAGAGCACATTCATAAGGAGAAGGAAAACACATAGGGAAGGGGAAATTTGGTCACGTAAGTTTCTAACTAAAATTTATTTTTATTTACTAAATTTTTGCTTAAAAAAAATATTAGAAAATCATTGAGAGAGTTCAGATGTGTACCTTACTCACCTAAAGGTTTTCTAGATATACTAAGACATCTTTCTTACCACAAGGTGGCATCTTCTTATTTTTATATAAAACATCTGAATATTTACATAATTTGAATAATTTTCTACACCTGAACGTTTCTAATTTTTTTTATGACAGCCATTTAACATCTGTGCAGATACCTAGCAATGATGTTAGACTTCACCTCACAAATGCTCATGAAAGTATCTGCTGCTGCTCTTCATATACTTTTCCAGACATTACATACATACCGAATCCCTTCCCTGAATATGCTGACAGGACATATAGGAACACACAAATACTCCTTTCAAATTCTAGAGCAACCCAAATGAAGAATTTACAACACATGTTAAAAAAACCAAGCTTTCCTCCAAAACACCTATTGAAAGAGTATATTACTGGAGTAATCTGATCGGTTTCTCAGCATGCAGACATTTTAAAATATAACACAGAAATCCACTAAAGCCAAGGAACTTTACACTCTGTACTCTATACACATAACTCAAACAGATTCTACAAACAGAAAAATGCATGAAAAGCATCAGCAGGTTGTGGGGTTTTTTTCAGTCTGTCCAGATCACTGCTATTATAACCCACATGAGAAGTAAAATGGGAAAAGTTTAAACTCTCTCTCTCTCTAATAACTTTCATTTTGCAGCTATTCATCTCCTTCCAAAGGTGAAGATTTTCATCTAATCAGAAGAGCATAATGTCTACCATGTTCAACTTAACACAAGTGGGAATTATTACAGAAGTGAGAAATCAGAGGACTGAATTCCCATGACACAACTTGATCCTCCCTGCTATTGTGTTGCTTTAAAAGCCAAAAAGAAAAAGATTTATTTGTTTGTTTAAATACTGTAACTTCATTAGATATCATCCTAGGTCTACTGATGCAACTGCAAAGCTGCCATTGACTTCAAGAGGTCACAGACTGGGGCTCCAATCCCATAACTAGGAGAAGTTTAACCAGCATGGTAAAGTGCAAACTGAAGAAAATTTTATGCCAACACTTTTTTCAGGAAGAAATTCAAGTTTAGTGCCTCTGAAATGTTTCAGAAATTATTCTCTGCTCCTCAAACTTGTCCTAACTATGAAATTTGATCTTACATACTAACTTATTTTTAATTTAAGGTGCTTTTTTTTATCTTCTCACAGAAAATTGGTTTGGTTTCTTAATTTGAAACAATTAACTTCAGAATTTACCTAAAAAAATTTATTTTAAATGCATGATTCTGAAATTAAGGTTTTTGAGTCAAAGGGAAGAATTTTCTTCTTTGCAGTCAATCGTTTCAGATCTAAGAGCAGTAATTCTGCATATTGTACCACTGTAGAAGAGCATGAGAATATTTCTAAACTTGATTCTTTCACTCCCCTCTAAACAGATATTGGATACATATTTTTGATTTCCGTAGTATTTCTTCTCAGCAGGAAGCAAAATCTAAAAACATGGCTGCGGTTTTCTTAAATCATTCTGTGCTCTCAGATTCCTCTGCGTCCCAACTAAGAGACCAATACAGGGAGATGGAGCACCTCTGCTATGAAGACAGGCTGAGAGAGTTGGGATTCCTCAGTCTGGAGAAGAGAAGGCTCTAGGAAGACCTTATAGCAGCCTTACAATACCTGAAGGGAGCCTACAGGAGAGATTGGGAGGGACTCTTTGTCAGGAACTGTAGCAATAGGACAAGGGGTAATGGTTTTAAATCGAAAGAGAGAAGAAAATTCTTTACTGTGAAATTGGTGAGACACCAGAATCGGTTGTCCGGAGAAGCTGTGGATGCCCAGTCCCTGGAAGTGTTCAAGGCCAGGCTGGATGGAGCTTTGGGAGGTGTCCCTGCCCATGGCAGCGAGTTCTAAACTCAATGATCTTTAAGGTCCCTTGCAACCATAACCATTCTATAATACTATGGCCATATACATCCTGATCTGCTCAGCAATAAATTACTAACTTCACGCAAGAGCAGAACTACGCATTCATTTAAAAGTAGTGAGATAAGAATAGAAATATCTGCAATTAAAAATGAAGCAATAGGTCTAGCCATTATGTCTACTCTTAATTATTTGCAGCTGCAAAAACATACAGACAATATTTTTCACATATAAAATTACATTTTTGGCCCCAGACAAAAATCCATTCCTATCTCTTATCTAACAATCTGGTAGAGCTTTCAGAAACCATGTATTACAGCAGAAATCTTCTAACTGAACTAATGTCTAGCAGACCATCTGCAAATAAAATTATTTCCAAAACTATTCAGTGAGGCCATGTCACTTTAAAGAGACAGGTATGATTACCACTTCAAATATTACCTGAAAACTGAAAATAAATTTAAAAACCAGTCTTGCATGCACAAGTAGGAGGATGCTTATACTAATAGACTACAAATGACACAAGTACACGAATACAAAACAACATGTCAAACCGGTAGAAAACGTTTGAGTGAATTTTAAAAGGGTATTCCTTCAATGAAATATCCTATAAAAATTATTTAGTTTTGATTTAATGGCAAGTAGTTAAGAATAAAAACAATGGCCCCAAAATAATCTGCTGTAGTTCCTTTTTTGTGTGCTATTTGTTTTTAATTGTCAGGTATCTGCACCAAAGTGTTACTCTGTAAGGACTTTTAAGCAGCAAGGCAATCCCTTAGGGCCAAGTGCAGTGGTCTGTAGGGTCTGGTGAGAGATGGAGAATCCCTTCTGCCAGCCCTAGTCCTTCCAGGAAGGGACTCTCAACCTCTCCTCAGCCCCCTGATGGCATTAAAGAGCCAGGGTGACAGAGCCAGAAGTCACACTGCTGCTGCCCTCAGCAAAGGTGCTCCCTCATTTATCCAAAAGTAGAAAAATACAGATAGGCACAGGGCAGTGATCATTGAGATTGTGCTAAAACCACAGAACGCTTTCCGATCTTGTAAGCCCCCCATATTTGCCTCAAAACAAAGGCAGATTTGACCAGTGTTCTGGTCCAAATATGCAACAGCTCCAATAAAATATAAACATGTGCTACCACATCCTAGTGTTTGTACTTATGTGTAGTACGTAGAATACTTAATTTTCAAGTAAATTTATAAATGTAGACTCTCGCTCTGTGCAATATCACTAAGAAATTCTCTACATATTTGGAGGCAAAAAAATCAGGTTCACAGGAGTTGTTTAACTTGTACAGAAAAAGGCAGTAACAAGCCCACCTTCGCTAGTTCCAATGGAGATGCCCTAACTTAGTAGCTGAAGCTCTGGCCTAACACAGCAAGCATCAGCATAAGTCCAATTTCACTTTACTGAACATGATCTCACTAGTAACATTCTACATCGTGTGTGCAGCATATATAACCTAAACACATGGGATGCAACATCCCAGGGGACAGTGCCTAGGTCATGCTATGCTGCAGTCACTTCTGTGCTATTAACTAATGCTTAGTAATAACAATACTAACAACAAAATAACTTAAGGGCAAAATCCTCTGTGCTGAAGTGAAAAAGAGGATTACTGCTGACTTTATTGCGTGGTGAAACCTTGGCCTCAATCAGACCCAAAGGATTATACCAGCTGGCCTACCAGAGAAACAATGGGATAATTCAATTAACTATTAAACCCCTCTTCCATATTTTACTCTTTACACTAGATAAATTAATGGGGTTCAAGAAATTCTGCTTAGAAACCGGTGAACACCCCACAGAACACACTTGTACTGTAAGCACAACACAAAAATATTTTTTGGTCTTCTGTATAACTTACCTTCACTGTTCAGCATAACACACCACTCAAATGATATCTCATCCAGCAGTATCTCTGCTGTTACTGTTATCATCACAGCTCTTCCATATTATCTTAAGCTCTCTTCGTATTAGAATATATATAGAATCTATATTAAAAGCACCAATGCTTTTAACAGTTACCATGGATCACATGCAAGATACTTCTTAAAAAAAGCAGTACTGAAGGAATTAAAAATCTCCGTGCAGTTAGTGTTAGTAGATGACTTTTCCATAGTAGCTATTTCAAGTTACCTCTCCATGAATTGCAAGAGAGCTGCCAATAATTCCCAGCTAAACCAATACATTTCACATAGGAAGCAGAGTTCTTCCACACGTTAATATAAGAAAATGGAAAGCAGATAGTCTGTTTTGGTATCTTATGGGCTACTCAGTTATTCTAATTAATAAATGGAGTAGACAGCCTACATCTCCTTATAGTTCACTCCACATTTCTTTTAACTTATCAATGCAAAATAATTTAGCAGAGAGTCATTAATCGAATTTCTTCTGAAAGAGAGGCATTATTAGATATGTTAAATCTCAACAATGTTCCTTCAAAACAGCTGTAGCCATGGATTTTTTCAAATTTAATTGAACATCTGTGTACTTTAATTAATTTGAACAAAATGCAAAGGAAAAAATAAAAGCAACAGTAAGGTACCATGAATTTAACAAACTAATTTCAGTTTTGCAAACTCCCTCAAATGAGGACTCTTCTACATACACATTGGGTTGCGAACAGCAGCATTAAGTACCACGAGATCACTGTACATTTCCATCTACGATGCAATTTGGTTTCAAAAGATAGAAACGATGTATGAAAAACAATATTTGCACATATCTTCTACAGAGTCCAGTTCTTCTCAGCCAAGACCAACTTTATCAGAGTTTATCATATGCCTACAGTGCATGGGGGCAGCTGATGTACCTTCACAACACTTGTAGCAGTCAGATAAGCTGCCTGAAGTATCCAAGAGAAGCAATGAAGACTTACCTTTACTCCTCCTGTGCCCGTCAGGAGAGGAAACACCCAGTTCAAGGCTGCAGGAAGGCCTCCAACCGGGACCAGAAGTTACCCAGAACCTAATTTCTTGCCACAGCACCTCAGTCAGCCTCTTGAAAGCTGAACATTAATCTCTCTATGAAAATGTAAAAGAAGATAATGATGTTTCTTCTTCGCCAAAAGCTTGAGTTCCAAGAACTCTCCTGTCATATTTTCAGCTAGGATGGGGTTGACTTTCTTCTTAGCAGCTGATGTAGAGCTGTTTTGGGTTTGGGATGGGAATACTGTTGACAGGGCACTAATGTTTCTGGTTGCTGCTAAGCAGTCAAGGCCTTTTCTGCTTATCATACCATCCCACCAGCAGGCAGGCTGGGAGTTCACAAAAAGTTGGCAGGAGACACAGCTCCAACAGCTGACCCTACCGACCAAAGGGATATTCCATACCATACAAAGTTATGTTCAGTATATAAAAAGCTGCAAGAAGAAGGAGGGGGAAGGACGTTCAGAGTTACGGCATTTTGTCTTCCCGAGTAATAGTTACATGTGATGAAACCCTGCTTTTCTGGAAATGTCTGAACACTTACTTGCTGATGGGAAGGAGAGAATTAATTCCTTGGTTTGCTTTGCTTGTATGCATGACTTTTGCTTCACTTATTAAGCTGCCTTTATCTCAACCCATGAGTTTTCTCACTTTTACTCTACTGATTCTCTTCCCCATTCCATCATGGATGGAAAGAGTGACCAGCTGTATGATCCTAGTTGCTGGTTGATATTAAACCATGACATCTCCACAAAGATGTTCTCTTCAGTGAGAAGGCATTCCCTCTCACCTTGTGCACCCTTGAACCAGCCATTACAGCAGGGATGAGAAACACCCTGCACATCCTGCCTGGAGGAAAGCCTTGAGCATGGGGCCAGTACACAGAAAGCACACATCACAGCCCCTCCATGGGTACTTTTAAAGTGACTGAGCCCTGGCTGATGTGGATGCCCTACACTAGAAGAGGATCCTAGGCACAGGACATGAAGCAGGCAGGTAAATACTGCAGTTATGCAATGTGTGTCCATGAATCAAGGATTTTTGTTCTTTCAGATACTACTGTGCTCAATGCTTTTTGTTAACCACTTGATGACAGCCTTTTACTCAAGATGTAGTTTCTAAGAATCAATTACTTTACTCTAGCAGCTCTGAGTCATCCCTTTGGAAGTTCCCACATCTCTTATTTGTAGAGCTAGTAACTGCTGCTCTCTGCACCATCACCATGTGCAAAAAGGTCTGAGCGATCAGAATTTTATTCACTGACATTTCTACATTCAAGGTGGCTATTATCTTAGAGCTAGCAATCCACCAAAGTACACAAAGATAACTACCACAATGGAGCTCATACTCTATACGGGACAAAAACTAGATCTCATATCTATATTGTCAGAAGTACTGCAGCTGTTAAGCCACAAGTGATGTGGTACAAGGCATACTTGCCCTGATATAACTACCATCCACAGCTGTGATCATACCATTTAAATCTGTCCTGAGAAAAAAAAAGGATCATTTTCTGACCAATGATATGAACTGGGTAATGATGAGGCTTCCGCTTCTTTTCAGATCTCCTTTAATAACTACTTTGTCAAAGGGATGACACTCACTAAACAGCTTTAAAAATTAACCTGTGAAAAACCTTGTGTGGGACATACGGTAAAGGTGTAAGTAACATGTAGGGAGCAAATAACTAATTTCATAGGCCTCTTATTTGCACTTTCTTTCCCCCACAAAGGTATGTCACTGTTCATACTTCACTAAAAGATTATTGTTTCTTCTCTGTAAAACATTCCAGCTACTACTTCAAATTAAAGAAAAAAGGCTGCAAGAAAAAACTACTTTTAAGATGGATTCAAGGATAGAATACCATCATTCAAAAACTCTCTTGTTTAATCAGATAATTACAACTACCGGAGACTATTTTGAAATACTTTTTACAGTCTTAGGACTATTAATGTCATTTAAATCACTCTGAGGCTGTTAGGGTTTTTTGTTATTGTTGTTTTACCATTCATGGGGATACAATGACGCATTGGCACATTTCCAGCGCAAGATGCATTTGAATAATACATGGCATGCCCTTTAGCTAACATCATAATGCCAGATTTAAAACAAGGTAAGAAGTTTCTCCATATACACTCCCAGTGTTCAGCTGCTCATAATCTATAGCGTTAACAATTTATCATCAAACCCAGAGACTTGCTGCCAACTTATCAAAGTGGCCACTGGATGCATATGATCTAGTCTGAGCATCTGGCTCTTCACTGTTCCTGACATTAGCACAGACAACAGAATCAGTGGACTATTGAATGCAATTACAGTAAGCGAGACAGACAATAAAGATTGATAGCGCCTTCTCTTTTTATCACATACAAAACTAGTGGGGGTTAAAGCTTTGCCTTGAGCTGCCTTCATTTAACAATGATTGAAAATATGCAATTGTGATGGTAAAACACTGCAGCCTGTACCACTTCATTTACTGGACACATTATCAAATTAAATGAAAAGTGAACTGCCAAAAGCAACAGTTATTATATATTAATGATGAATATTTACTTAGCATTGTTCACAAATCATAGAGAGAACAGAATCCTTCTTGTTATCTTCTTTGCAGGCTACAGATGAGTAGTTTAACATTTCTATGTTTACGTTAAATCTTCTGTCTACAAATCTCTAAATACAGACATGTGCGATTGGTTTTGTGACTATCCATGTGGTTACAAATGTGTAATTAATAAAATGCTCCAGTAGTAAGTGAATCTTAATTGCTGCAGAGATTCTTTACCTCAAATCACAGTTGGCATTCTTGAAAGTCTTTAACTATCCAAAGAAACTAAAGAAAATTAGTATTTTGTTTCCAGCAGGCTTTACATCACGGATCACATGGTACACAACAACTTTGAACAAATGGAAAATGCAGAAGCAGCCAATTCAGTGGATTTATTGTAATACATCTACTGTCCAGGATTGCAAACTGGTTGCTGGTCTTTGGTTACTGTGTACTGGGTGAGCTAAAACTATGCAATACATTGGAACTACGCAGATAAGAAAGGGCAGTTATACAAATAATAACTATCCAAGTAATTGATTGCTTTGCTTAAAACTGTAAGTCATAATGGCCTAGTTTTTTATTGATTATTTTAATAGATAAAACAAGGAATTTCTTCATCTGACCGTCACGCAAGAATTGATATAGTAGAAAAATTAAAGTAAGAAAAAACAGTTTTTTCTACAAGCTCAAAATTAAACAATACAATAAGTACACTGTCAGTACTTTAAAAAAAAAAAGTCTCTTGTCAAATTCAGATCAACTGCCATAAAGTAGTAGTTGGACAACATGTGGTCCTGGTACTGCCTGTGTTAGGGTTACATATACAACAAATGCAAACATATGGTCCTTGTCATGCAATGATATCCATGCAGGCATATTTTTGCCTATGTGAAGAGCTCTGCTTGCCTCAGAAAAGCTCTTGATGTAGGCACTAGTCCCTGTACAAGTGGCATGCTGAGGTATCTGAGACTAAATGACTAAATGAGAAGTTCAAATAAAAATAGGCACTTGCTTTTTTTCCCCCTCTGTACAGCCCTGGGCAAATAAAGCCATTCACAGAACAACCACTAATCCACATGAACTGTATCCTCCAAACCTTTCTTCTTTTTTTAAGTGAACTGATGTTAATCTAGGAATTTGATTTCTACAAATTGTTGACGTAAAGGCACTGTGGAATAAACAATACAAAAGAAGAAAATTGAGGGGAGAAGTTTGGCTTTCTGGTCATATACTGGTATGCAGACCATAAAAGTGACAAACACACAAATATGCCACAATGGGAAACTGAGTGCTGATCCCACGCAATAAACTGAAAAAGCAACATGCTGTATAGTACTGTTTAACAATAGTACAAAAATAACTGTAGGAAACTCTTGCTAAGATGGCCCGCAGACAGTTTTGGAAGAGATGATGCATCAATAGAAAAACTGCAAGTAGAACAAATTAATTATCTTAAGCCTACTGAAAACAGGAAAGCAAGAACACTTCTGTTTTCAAGTGACATTTATTATCACTCTCCCCCCTTTCTAAACAGACAAAATAGCTAAATCTAACCAATATTTTTCAAGAAACACATCCATTTTATTACATTCACATTTACTTGCTGTAAACATCAAGAGAAACATTAAGTAGATTTTTTTTTCATCTAAGCCACGTTTTCCACTGAATTTCCATATAAAGAAACCATAATCAGTTGCACAAAGCAACAGAACTATTGAAGCTTGGTTTTCTATGATAACTTATTGTCCTCCCATGCCACCTCATTACCTTTATCATGCAAAAGACAGCAAGAAATATTGTGGTTTGTCCCAAGCTTTGCACGCATTGACTGGGCAGAAGGCTGCTGCCAACTGAGAGAATAGGTACCAAATGAGTTACATCCAATTTCTTCTCAGTGAGGCACCTATATCTGTCCCATATCCAGACACCAATAAATACACAACTCATAAACCATAATTACTTTGAAACTTTCATCTCCTTTGCAAAGAGGTTAACAAATGCTAAAGTCACTGGAGGGAGATGTACAGACCAACAGGGTAAATCTCACTTCCTTAGAAAACTAGACTAAATGTGAAACACACTCAGGAAAGGAGTAAATATCCCCCTTGAATTCTATTTCAGAAATGATGGAAAAATTAGAGAGCTGACAGTCACAGGACAAAACCACCATCAAATAAAACAAAAGAAGAAGTTAAAAATCCTGTCCTTAGTATGACTCAACCCTGAGATGAATCAACAGCTCTGCTCATCAGTCAGGGAAAGGCACAGTACCAACCCCACACCATGAACATGTAACACATGGAATCACTTTTGGAGATAAGCAATTGCATCACAGTTACAGGAATCAACAAATGTAGATATAGACAGATAAAGCGAATATAGATTCTGACTTTTACACACTTCAGCTTGCATTTTCATAACTTCTCCACTGTATTTCAGTGAAGATATTGTCCATATATTGATATATATGTCCATCTATAATTCAACAGGAGAGGAACAATCAAGTCAGACATATACCAGAGCGACTGGAGAGATCTTGTTTAAGATCTCTGAAAAGTTGAGAAATCAAGCTTCCCCCCCACACACACCTCTCATTTTGCCATTCGTATTGTGTCAAACAAAACCAAAAAGCAACCACCAAACCCAAGAACGAAGCCTCACTCGGTTTCCTCAAATACTGCCAAGACAAGCCCCAATTCCCAAGCCACCCTTCTGCACTCAAGTATTCCCATGAACTTGGTGTGTGCTCTTTTCTCCAGAAAACAGAGGTATGTTGTAGCCAAAACCTAAGTGTGGAATGACACGCTGCCACCACAGGTTTCCCTACATTACAGCTGAGTAACATCAGCAGGTATATGCAAAATTACTACCTCTATCAATAAGCAAATTTGCTAACTAATTTTAAAATATTGCCATACAACAGACAGAATAGGTCACACAGCCTAACTGAAAAATGGAACAAGAAAGCATTCCAATATATATTCCAGACCGTTCTTGACCCTAAACCTACTGATCTAAGCACAAAAAGGGGGAACTCAATGTTCTTGAATCCCCTTCTGAACTCTGACACAGACCTTTGCTGTGGCATCAGACAAGAAACCAAACACCTTGTCTGCATCTGCAAGCCTGCCTAAACAACACTGTAATTTATTCATCCCTTAAAATAAATCACAGATAATAATCCTTTATCCACAAATACCTCAAGTTTGAGGAAAAGAGCTTGCTTCAGCCAGTTTGTCAGAGGCATGAAATAGGCAATATCATGCAAGATGAGAAATCTGAAAATAATATTTAGTGCAGAATGGAAAAACTGCTGTTATATAACATAAAAAGTCCAATATAGTCATGCCATAAAATTTTCCAAAAAAGCTAAATCATGTTATTCTGAGAATACCTTTAGCATCATACCCTCTTGGTCAAAGACTGATTTAGTTTTTCGCAATGTCACAAGAAGAAGAACGGCCTTGGTACAGAATATGCAAAATATAACTTTCTTAAATTCCAAAATGGATTTTTCTCATCACCCGCTTCATTTAAAAACAGTTTATTTTAAAACAGTTAACTAAGCCTTTTACACACACTTTTATAAACTGAAGTCTCAAACCTGCTATGACTTTTAATGCCGATACATGTTATGTATTGGTTCTTCTCATTTCAGAGGGATAATCAGTATGCATAATGCTAAACACACAATTATTTCACAGGGCTACAGCCCATGTTAAATAAGTCCTAGAGAAAGGACACAGAAAAGGTTGGGGGTGTCCCACTAGTACAACTCTGAGACCAAAAAGGAGAATTTTCATAGTGGTGAGAACTTCATGGCTATATAGATTGTGACTCAATCACAATTAAATCTTGGGGAGGACATCTGTTCACTTAACCTCACACCTCACTAAAGGACATTTTTATTTGCTTGTTTCTGCTATGACTGTCAGGTGCCCATTGATCTAAGTTATGGTCACACATGTTATTTTGCAAGTATGATGAAGCATCCTCAAAAGTTAATTATAGCTGCAATGGGATTCTTCATCAGAGGCAAAAATGTAAATATTCTATTTCTTGGTGGTATTGAATCATGTCCTTAGTGAGGGTCCAGAGTGGAGAGATGCAAAAATTTCTCATAGGGTACTGTGAGAGGAGCATGGCTTTCTAGTCATCCTCCAAAACCCACTAGGAAAGACTGAAATTGTCCAGAGATCAGAACTTTCCTATCAACATCCCTTTCTTTCTTTACTGACTGCAGAGGAAGAACAGCACAATTAATCTTCTATCTTAGGCACCTTGAACAAGGACCTAAAACCAAGAAGATGTGTCAAGATTCTGCAAGAGAACCAAGCAAATAGGAACAGGTCTTTGGCAGCCTTCCCAGACGAGTTGGAGTAAAGTACTTAGGCTGTCTATGTTTCAATTCCATGTGTGTGAAAAAAAGGATAGCATTACTGCCCCAACCCACAAGGGCACAATAAACATATTAATGATTATTATGCCCTCTGAAAATCTGGTAATGAAGGTTGTAAGTAAAAGAACCACCATCAGAAATGTTTTTATGCATTTATTTTCAGCTCTCTCTGTTTTGCAGAGCTTCCTTACACATTGATCTTGCACCAGAACTTGGAGTGACCCTCAAACAACGCCCACCAGAAGCTATAGAGCATTTGTGAGAAAGGGCGCAGTTGATGCACCTTCATAGTAATACAGATGTGATTCTGCTTGGCGGGAGCAATCCCCACTTGGTCAACATCTGCAGAGGATGATGACAGATGCTTCTGGTTTTATTTCTTTTATTATGTTTTACATGCAGAGCAATATATTATTCTCTTCAACTACTAAATTCCATTACCACCTCCATTTCCTGACATCTCTCTTTGGCACAGCAAATATAACTTTAAGAAAGGACACCAGGGGCACCAACCCCAGTGTGCAAGTTTCCTATAACAACCCTGTAGTGTACCCTGCTCAGCTTCAGTAGATGAGTGCACCAAGCAGGACGGCAAAGCGTGCTCTCCAGCCCCAGAAAACAATTCTGTAAAACCTTACAACTGTGTCATTTTCCACCTCCCTTTCCCTGCACCAGTTCATATAAGGGAGAATGCTGTATCACAGTGACATCACTTTTTTCTCAGGCATTTAAAAGCAAAAAGACTACACCTGAAATCCTTCAAAAAGTGTATTTTTAGTTAACTCTGAGATAGAGCAGGGAGCTAAAAATGCACACACCCCCATCCCAAAAACCCATTCTCTGTTTTCATCTTAAAGCTGAAAATCACAGTATTTGACACAGGGTACCTAAAGAGCTTCAAGCCATAGAACACAATGATGAGAAAGTGAGAAAGACAAGGGAAATGGCAAATACTGGACTAGTCAGAACTGTAAGATCAGGCACACAAAACTCCAGTGGAAAATAAATGTTTTACAGCTAGAAGCACAAACAGAGGAAACCTTGACTGGGGGCAAAAAAAAAAATTACGTGAATTTTACCTTAGAAATTCAACAGTCTACTCATTCATTTGAAAGATCTCTTCAAAGCAGATGGTTCAGACTCTGGAAATCAAAATAATAACAAAAATATAATTAAGACAAATACATTTATTATTATAATAATTCTGGAACATCTTATAATAGGAGTTAATAAAAAGATGATCTTCCACTTTGTGTAGCCCCGTGCCTGCTCGAGAAAACGCTGCAGATCTGCCGTAAGGACACATGGGCATTTGCGAACCAGATTAGCAAATACATTAGCAGGGGTGCATGGTTACTTTACCAAGAGATAATTGCTTCTCCACTCCCTTCTCTAAATATGATAAAAAATACATTATTTAAAAATTAAAGGCATTTAGAGTAATAGCCCTCCAAACGCATAGTATTTATTTCTTCTTTTATCATCCATAGTTTATGGCATTATTTGGGGTTTGTTGTGCTTTTTCTTTTCTCCTGCAGTTTACTATTAGACTTACACTGATCTCATCAATAAGAAATGAATTTTTGTAACTTTCAAAACCACTATATTATTTTTCCTTTTATTTGTAGTGAGTTTTTCTTCTCTCAGTGGTATTACTGCAATAAGTCAGTCATTATTTCTTTATGTTTTCCCTCCTTTCTTTAGTATTTCATTTCCCTTTACAGCACATCTTGTGATCACAAAGAAAACAGAGACACTTATTTCTTTTAACAGTTGAAATTGCTGCAAGTGATTTAACTGTCATTTAATCTGATTCCTCTCTTCTGTCTGTGGAGAAATATGTTTAATGTACTGGAAATTATGTTAATAAGAAAAAGCATTATCTCATTTAATGAAATAAATATACAAATATTTCAAAATAAAATAAAGAGGCAATCTGCACTGAGGAAAAAATGTCTCTTATGGTTTGCATAAAATAAACAAATGAGAAAAATTAATGAATACATTGAAATATACTGACAAAAATTACGCCTAAACTCAAAACGGAAAAAATAAAAGAGAAGGTGACTCAATTGCATCTCACCTAATCAAATACTTTTTGAGAAAACACAGAAGCAAGCTTAAAAGATCTGAGTACAAATTATTTTTTTTTAATTATTTTATTACCCTAGGCTAAACCTTTTTCCCCTTCTTTAAAAAGCCATCAGTTTTCCCACTTTTTTTTTTTATTTTCTTCAATCAGCGTTGAAATAATATTTATTGTTTAATGACTGCAATTGCTTCATCCTTTAATTATCTTTGATCCTTTGCCACAAAACATATTCAATTTATGGCAAAGAACTTTGAACCCCTCTGATTTAGTTAATCATAGCAGTCAATAACTCTATTTCTAAGCTTTTACATTATGAAGTACATAACTAGCATGCACTAAGGTTAAACAAATATTGTTAGTGGTGAGAGAAAAACTTGTAGCAATTATGTAATAAAAGCATGACCACTGCAACAGAAACACATAATTAGCGATTTAATTACAGACATCAAAACAAACTGAAGATGTCAATAAAAAAAAAAAATCTTCTGTGACAAACTGATTTCATTTCCCTGTTCTGCAATTCTAGATCTTAATGCATTTCTTTATGTTTTCTTGTTTTCCAGAAATAGTGTAAAACAAAAAACAAACAAAAAAAAAATTCAGTGTCATCTGTTCGGGTGAGAGAGTGGCAGAAATTTGATTAAATCCTGGGTTTGCTTTCTCACTGGCAAGAACTGGTGCTATAATTCATCCAACAGTGGATTTTTTTTTAAACTCCCCTTCAAAAAGACCCAGCAGCGATGACTATGCTGCATCGCAAATTCATTTGGGAAGTCTCAGTCATTTATGCCACATACCTTCTCTAAGCATTTGCTAAGTGCACTGGTTTCTCTCTTTGATTCCCCTCTCCTTACAAAGTGCTATGGATCGTAACAACTCCAGCTCAGTCACTTCTGCTACCAAGAATAACTACCAAGAGCAAGATGTGTAAAGATCTCAAGTTCCTTTCCTACTTGAAATGCATAGTTTTACTTTCCTACAGCTCTCCTTTCGGTTTAGACACTCGCTTATCTGAATTTAAGCAGGACAGAAGCTATGCAGTGAATGTTTTGGGTTAGTATTAAACAGGTCACCTTTTATTTTTAAAAGTATCTAAAAATCCTTACAGTGAAATTCTAAATCCACTGAAGTCAGTAATGAAACGCCCACCAGCTTCAATGGGGATTTCAACCTGTGTTTCCAGAGGCTCTCTTATTGCTAGTCAACTTCTTTTAGAGGCATAAAACACTTTTCCTCCTGAAAGAGGCATGGGGAAAAACACAAATCTAGTTATGCCACTGCTTACAGAAATCTTCTGTCTTGAATTCCTACACCTGATTCATCTTGATTGGATGCTTAAGCTGTTTGTAATCATTACATTACATGCAAAACAAATCATACAGAAAGTGGTTGCTCTGAAGTGTAGATTATAATTCATATAAAACAAGTAATCCATTTAAACAATTTTTTTTAATATATACGTATACACATATACAAAATTAATATTAAATGAATATACGTATACACATATACAAAACCAGACTCTGTTCAAATACCAGGATTTGTTTGTAATGACATACTTTCTTTTCATCCTAAATTGCAATTCTACCGAAAATATCCCCTACAGCTTTTTTGATCAGGGTTTACAGAGATATTCAGGAGAGGATAACCCTATATATTCACTGCATTATTCTTCCAATTCAAGGTTTACAGGGCATTTAAAACCAAAAAACTAAACCCCATTGTATTTCTTTTATAACTAGAGTGAAGAACGTTCAGCAGGAGAAATGAATTAGGAAATTACTCTCCTGCCGTGAAAAAACATTACATGGTTAACATGCAGATATGCACTCAAAAAACCCCACTAATTCAATAAGACGAGAAAGTAGGAGGTTTAGTATAAAACCCTCTCCACTTCAGTAATGTGAAAGTCAATAACTGACAGCAATAACTTGCCTTACAAAGAGAGAGTGCATCTTGAGAACCCAAACACAAAATGCAGAGAAGATCTTTGGTGTGCAGGGGTGGTACAGGTGTGTCCCACAAGGCTCTGACTTAATAGTGCTAAATCACCACACTGCACTGACCCAAGGCTTGGACCTCCGTCACAGAAGTACCCGTGAGCTTGCTTCCTGAGTTAAACCTTCAATACAAGACAGGCTCCCTACCCTGAAAATGCCTGTTCAAAGAGTTTGTCCGAGTCAGAAAGAGCAGGTCAGGAAACAGCACTATGCTGAGTGGGGAAAGCCCAGCAAGGGAGTGTCTCGGGCACCTCCAGGTCCTGCCCGCACCCTGCCAAAAGTGGCTCCAGGCTCCAAACCGCTCTGGATTACACCCACAAACTCGGCCAACTGAAAAGTTATAACAATCCTATGTATTCCTACTGTAACAATAATTTAGGGAGCTGGATCAAAAGACTGGAAGTACTGACATTTTTTATTCCAATGTCTTTTGAGTGATGAAAAGACTATTGACATGAGCAAACCATCTTGTCAAGACACAAAGAAAGAAACCCCAAAATCTCTTTTTAAAAAGCTGTCTGTTTTTATGCAGAGCACTTTTAAACTTGCATCTAAAAATATCTGTAAGCTCTGCCTGACATAAAACTGAATTTTTTCCCATTCAAGATTTTGAAAGACAGACATCTTTTTTATTTCAAAACTATACTTCTAATGCAAAAGCTTAATTTTTTAAAGCAAAATCAAGTAAATCAAAGTTCCTGAAATCAACACCTCTTCTCTGTTTTTCTTTTTTTAACACCTTTTTCTCTTTTCCAATTTCTGGTTCTACTCTTGGTAGAAAAAGAAAAGGGGTGGAACGAAACAGCAGAACTATCTAAGGTGGTACTCATCAATAAATTTGACTACAAGGAAATTTTTTTCACTGAACACACTTAGGATACTGAATTTTAGCTATCTTACACATTAAGCTTTTCTCACTTTAAGGCTAAATATGGATGAAATAAAGCCCGGGACTTATCCCTTACATCTGCAGAGGAAATCTACAAATATAGCTCTTCTCTGCCCATGCTGGGAATGAAAATAAAATCCCGCCATGGTGGGTTCAGCTTCCACTGTCTTTTAGAATCCATAAATTTGTCACAAAAAAAGGATGGCACGGACAGATCTTCATGACCACATCTCCAGCTCCACTCATCTTTCAGCCCATCACACTCTCCCTGTGGTCCAGAAGACAGTGATGCTGTGAAAGCAGATGCCTCTATATGGGCTGAAAGCCTTCCAATGCAGAGGAAAGAGCTTCTCCTCCTCTGCAGGCAGCCCAGCTGGAATCATCAGGGAGCACTTGCCACTGCACCACCTCTGCAGCAAGTCACCAATCACTCCTGATATGTACAGATATTTGCTTTAACACTGGTGGCAATATGGACTGTGACCAGTCCTTTACCATTACACAGATGTAATGCTTTGTGCCTGTTGCCAGACCTGAGGATGAAACTGCAGGTTTGCCCTGCAGTATGCGTAGCACAGAAAGTTGCCTCTGTTACTTCTTCAGACCTTTTGGCTCCTGGAGATTGAACACACCACTGCAACACAGTCTGCAACATCAATACAGAGACTGAAAGCTCGAAGTAAAGAGCTAATAGTATCTTACATACTTCTGAAGTTTCTCCTGCCTCTTTCATGTAATTCCTTTAGCTTTTTATCAGTCTTTTTAAACATATTTGAATTTATTTGATTTTCACATTTTCTCTCTCTGTTCCTCTAATGAAAAGAATTAATTTATATACCTTTGAAGAGAGCTCTCTGCTTTCCCACAATGCAATAGGCCATTTTTTCCTCAAAATGGGAGTTGTAAAAAACAGGAGTCATGATTTTCAAGCCTGAATCTCAGTAATGTGTACAAATACCTAATCTAGAAAATCAAGTAGGTGCTTGAAACCAGAAAATGGAAATGTGTCTGTTTTTGCAGAAATGCAGAGTTTGAATGCCAAACTGTGAACACTGTACCTTCTCAACAAACTTTTTTTTTTTTTTAATTTGTATTTCTCAAAGTACACATTTTTGCAAACTGCACCGTATTACTTCTGTCTGCTCTGCAGAAATACATCATAAACCCAGCAATACTTAAATTTCACTAGAATAAGAGAAGAGAGAATTTCGGAACAGGAAGAATAGTAAATGTATATGGCACCTAAGCTTTGCAGACCTATTTCACTTATGTTATGCAGATTGCAAGTATGGAGTGATTTGATTTACATCGCAGACAGCACTTTTAATCAACTCAACAGATCTAAAGAAGTAAGGTGTGCCAAGTACTTTTCTTTAAATCCCTTTCCTTGTTTTTCAAAAGTGACAATTGATAGCAGATGTCTCAAAACCTCCAGCATCCTTGGTACCTATTTCAAAGAGATATCGATAGCTGGAGATCAAACTTCTACAAACACCCTGCTTCCACAAAGCATTCTCAAAGATACTTGAGAGTGAAAGCAAATGCAAGACATAGCCTTCAGCTAGTTGAAACCATTTTAAAAGCACAGTATGGCCTCTATTAGATACTTTTTTGTTTCCTGTAGAATCCCACACTGATTTATTAAATTGTAACAAATAAGTTTGGGTCAATATAAAAGTTACAATACACCTCTATAAATAAATAAGTAATATTGTTTTTTCCCATGAAGCCATGCTTTTTGCTTTGTTGTCCTTCATAGAAGGTACTTGTGGTCACATTGACCAGGCTGAAAATTAACTTGAGACTTTACACTTCGTCCTTGAAGACTTCCCTTTTCTGTTTCTCTTACAGCAACTGAAAGCATGTATGCATTATTTGGCACTGGCACTTCAAGCTGTAGATGCCTCATCATCCCACAAGAATGTCCCCCATAACTGAAAGCAGAAGAAACTGCTATTCAGTGCTCAAACACAGAAGTAGACGAGCAAAATCAAGACAGATGCTCCCAGAATGAGTAACGACAGAATTCCTGTTCTGCCAAACTGAGCTTTTGTCCTTCCTTATCATTTTAACAAGTCAACCTGGAAAACCATCTGCAAAACTGAGAACAAGTAGCAATTTTTCTGTGAAATATATTAAAAATCACTTCCTTGCAACTTTGGTTGTAGCTGGACATATTGTTTTCCAGGTAGCCATTTTTAAGAATCTGCATTGTACATAAGAATTTTCAGGTTATGAAAACAGCCAGAACATCTAAATTTAGGTAAAATTGTGAGACAAGGAAGTCTGGAGGCTTCTAAGTCCCTGTTTCCAGTTTTTCATGAAAGTCAGTGTCCCTTGCTTCTCATCTATGCAGAAACTCCAGCCGGGTAAGTTTCTTTATGCTTCCTCTAACACATCTATACACGATCATTGCTTGCTAGAATCTGGTGAAATAGTGCTTACAAACACAAGTAATGTTTTGAGATTTGAAACTCTGTTTAGCATTTAGACCCACTGAAGTACTGGAGAAAGGCTAAGGCAGATTTTTATTTTTTTCTTCTTCAGTTGAGTTGGGTAGCAACAGTCCATTGTTGGGCGATAAAATTAGAACATCAGAGATAGCCTAAGTAGAATGTAATTTATCACTGTAGTATTCCAGTATATAAAATTTCTCTTCCTTAAATAAACATATTTCTTAAAAGTGTCAACATAACCAAGAAATCTGATCTTCTAGACAATATTCCAGGCTTGATGCATTTTTATTGCTCTCCAGTAATGAAGTTTTAACTCTTGATATATTCCTCCTATTTAACTGCCATTTCAACAAAACTAAAATGATCAATTTCTAAAGTTGGTTCAGGCAGAGCCATGACATTCTGTAAAATGATGTGCCCAGGTGTTCTCTCTGAAAGCACCCACCATTATGCTTCAACAACAGGGGAGAGGAGGTGGAAGAATAAAGAACATATTTAAATGCATAACAGAACCGAGGCTATAAATTCGTTTCGCACTAGTTGCACATGTAAATAAGGTGTACCGAGTAACTTTTTTTTCTATATGTGCAGTTTGCAAAGTAAGTGCTAGTATTATGTAAAGCTCCCATGTGGTGTAAATGGCACTGCTCTATTAACTTCACTGAGTCGCCCTTATATACATTCTAGATTTAATGATGATAACTTCTATTCAAAGTTATGACTACAGAAAGAGATTTGAATGAACAACTTCTATCACATTTATACTTGTCATTTGGGATTAGCTAATCCCAGATCAACTTTGTACATAATATATAATTGCATATCAACAATATCAGCCTGAAAATGTGTCTCACTTCTTCCAGCAGTTTCCCAAGTTAAGCATTTTTGTCCTGCTAATGAACCTTTTGTTACAGTGAATATGGTTCTGCCAGGAATTTAATGCATGTAAATGTAATGACATAAGAGCGTTACATAACCACTCTCCTACAGGAGTTTATACAGTACAGAATATAATGAAGGCAGACTATAAATGATGCATATACCTGCAAGGGAAAAGCAGCATTTTTTAATTTGGTGAAGTGCTATAAATAACAATATGGCAAGAAATGGCTTCTAGTGCTTCAAAATGTTTGGAGAGGGGATCAATAGACATGCTGCTGAACTGTTAAATAGAAAAGAAAAAGGCAGCTAAGAGATCAGTAGGTACTTCCTACTTTATAAGAAATTTAAAGATAAAAGGTGTAATAAAAATCTAGAAAACCCTCCAAAGATGCCTACCCAGTCCTACACAAGAGAATACGCTTGCTTCTTTTTTTTTCCTCAAATTTTGGAACCAAAGGCATCTGCAACAGGAATCTGAGCATTCAAGCTGACTGTTCACATCAGAACACTTTTCATTTTCCATCGGCTGGCTCCGTGGACTTACACCTAGCAAATATTAATTCCCACAATGAAGGAAACAAGTAACTCATGCAACTTTTCCAACACTGTGTTTAGCTTCTGTACCTGCTCATAATATAAGAAACTCAGCAATCTTTACAGAATAATATGTGAATTAAATTCTTTCATTTTTGTCCTCTTCCCTCCCTTCTTTTCAACCATACAGACATCTTTAAAAGAGCAGAAAAAGGTAATGTATGTACCTGACTCTTGGCTGCAGTAACAGCTCTGGAAATACGACTATATCCCTAAATCAAATAGCCTACTTGTTTATATTTAGAGAACTGAAAAGAACGACTGCTCATCTTGCATAATTCCTGAATTTACCTAAAACAACACTGTAATTTCAAGTATACCTCCTAAAACATTTTGTGCTATGATTATTTATGTTATCCTTAGTAAGAAGTACTCCTCTTATATATAAATAAACTAGTGGACAAGCAGACGTTAAAGTGTCTCTATTTTGAATACACCCACCTCCCTATTTCCCCCCCATCGACTTTGTGTTTGACAGAAGGAATTTCACCTCTGCCCACTCATTCTCACACTGGTATTGCTTAACTTAAGGCAAAGAACTCACAACTTCTTACTGAAATTAAATTCTACTACAGAAATTCTTTCTGAATTTTTAGGATCTTATAATTTATTGCAGGAAAATGCCAACCAGATATTGCTGAATATCATCAAAATCCAGTGCTAAATAAAAAAAAAAAAAAAAAAAAAAAAAAAAGAGTTAAGCATCTTTATTTAGCCAAAATTAAAGCCCATAATTTTAAAACAATATTTCAATACAATGAGACAGAACTCAGAAAGTAAGGTCTGTTGAATAAATCCAGCTATATCATAAATTAAGCCACACTAAAGTAACATTAAAACCTTCAAAGTGAGAGAGCTCCGAGTGAAGGCTCAGTAGTATTGCCTTGTGAAAAAGGTACTGTATTACAATTTTTTTTTCTCTCCAAAAGTATTTAAATAAAGAAGCAAATAACTTCATGGAAGTTCTCTTTGGAATACAGAAGCAGATAGCACAAACTAATTTGTCATATGAACTGATAATGTTTGCACAGCATTTAAAAAGGAAGCAAAGGATACAAGTTGCCAAACTCCTGGGATCCACGTATAAATTGGACTTTTTATCATGCATATTTGATTGCTGCGTAGCTCTTCCTTACCAGTTCATACATTATGATATACTGCTAAAAAGCGCAGTACAGATTTTTCAGATCCATAGCACCCTGTATGTCAATCTTAGAAGCATTCTTATGCAGGTACCCACTTGCACATTTTAGAAGCTGATGGCAGGTCCCCACATTTGCACATTTTGGGTACTAGGAACAATCCTGGCAAGTTCACACAACAGATCAAAAAGTTTCATCCACAGTAGTTTTTTTCAAATCACACACAAGTAAGATACCATTTCATCAGCCCCAAGGGCAGATCCCAGCTTGGAATGTAGGTATTTACAGCTCTTAGATGTAACAAATACCATATCAAAACCAGTTCACACCATGTTGTGAAACTATAATTCTGATGCTGATAAAATATATAACATCTATTATAAATAATTATTTTGTTGATTTTATACCTTACCCCATTTTGCCTGTACACAGTGTTAAAAGCTAATATATTATTCAGTAGCTATAAAGGGCCTTTTCTGTTCTTTTCAGTGGTGTTACTGTCTTTCACATCCTGTCAGAGCATTAAGATGTCATATAACTTTGCAACAATTTACTACACGAACCAACGCGCACTTCACTAACATTATATGGATGACTAAGTACACTGGCATCACTATTAAAATACATGCTTTAGCAGTCTGCCCAAAGTGTGGGCTAAAACACCAACTGCAACTGTGGTAGAAACAAAAGAAAGGAAGCGTATTGCTTTTGAAAAAATGATGTTTAGCCCGGTCTCTTCAGTCATACGCTGAAACTAGTCTCTCCCCCCCCACCCAAAGCTGAAAAGCAGGAGACAGGGTGCGTGTATCTGTGTATAGTGATCTGGTTTCCACTTTGAAGTGCTGCACAGCCAGACGAGACAAAGCCACAGGCTCTCCCTAAATGCATGCACTATAAATGTTGCAAAACACAGCTATTTTAAATACTAGCATCAGCAAGCAAAAGGGACATCTTCTGTATTTGCATACAAGGGTATAAAATGGCCAGTTTTATTATTTTGACAGTAAGAGTAACAGTCAGTAACCTGTCACAGTAAAAATACAGATTTTTAAACTGCCATGTGTACTATCTAGCCCAAATGAACCGTTTGAAGAAATAAAAATCATTTTTTACAGATGGTTTTGGACATCCTTTTAACCAGGTAACATAGGGAGACAAAACAGTGGTGCAACAGCAAAGGTTGGGGGTAGGAGGCTCTGATTGGCAATCCTTGGTGCTTCTCCAATAAAAATAACAAATAATAACACCAAAATGATAGGCCTCCCTTTAGGAAAATGACAAGAATATTTTCTATCCTATAGAATGTTTGCATCAATCACGTACCTGTGGCTTTCACAGCGAGCTGGACTATTACAAGATTGATGATAAGCTCAAACACAATACTTGACCTAAATACATTATGTAGCAGTGGATGCCTGTTAAGTAGGTCAGCATGGGCTCTTAAAAGTTATGCAAAACTTATTGCTGCCACACAGCCAGCATGTCACTAGTCGAGAAGTATGAGAATCAATTTTATAGGCTGGAGGAAATCTCTTCTCATCATATGAAAATCTGTTTCACCATAGTTAAAATGGCTTAAACACTAGAATATGCTGCTTGTCATATGTCTTTAGACCTCCAAATGAAATAAAAGTGAGGTGGGCAACCGATAAAAAGCCTAACAATCCTGAGGACGATCCTGAGGTTCACATACATGAAAGATTTCTCTTTGAAAATAATTCTTCAAAGAAATACTTTCTATTCTTGCATTCAAACAAATTGTGATTTATGGGATGCATCAGACAAGCCTATAAAGCTAAGGAAGTCCGTATTTAGTAGTGATCAATTAGAGATAGCTATATTACATCTTGATCCTGGAATCTCTTAAGCAACACAATATAGAGAGGGCAACAGAATAGAGATTTGTTTCTTGTGGTACCCACGTGTAAGGCAGTATAGCCACATAGCATGACAGAATGTTGTACTTGCTAAAATGAGCTGGTAACCGCTTACCTATCCCTTTCTAAACATGTCTGTGAGCTAGAGAGTAAAGACTGGACATGCCTTGTAGAGCAAGAAGTGTCTCCTGACAGAGGAATGATATATCATGGTGAGAAGCTTTAATCTCATATTACAAACATAAGTATCCTTTTTGGCACCTTTTGACTTAAAAACCAGTAAGGTCTACTCTGCACTAAGCTATGAGCCACCTGTATGTTTCTGCATGACTGAGCCTCTAGAATGTCCAGTCAGCTTCTAGTGGCTTACATTATCTGACTCCAGACTGAGTTGAATATATAACTTTTATCCACTGGGTTTCCTCCCAATAGCAATCCATGATGGCAAAACAGAGAGCAAGCCATTAATGCCTCAAAAGAGGCCATATACTGGGCCTGCCATTCCATCACTGCATAATAAAAGTGCAGAAAACCAGGGTTTCAGTCTCCACTTCTTTCTCTCAGTGTCAAAAACTTGCCATCATTCTCCTGAATGCACCCTCAGCAAGTTTGCTGACAACACCAAGCTTGGTGGTGCAGTCCACATGCTGGAGGGAAGGGATGCCATCCAGAGGGACCTGGACAGGCTTCAGAGGTGGGCTAGTGCAAATGGCATGAAGTTCAACCAAGCCAAGTGCAAGGTCCTGCACCTGGGACATGGCAATCCCAGGCACAAATACAGGTTGGGCAGAGAATGGCTGGACAGCAGACCTGAGGAGAAGGACTTGGGAGTGCTCATGGATGAAAAGCTCAACATGAGCCAGCAGTGTGCGCTGGCAGCCCAGAAAGCCAACCGTGTCCTGGGCTGCATCAAAAAAAGTGTGACCAGCAGGTCACAGGAGGTGACTCTCCCCCTCTACTCTGCACTTGTGAGACCCCACCTGGAGNCATAGATTGCTGGTTATGAGTCTTACATTATGTACCAGAGATATCACTAGATATTGGGAAGAAATTCTTTCCTGTGAGGGTGGTGAGGTGCTGGAACAGGTTGCCCAGAGAAGTTGTGGATGCCCCATCCCTGAAAGTGTTCAGGGCCAGGCTGGATGGGGCTTTGATCAACCTGGTCTAGTGGGAGGTGTCCCTGCCCATGGCAGGGGCGCTGGACCTCGATGATCTTCAAGGTCCCTTCCAACTCTAACCATTCTATGATTCTAGAATCATAGAAGTGTATAGTGTATAGGAACACTATACATAGAAGTGTATAGTGTTCCTATACACTTCTCCTCAGCATGCAAGTAGGTATGGCCACAAAGCTGCAGACCCACTGCTGAGTACCATGTATAAACTTCTGCCTATGCAGTTTGCCTCTTCTAGACAAGTACACATTAGTAAGTACTTACAGACTAGTTCCTTGAATTTCCTCTAACTACACTGAGCAACTTACTGACAGATGCCAATAAAAAAGTGGCTGGCTATTTACCAGTAATAAGGAAGTTCCAAGAAAAAAAAAATCTGTGAGAAAAGCAACTTTTTTTTCAAGAGGGAGAGAGTAAACAGGCCGTAGAAGTCTGTCTTGAAAAAGCAAGTCTCATGAAGGCTTTCCACCACCCTGTCAGTAATGTGGTTCATGTATGCAAGTTGCATATTTTAGTTAGCGTTTAACTCAGAAGATTTTCCTTTGAGACAAGTGATTATTTTCTTTTTCTGTTTGACCTAGTGAATACTGCAATGCTCCACTATACTATATTTGTGCCCTGCAGGCAGTAATGTCCCACCAACTTTCCACAGAATGCTCATAACACAAGGCAAAATGACAAAACAAAGAGAGGAGTATTCTTTTGCATATTGAAAACAAATACATGCTATTGTGTTTCTTCTTTTATTGTTTTGTTATTTCATCATTATTCACCACAGTTCTTCCCTTCATTTGCAGAGTTTCGGTTTTAATGTAATGGCCATTCAATAAAAATGTTGCTTTTAAGGGTTTGCATATCATCCCATTTTCTCTTCAACCCTTCAGCAACCATATGGCAAGCAATCAGGTCTGCAATCACTAGGTCCATATTATGTAGAGCATGATTTCAGCATTATGCTATTACCCATCTGTTTCTGTAGAAAAAGACATGAACCCTTGTATAAGAGGTCAGTGGTTTCATTGCACACCGTATTCCAGAAATCTATCTCTGTTCACTTGAGATCACTTTCGTGATTTACTGTAGTCTTTTAGGCCAGGCTTTCTTTTTTCTTTTTTCTTTCTTTCTTTTTTTTTTTTTTTATACAGACAATCGGCACAATTTGTCTGTCTGTTTTATGAAGTTATTTGTAACTGTCATTCTGTGCACTTATGCTCTCTTAGTTAAAGATGTTCTTCTGAGATCACACAATTTTCTTAAATAAAAGACAAAGAGAGGAAGGCTTGCCTATTTTCATTTAACAGATTCGTCCAGGAATAACGAAGTTTGGTATTCAGCATCAATTCATCTGTGAACTAGTAAAAATTGTCCCCTTTGCTTTTGTTTCTTTGGTTTCAGTAATCCAAAATACGCAAATAGGTATTTGGCTTTCTGTAGGAGAGGAAAGCACTACACAAGTACAGACATAACGGTAATGTCAGTTATTAATTTGACCTAGTACTTGAATTCTTCCCACAACAAAGACAAGTCAATGAACTTCAACTGCAGCCTATCAAGCTTCTAAAAGGGGAAAAAAAAAAAAAAAAAAAAAAAAAAAGAAAGGAAAAAGAGTATAATACCAAGGAACTTAACTGCACTCTGTTAACCATAGCACGTAACCAGTCACTAGTTCCCTATCCCTCTATCACCATAAAGCCTCTGCCACAATAAAGAAATACAAAAACATTTCCAAAATAAAATTCAACATCCCTTAAGTGTTACACTATTAAGTGCCCTTACAACATATTTAACTGGATAGCTATGCTTCACTAGAGAAACACAATGGAATTCTCTTTAACAACCTTTTTTAAGCAAACCACAAGCTTGGTCTAAAAAAAATGTAAAAAAAAATAAAAATGTTTCTACATACAAACCATTCAATGCAACAAAACTAGCCTTTTTATCCAGAATATTTTGTAACAGCAGATTTGTTAGGCACTTCCCAAACCCAGAGGGCTCATAGCATAAAACCAAGAAAAAGTTAAAATTGAAGTAATTTGAAAACATGCACAGAATAAAGACACAGAGAAGTATGGAGAAATATGAAATCATGTCAGCAAATGTTGAGGCAGCCTGGTACAGAGACCTAGCATCACATCATGACTTGTCTTGAGAGAAGGTACAAGGTACTACAGTAAAGAACAGTCATATACACATCAGATACATCATTATATCTTGGCATGAAGATGAATAGGAGGAAAAGGAAAAGAAATGGAGCAAATCCACACCTTTTTCAAGGAAATTTAATAAAAGTTCTAGAAAACAAGGGTGAAAACCTTTGGGAAACAAGGGAGTCTGGAATAGGAATGAAGCAGCCAAGTTCTAGAAACACTGCACAACATGTGTGTAGACAGAAGCCAATACCGGAGGCTATATATGGGAAGAAGAGCACAAAGACAAAGGGCAGGCACACTCTTACAGGGATGTTAAATACCTGGAAAAGCTCAAGAAAGGGGAGGGTAAGAATGGATGTCATTTGTGAGATGTACTTGTTAGCTATGCACTTCTCAGAAGTCAATTATTTTGTTCAAGGAAGCTGAAAGAAAGCAAAGTTAATGTGGTAAAGTTGGACATAAAATGGATAGAGAAAAGCCATAGAAGCTTGTAAAACAGCTGCAATTCATTATGGTGGCAGAAGTGGCCGAAAAGTTTAATTTTTAAGTTTCCTTTGCAGAAGCAAGGCCTTAAAGACAAAATTCAAGTTGCATAGTGAAAGGAAATCTTGCATCTTCACCAACCAGAACCTCTAGTCAATGCTGGAGTACAATAAGTGACCCAGATCTGCACAATGCCTTCCACTCACTAATACAGACTTTTAGAAAAAGATCTGCATTACAGCCCTTGGACAACATTCAACAAGGCTTGTTTAACTCTTGAAGGAGTCTGAACATGGGAGCAGTATGGAAGTTTGATCCACTAATGGGAGAATTAAGCTTTTGTAATGTATGCTTAAGTAGCAAATGCTAAATGTCATTTCAATAATAAAATCATTAAAGAAATGATACATGGATATAATCGGCTGATTAGGTAGACACTGGCATACAGATTAGATGGGATGACCACAAAGAATAAGGTAAATATGAAATGGAGAAAAGTAAAGGGCAGAAAATTGAATTTAAAAGAATATTATAGATTCATGAACTTGGCAAATAACTGGAGTGACTCCCCTCAAGAAAGAAATATTAAGCTGGTCAAATAAAAATTGGTAACTCATTTTTCCATTTTACTTTAATCTTTAACTATATATGGTGTAAACACTACAAAAATTAGGGAAAACTTCAAGTGTTCAGAACATAACTATGGAAATTATAGGCTGACAACCATCAATTACAGAATAAATGCTATTCAAAAGCAGATGTAATAATAGCTAGAAAGACACATTAATACAGTTTGACCTGCAGTTTTATTTGCTTCTTTCAGGCAACCTGAATGTCACGGTGCTTACATAAACAATGCTTAACGCTTTGAACTTCAGTAAAACACAGCAAGAGTTAATTAAAATGATATAATCAAGGCATATCTCTTTCAGTATAATAGAACAATAAAGAGACACTAAGTGTTTATTATAGATTCTAATAATTATTCATAATAATTAAAAAAGTATACAGTGAAAGACTAATCTTCAATTTTCAAGATAACTTTTTGAGCTGAAAAATCTCCTTGCTTTGATGTTTGCTAGCTGCTGAAATTCCCGCAATTGGGAGCAGAGACTTTGGCAAACAAACCCTTAATACACATGGATAAAAAGCTATTTTCAACAACATTAATGTTTAAATGCAAACTGCTAAAAGCAAGAAAAATCAAAGTTAAGGCTGACAACTCCATCTTCAGCTTAGAGAACAGAGTTAAAAAAGCCACAGCATCTTATGCCAGAAACATTGTAAATTGCATTCTGAATATCCTACTTTTGTTTCATTTTCCATTCCCTTATTCTTTCCATTAATGTGTAAACTTGGAGGGTCTTGTTCTATTTTAGCTTGTTGCTGTTATGTTGGGATTGCTTTTGTTCCTTTAATCAGGAAAAAGCCATCAACACCAAGTAACAGAAGACCATGAAACCTCGTGTTGTAACAGTCATCCATCCACTTGTCCAATAATCTCCCTGGCCACTGCATCCAGCTCTCCCTTTAGCCAGGTAGTAAAATGCAACCTGCTCCGAAGATACTAAAACTCATGGAAAGCCTCCAGTCTCCTTAAGTCTCCTTAAGTCTCTTCTACAAGCACTTTTGCCTCTCTCTTTCCTTTTCACTATGATTATACCATCCCAAGGAAGACCAAATTTCAGTTCAGCACCTCAAATAAACTCAATTTACCACCAGACTTTGCATGCAGCTTTTGGTACCTACTAAAACAGGAACATTGTCTTCTAGATTTGCACCTCCACGTCTGCCTCCCTTCCTCTCTCCCAGCACACAAGGGAGTGTTTAGGAGGCAAGAAGCACTGCAGAGAGGTAGTGTGCAGGAGCTAATGATGCATAGGATTTTCTCATTTGGATAATTGGAAGAGGTAAGATAGAAGGGGAAAGCAAATACCGTTCTGGCCTGCATAAGGTTTTAGTCCATAGAGTCAGTAAACTCAAGTATCTTTAGAAAATCCTACCTGTTGTGAGGTGGGAAATAAAACAGAGTTGTGTCTCAGAGATTTTCTCTTGTAAGGAGCCAGGCTTATGTCCCACTATAAGGCTTACTGCTTAATCAAAGCTAAATCCCACATCTGCTTATCAACAAAGATGGCCAGGCAAGGGCAATCATCTAAATAAAAAAGTTACTTTGGAGAAAGTTTGAACTTTTTTATATGTGCAGGAATATGGTTTTGGCCAGTTTGGACTTTTTGGTGTGGTTTTTTTATGTGGGTTTTTTTTTTGTTTTGTTTTGTTTGTTTGTTAGTTTTGGTTTTGTTTTGTTTGTTTTTTTGTTTTTCCTTGGGAGGAGTAGATGTTATTTTTTAATTAATTCATCTGAAAAAGAGAATGCCACCTTCATCAACTAAGATATGTTGGATCTACATCCTCCTATCCCTCAATCACGCTTTTCTTTTTCTTCACTATCACACTTGCCTAGCATGAGAGGCAGGGGGGTGAGTGGGGTGGGGAAGGCAAGATAAGTCATTTTCTTTTCATTTCTTAAGATATTAAATGGGTTAGAATCTAAAATATTTATTAAAACTAAATTTCTAAAACCAGAACTGTTTATAATGCAAAAATACTCATTGAAGAAAACTGGTTTCCATTGAGCTGGTTCCTTTACCTCTAACCTTTGATGCTTTCTCACAAATTCCTTTTTTTAAACTTGCACAACATTGCTCTGTTCTCTGGGCTAGATGAACTCCTGGCTGCACACAACGCTCCTTTCGCAGGTCTGTCTTCTACACTAAGCAGCAGCCATATTGCAACTCTTGAATTTCAGTCTCACAATATCTGGATAGCTTTTAACGCCCTGGTTTTTCAAAATTTTTGCTTTTAAAAATATATATAAATCCAGATTTACATGTAAAAAATCAAATTTTTAGCCTTCAGAATTCCAGAGAAAATTTGGAAACATGATGTCTACCCAATCTTCAGGTTTGGTCAACAGAAAACATGTAAGAACTCTAAATATAGCTTATTTAATGTTCATGACAGGTGTAGTCCATGAGATTCACTTGAATTTCCTATGAGTTTTAGTTCACGCATATTTCATGCCAGTTGCCTCTGAACTTTGGACAGACTTTTTTTTTACCAGAAACACTAGTGGCTTGCTTGGATGTCATCTCAACTGAGCTTCAATTCATGAAAGGAAGATTGAGCCTATACCTCAAACCAATTGAAGACAAAGTGAATGAAGAAACCCATAAACCAAGGCAGCAAATACTTGCTGGGTGGTTTGGGGGGGTTAGGTGCATCCTCACACTGCAGCACGCCAGCTGAAAATAATTTTTGCTGTTTTGCTGCTTATCTTGGGAGGAGTTCTTCTGTGGTTATGATTCTGCCACAAAATCCACCTGCTGCCATCCTTAGCAGCAAGCCCCGGATCACCAGTTTCTGCTATAATGCATTGTTACCATTTTTACAGGAGTAAAGGAGAAGTAACAACACTAACTAATAACGGGTATGTATCATTTGCACCTACCCTAAAATAACACAGCAGCACTACACCTAATCTCTCCCTCTCTTTTTTTTTTTTTTTTTTTTTTAACAGGCAGTTTTTCATAGTCCAGGTCTAGATTTGACTCCCCTTAAACTGTAATCCGTTGAAGAGTGACCGAATGACTACAAATCCTAGTTGCACAAACTAGCATGATTGCTGCTGGTATGGACACAAAGTGAAGCCTGATGTTTACATATGGCACATACAAAACCAGCTTAGTCAACTCTTCTGATGTGTATTCACAAATGGAGCTAAATGGCAGGGGAGTTGATACACAAAGACACAATTGGGTGTTACTCCCTAGTAAAACAATTACCTGCTGGCTAATTGAGCTACACTTATGCTAAAGCTGGAAATAGTTTTAGTGAACTGTTATAATGTGGTACCAACTCATGAAGAGTTTAAAGAAAAAATTATTCCACAATGTGAAAAATTACTGAATTACAGAGCAATCTTTAGTGTTTTAATTGAGCAGTTTTCTCCGAATATGGGGGGAATGATTCATGCAGTTCCCCACCTCCACAAGCAATTTTTGCCAACCCATCTGCCACCCCAAATGTTCCGTCCAAAGCAGCCCCATCAGTGGACTTCTGCTCCCTCTGCTGGATCTGCAAAAACAGGTATCAATAGACCCAGACCTGTTTTCTTAGGAGGTAAGAACACAACTTCATCTGGTTTCACCAGGAGAAAGATTGTGCCTAGCACTGGCTCCAAAATGGCGTTGACATCACTGCTAAGACTGACTTGCAAATAAGTAGCAAACAAACACCTGTAATACTTCTAAACAAACAAACAAAACCCTCTAAAACCATGGGGGACACATCAGTTAGAAATAAAAATGATGGTAGTAAAAGACTTTTTTTTTTTTTAATGCTTACTGAAAAGAGATGTAATCAAAACAAAACGACAACACCCCTTTAAGCTTTCATTGACTCTTTTTAACTTTACCAGTTGCTTCCTCCTAACACACGCGCATGCTGCAACATGACATGATGGCTCATTGTCACATCTGACGGGAGAAAAAATATTGTCCTTACAATGGACAATAAATTCTTACTTCTACATTCCAAGTCAGAAACAAATAAATACTGAATTCCATCAAAACATCCATTCACATGAGCTTTCCTGTAGTCTTCACTATAGATGCTTTTACTGTCTGACTACTTGGAAACCAGGAGAGCATCGAACTGTTTATGGCTATGATCCTCCCATCAGTAAACTGATCCAGTGATAAAATGTAAAGGCCTTGTGCTATTTGCATTTTTACTCAGTTTAGTCACAGATCACGAAATAAATTAGTAAATTGAGCTACAAGGCTTCCAATTTGCAGCAACCAAGCCTTCCAAATAATCATCTATGCTTAAATACACAAATCTTTTAAAATGCAATAATTTGTCAACTAAAACAGTTACAAAAATTCCATCCCTCAAATGCATCCACGTAATGATTGTTTAAAAGAAATCATACAAATGAAAGTACACAATTTCTCCATAATATACTCCAGAGAACTAAAAATATCCAAATGTAATGCTAAAATCACCCGTGGCATTCCTTCAGAGCTGTCAAACACTGTTCCTCCAGTTTCATACAAGAGAATTGAGAGCTGTTTTCTTGTTTAAAAGATCAGAAATCCTGACACGGTACAGGTGCCTGTACTGAAAACCCGACCACCACAAATGCCAGCAATTAGCATCATTACTGGCAGCATCTGAAAAGCAGCCAAATTCATGGAGATTGAACAAATCTCCCACTTCTCAGGTTGATCCTTCCAGGTCAGGGCTAAAGCACATTCATGGACCTTTCAGGAGAATCTGTAGCACTCCTGTGACACCATTTCTCATGCTTCCGTGGCTAGCCACTTATACAAATGGCTCTGAAAAATTGTAAATCCATAAAAATATAGGGACTTGGCACATTAAATATCAGGTTGCTGTTTAACATAAATTATTCTGTTAGATGTGTCCAGGATAACAGTTTAAGCACAATACAACTATGTCTGTATCAGAATTAGGTCATTCAGATGCTTAAATTCTTCTTGATGCGGCCCTGATTTGCCTCTTTCACTGTCATTTTAGTATATACAGTCAAATCTTTTTTTGATAAACACAGATGTAAATCAACACCCATTTCAGGCATGTTTCTGTGATGTCTTAGCTGGAATTTGCAATGTGTTAGGACAAATGTTATACCTTCCCTTGATCTATATTAAAAATATTTAAGTGTTTGAAATATTATTCCTTTCATTCACATGCTAATGACTATAAACATTGCTCCAGTCAACACATTACAAAAGCCTAAATAGGTATCACTATGACTTTACATCTTCTTAGTAAATTAGATATAACAGTTAGTAAATGAATGTACTGAGGGCACTGTAAAGTTGCCACTCAGCTATGCAATAATAAAGGGAGTACATGGTTCTGAAAAAAAATGTAAAATAATGTGTCAGGGGAGTTTAAAAAAAAAACAGACAGACTTAAAAAAAAAAATCACAGGAACTATGTATAGAAATACTTCGTTGGTGATATATTTTCTTCACATATCACAGAACTATTAAAGATGAAAAAGAGCATGGTTTCAGTTTGCAATGCTTTGTTTCTGAATGTGTGATTTGTTCGTTGTCACTGCTAAAGGGGTACAGGCACACACTTGATTCATCCCTACGCATTCCTTCCTGATGCTAATCTCATCTCTCCCCTCTGATATTTCCCAACAATAGTGGTCATCTAAATACTGTTAATCCTTTTAGCAAGCACTAATAATTATGCATTAGCACAAATAACATTAAAGCTTTTTTTCAAATAATTACATATATAATGGATGTGTCTTTAAAAAGTTGTTTACAGCTAATTAACCAATGAATAATTGTTTTCTCTTCCTGAAACGGGAGAAAGCTTATCTTGGAGTCACAGTTAAAAATGCTTTCTCTCTCCTTTTTTTAAAACATTTTTACAGATGTTAGCAATTAAAACTGTTAAAACACTATTAAACCAAAATTTCTTTATTAAAGGGATTACTCAACCCAGTTGAATTGGGTTTTTTGAAGTATTGGATCATTTCAAATAATCTCCAATTTGGATGATCAGTGAATGGTCTGAAGATACCAAGACCCTATTCTAAACAGTTCAGATCCTTTACTACCACAACACAAGCTGCTTGTTGCTATATGACTGGTTTAATTGTGGGCTGTAATAAAGGTCATAATTAATATCCCAACACAGACACTAACAAACAATTTTAAATTGCCAGCATAATCAAATGATGCAAACATCTATGAGCTACAAAAGTTCATTGCCGCAACTGACAATTTCTTAATTGTATTCAGTCATTCATGGAAATTTTATTAACATCGAACTGATGTATCCTGCCCTTACTCTGTCACAACACCAGGGATCTAATTTCATTATTTTCCACAAGATTTGCTTGACTACTGCCATGATTCTAATATTGCTTTAGTCCAGATGTTTATGCTATTTAAATTAGGAAGAAAAGGCTTTTGGGTAAACACAATTAAAGAAGTGGGGGTTTTTTTTTCCATTTTTTTTTCTTTCCAAATTTAGTTTAACAAACTTGTTTTAATTAATGAATATAGCTGCAAAGGAGATGGGTTTTCCCCCCTCATTTTTAATGCTCATTCCCCACTGTGTGCAACATACATTGAGTGTATGGCTCCAGCTATTTCTAAATACAGCAACCTTTTAATTTTTCACTTACATTTGAGTGCTTATTAAAGTGAAAGATAGCAGTGTATGACAACTGCACTTTTCCTCCTTTTACATCAACCCCCAATATATTTTGAGCATAACAGAAACAGTTTAAACCTTCCTCCTTCCTCCCATGGTGTTACACCCCTGAAGTGGATCTGTGACTGAAAGATAACCTGTATTTCTAATGTCTTAAGTATTAAAAATTAATCTATAGCATCAACTCTCAGTGACAGCAGAGAAATCTGTACAGCTGGAGCACCGGCATCCAAAGGAGAATTTTGCTTCTGCTTTTTGATACCACTTAAATACATTCATTTTCTTCTTCTGTTGGGCAACAGCATTTCATTCATATCAAATCTCTTTCCTAAGAAACAATGCTATGATGTCTAAAGTAGGATTCCCTTCTTTTCATCTGCCTTAGAGAAAGCTGTTTTCATATAAACCCATGAAATTTTGCCTGAAAGAGCTAATAAACATAAGCACACATTATTATAACACACAGCACTATTTTAATAAGGTCAAAATGTGACTGAATAGCAAGCACACGCTTCTACACCAGAGCATATATGCTTGAATGTTATTCCTAAGTGCAAAACTTGAGAACTTCAGTACGCACAACACATCTTTTCAAAAATAATCTGTCTTGAGACAGTATTTTTAAAGGATCTGAACTAGGTTTTCAAATCAGCATTTTGTCAACATTTGTAAAAAGACTGAATAATTTGTGTGATTTCAGCCGACTAAAGATTCACACTGCACTGTGCCAGACAGTCATCAGATGCACTGAAAACTCACTGCTGTAATTAGTTAGCAACTGCTTTTATAATTCACAAGCACAATGATATTTATAAATAACCTCAGCATTTGCTGTCCTTATGAAATGGTGTATTTATTCTGTGTGTGGAAGAGGTCATCAGCACCTTTTCACTCTGCAAATTCCTCTCCTCCCCAAAACTGTGGTCAAATGATGAAACAAATTGATTGATCTATACTATTAATCTTTTTGTATGTCTTACATTTCTCTGAAGAATCAGACTCCCATTCCACCACCCACATAATTTTAATATGCAGGAACATTCAGGAAGCCAAAAGTTAGATTTGTTTGCTGTTGATGCTGTTTTGTTTAGCTAAATTGCAGGAAGACAGTTCTCAGCTCCCCAAGCCCTCTGGGAGCCACACGGTGCCACAGAGTATATAACAGTAAGGCCAGCTCCCCATGCTAATGCTATTCAACACTAACAGTGTTTCTGGTTTTCACTATTATTCTTTGGAATGGAATGAGACTATGAATAAAATGTTGGCACCAATTTGTACTTATACATGCAAAGAACATGCTGCAAAATTTTTAAAAAAGTATGTGTTCACATTAAAGCCATTAACATACCTGCTAAAAAATTATCAAGACATGTCATGTGCAAAATTAATATTCATATGTATTTTCTGTAAAAGACTTCAAAACCCCGGTACTATACCTTTAAGTGTTGCTCTAGTTCCATCATGTGCTAATATGGAGACCTATGTTTGGCAATCTTTCCAAGTATACCATGTCAATTTTACAAAAACTAAAAATATTGTTGAAAAAACATTATCCCAAGAACATACGTAAAATTATAAATATTCAGCACATCAAGCTTTTGATATACTTTAGTGCACATGAACTGAGTAGCTGTCAAAATTACAACAGGCAACTCAAGTAATTATGCAGATTTATGCAAAACATTAACAAGAAGAATTAAATGCACAAATGAGGTGGCTACACTTGAATTGTTAAGATTATGAATAATTACCATGAATCTTTTTGCTCTTAATATAACTTGTTTTTGATAAACAAAGCCTTAATTATCAGAATACTTTTGAGAATTTTGGTGACCTTCATTAATCTTACAAAACAAGTCTCTTGTGTTCTGCATTGTAAAAGGCACATGCTTAGAATAAGTACACAAACCATGGGAAAAGCATATGTTAATGGCTACTACAAACCAGTGAATGATACCTCAGGTTTGAAGTAGACCGCATTCTGCACACGTAGGTGAAATAATATGGAGTATTTGGAAGTACTCTAAGCTGAATAATATCTGACAATGGGTAGGAGAAGGCTGCTATGTGAGAAATTATTTTCTTTTGCAAAATAACAGGTTATTTTAAGAATAGAAGTGAAATATCAGCCTACAAATTTCTCATCTCTAAGATACAGTAGGTGCAATAAATCATTTATAAAGGCAAGAGAGAACCCCAAACGTCCCCGCCCCCACCCTGCAGCTCATATTAGTCATCTCCTCCAAGGCTCAGCTTTTTCTAGGTGAACACAGACACCAGACAACTGCATTTTATGCGCTCGCATCCAGCTGCCAGGCAGAACGCAGAGAGCAATTTTTACTCTGCTTCACTGGTAATTTCGACACTGCCCTCTTCCTTTCAGAGGAACAGTGGGACCTCTGCATGTCCCCTCAGTTAATTTCAGAATTAATTTGCAACGCTGTCATCGACAGTGTAACAATCCACTGATCAACAGTTGCAATTCTTCATAACACTGTCAAACTCCCAGCTGCCACCGTGGCAGCCAGCTTCGCCCAGGCCCAGACACTCTGCCTTGGGACTGGTAGTAAAGAAGAACTTTGGAAGCATTAAGTCTTTAATGCCAGCCACACTATTTCTTCCCTAGAGAGCAAGCTGTCACATCAATGGTGGTTTTGTCATAAAATCTCTCCTAGGGACTCGAATTTGTTTTGACAAATGTCAAATAGCTTTGATGCATAAAAAATAACTTAAGGAGGTCATAATTAGACAAAATACAAACTTGCATCTTGCTGGTCCTTGAATCACTATATTGTTGCAGAACAAGAACAAACCAAACACCATCCAGGCAACCAAAGCTCTGTACAGCACGAACCTCTGATTAGAATTAATCCAGCTACAAAATTCCTGTTCTCCATGAGAAAGTGCTTGAGCTTGGCTGCACTTCCAGAAAGGTTTTGCCCAGCACATCTCTATGTAACACAGCCAGGCCTGGAGTCACCACCACTATCCCATTCCCGACCCCAAACTCCAGTAAGGAAAACATCCCTCTCAGGGGGACTGCTCCTCCGCCCCATGCCATGTGGCCATCCTGGCCAACAGATTGACCACAAGGCTATGCAGGAGCGAAGCACAGGCTCTTTTCCACTCTATGCCAATACCCACTCTTTGGGCAGGCAGCATGGCATACAAAGGCGATGAGTTATGAAATTTTCTTCCCATGAGCTCAAACCTCTCCTTGAGCTCATCCACAGGCATACACATGTGGCTGAGTGTGTTGCTCCCAAGCACTGCTCCACCCCAGTGCCAATCAGTGCTGCAGCTCCCCACCCAGCCCCTGTGAAAAAGTACATCAGGAGATACCTGGAGCAGGACTGTTTTTCTCTAAAGGCATTCACCTACTTGGCTAGTAGTTAGGAGAGATTCTCAGCTAAATAAGGCAGGAGGCTCAGAAAGTGACTCATCACAAATTCAGATTTCATAAAAATATCAAGCAAACAGGCAAACAGCCCCACCACTGATGGTGGTGCGCTTGCTGCCTGTGCAAACTTAATGTAAGCGGGCAGTGTGGCTTCCCACACCCATTCCTCTCTTGTCAACACTCCTCTTCCTTGGAGGCATCACTTTAGATGATCAATTTTCAGATCCATTCAATCCTTGGTTCTTTTTACAAAAACATTAATTAGAATATCAGTTACAAGGACTTTTTTCACCTGACAAAACTGATATTCAATAAGTGGGTATTGCACCAACACCTCCAAATTATTTCACACCAGCGAGCAAGGAGCCAACAAACAGCGAGCAGTTTCCAGTCACAGACAGAACTTCTGCACACTCAACATGATGCGTGTTTTGCCGATCTCCCTGTGTTGCAACTCTGGACTCTCAGAAGGTTTTTGTCAGTTCCTAAGAATACAGCTACCATTTCAATACTTTCACCAAATAGGATAAATATTTTAACCAGCATAGTAAGTAACTCTCTAACCAATTCCAGCTGAACTGCATAAATAAATAACCAACGAGGCTTTGGCTGTGTATTTCATCGGCTCTATGAGCTGCTTATGAGCTAGAAAAATTTACTCATTCAAAATTCATATTAATCAGCACTAACCTTCCTTATCAGAATAAACTCCTGATGTCCAGTGATGTCAACCATAAATTCCAGTTGATGTCAGCAGGGTCATGTTGTTACCAACCTGCCTATGCCCCTGCCTTCTATCACTAATAGAATCCCAGTTTGTGAGAGGAAGTTGAGAAAGACAGGCAGAGACCAAACAGAGAGGAAAATTATAAAATGGGTAGATTTAATGTACTATAATCACCTTCTGTTTCATAAAAGAAAAATCCAGGTAGCTCAAAATCCATGCCTTAACATGATTATAGAAATCAAAGAACATCTACTTTTGTGGTATCAAGTTATTTTTCAAGACCTGATCAAAGCAAACACATGCTGCCAGTCTCAGACCTTAAAAACAAATTTCATATACAGCCCAAATTTTTATAGTCATGTAAAAATAAAAATAAAAAAGATTGGAAAAGAGGAGTCTTCCCATGACAATTCTGACAGAACCTTAATGGTAGCAGCACTACTAGGAGCTGCTATAATAATAATATTCTTACTGCTACTTGTGCCTATTTTCCTCAGATACTCTACTAGCAGCAGTCATTTCCTAGATAATGAGCCTGTTTTGGAGAAGGGCTAATTTAGAAAATCAGAACGGGGTTACCACCAGCAGACATTGTTTTCTTAATAAATGATCATTTTATTTTGAATAAATGTGGAGTTATACCCTGTCAAGATGTTCTTGCTTTACATGAAATTTCCCAGTATTCAAAAGGTTACAGTGTAACATATCTCTTTAAACAGACAGCGTTGACACAATTTTCTACTAGTTCCTTATGTAAAAGCATGAGAAGTCATCAAGTTTATTAAGGCGACAACATTTATTTAGAGATGCAAGAAATTGCTAAGTAGCTACTGCACCTTTTTTCCCCTCGCTAGAGTTTGTGTATACAAAATATCAACCAGCATTTTAAGGGAACAAAAATTCACGTAGGTCATGACCATAGAAGAATGATCAATTCACTAAATTGAAGTTGAATTCTTGAGTTTTTTTAATTTACACTGATTTATTTGGATTTTAAAATTATTTTGATTTTAATTTGGATTAATTTAGCCTGATTTATACTGGATTAATCAGGTTGGACTCCAGCACCCATTAGTGACTGTACACAATATGAAACTTGACTCAAGCTGGTGAGCCAGATATTGATGGAAGAGGCTTGTATTACACAAGTCAAATTCCCAGTACTGCTTCTGCTGCAATACAGTCCAGTCTCTACTGTGCAAGATTACTGAAATAATGCAAGTATAAGGAAAGGAACAGCCACCACCAGGGGAAGAAAGGAAGAAGACTTATTGGGATAGCTTCCTTAGAGATATGAGCAATAGGATCTGCACACTGTACTGATTTCAAACCAGCAAGTTTGACATAAGCTAGAGTGCTCCAGAACTGCAGTAACAGCTGTGATGCTGATCAAGCTCCATAATAAGATATGCAAATCATTTGTTGTTGGCACCTGGCTCTATCATTAAGAACAAAACCAATAGCAAACAAGAAAAAAGAAATAATGACCAATTCTCACAAAAAAAAACCCAACCAAACCCACAACCAAAAACTCCCGCACCAAAAAATACCCAACCGAAAAGCAGCCATTTGACTCATTCTCATCTCTTCTGATTTCTAGACAACTTAGTCTTCCTCAAAGTCAGCCTTTTCTTGAACAATCGACTTTTATCCCAGAAAGCTAGTAGATGTCTGCTTTAGATAGAACAGGTCTACTTTAGACCTAGAGGGTAAGTGTATTCAAAACCTGAGATGCGACCACACTTCTTATCAATGTTGTCTTGAGGTTGGCCATTTTACCCTTCAATAAATCACATAGCAACAGAGTAAGCTAGCAAAGAGCTTTTGTCTCAAGGTAGACATACCATAATCCAGACAGGCATTTCAAACACAAATGCAACACATTCAGCCTTATCTAGAAATTAACCAGAGACTATTTCCTAGTGCACAGAAACCTGGTTGCTCACACCATGAGATCCAACTTGATAATTCACCGCCTTCTTTACCTGAGATTCTGGAGTGACTTTTAAGAGTAGCTACAGGTATGTGACCACAGATCAAACTGAAGAAACAGAGCCTGAGATCATAAGTTCAATACAAAGGTCAGGAAGAACTGAAAGGAGGTGGCACTTATGCTATTGTGTTCTCAATCCACCTGGGAGGTCCCTGTTACAAGACTCACTTCTAAGCACAGGATAAAAACACAAGTGACAGACAGGAGAACAGAGAACAGCTGTGACATTCCCACAGACTGATAAAATTGCTTGTCTTTTCTTTCACTTATCCCCCACAACAGCAGCGTCACTCCTTGGACTAGCCAACACCAGTCAGTAATAGGCATGTGTAGGAAGCCCACTTTTCCAGCATGATTCCACAGACCCAGTTCTACAGGGGCCTAGGTATGTGAGATGCAAGATGTTTCCATGTGTGTTGATGGAAGGCAAAATACAAAACATAGATGATCAATGGTTTTCTGAAGATTCTGTAGTCTTCTGAGGTTTTCTTTGGTGAAATGATCTCTAATTCTAAAAGAATTCTAAAGAATCATACTTGGCATTCTGCAGCTGTCAGTTGCACATTGAAGGTCCTTCCAAACACCCTAAGAAGCCTGCCAGATATTGGAAGATGGAAAAAAAGTGTCTCCCATCATCAAGCTTTTCCAAAAACAGAGATATATTAAGTTCAGGGAACCAAAATGTCAAGAGCAACTTAGATTTCAAGTTCCCTTTAAAGCCCTTCATCAAATCCTAAAGCCACTAACAAGTGGACTAAATGCTCTCCCTTCCTTCGGCAGATGTGTAATTGAGGTTTGCTTTTAAAATAAGGTAAAAATAAACAAACATTATTAGAGGGAATTCATTCCTGAAGAGCTTTTACAGCTGAACATTTATCAGTATATGGAAGATGTTACATAAAGTGCTTTTTAATGAAAATCCTCTCGACCACCAGACACAATTTTCCAACCCTTTGAGCACTTCTTTCCGGATCTCTGTGGCTGTATTTTCAACTTCAGCCTTTTTCAGCATTATTCTTTTGGTCTTGGTGCAAGTAAGAAGAACAGTGATAGGGACTTCATATAGATTCATGCTAGGCTCTTCTTCCACTCCAGATATAAAAGTACAAGAGATGAACTGAAAACCTGATGCACTTTGGGCCAAAATAGAACAAATTCACTGCTGTAAAGACATTTACAGAAAAAATACTCCACATAGCTCATCATTGAAAACATAACAGTTCCGTATAACAGTCTAAGGATGTGTACGCACTTATTTTTCCTTAACTGATAACAGGTGAATATTCACACACGTGCATATCACAGACCTTCCCACTGATAATAATACATAAACTAACTGCTGTTTGCTAATGCCTTTTACTTATTTAATCTAGTCACACATTTTGCTTTAGAGTAATACAAAAATCCCACTTCTGACATTAAAGAGATTAAAATATAAAGCGTTGGTTTTCCAAACCAGTGACAACAATGACTTAAATATTTAATCCCATTAATTACTAACACTGATCACAGTTTAATACTGTTATTGCACTGAAGTGTCAAACAAACAAATATGAGAGTTGTCTATGCATTCACACAATGTACACTTCTGTTTCTAGATGAAGGGGAACTCCACAAAAAGGTCTGAAAATATTTTTTAAAGACTTTAAAGCTTGTTTTGTTCCAGGATGCATCTCTCTATACCAAGCTGTGCATGTGCATAAACTGCACACTGTTGAACATTCAGAAATTTTTAAGAGCAGAAGCAGCATCAGCTTCTGTCTATGACATCTCCATGTCATGAGCCACAAAGCTTCACTCGTTTGTACCTATAGCCTTTATTTGAGGCAGAGCAGTCATTTTAGAAAGTTACAGCTTCTTAATTCATTCCAGCAAATGAAAATAATCCATTCATTGGTAAATGGTTTTAGGAATTCTCTTTAAAACTTGTTATTTATTTCTGGCTGGAGTTAGCTTCCATTCCTTTGATTCTCATTATGCCTTTGTCTTCTATACAGAGTCCCTCATGCCATTATGGATTCACTATCTTAATTAAAGCACTAAAATTCAATATAATGATTCTGTATCAGAATGCCATCAGAGCTGTATCGAAATGTTATCACATGCAGATAATGCTACAACACATTGAGGTTCCTTGAGTTCATCAAGAGTTTTCAAGAAAGAAAAAAAAAATTCTGCAGAAGGAACAAGTTTGATCAGAAATAAAAAGACTCCCATACCCTGGGACTCAATACTGTTTCAGTGTATTTTTCTATAGAATGAAAATCCAGTATAGGTATTTTTTTATACAAAAGGTAAAAGGAAGGGAGCTGTCCTAAAACTTGCAACCTGTATTCTGTATATGATTGTGTCCCATCCAGTTTGCAGAACTACTCAATATAAAGGAAAATACACAATTAAGAGCTTTAAACGAATTATTTATTAGAAAATTTGCCAAATAAAACCATTTGCTAAGTAGTGGGGATTTTTCACAAGCACTTGATGAAAGAGGAGAGACAGACAAAGGACAGAAGTTTATACTTATTTGGTAAAAGTGGCAGATACAGGTCACCCTTTCCAGACTAAAATACAGTAGGTGTGTTCAGTATTTTCACAATGTCCCGCACACAGAAGGAATTAGTGAATGCCCTAGATTGGGGAGCACACTTTAAATCATTCTATAAGGATCAGTTTAAGGACTCAAAACTCTACAGCGACTTTTGTAGCATCAGTCTCTATTGGAAGTTAACACCTCTATGACAGGCAGAAAGGGGAGTGTGAAATGGTGTCTAATTCAGAAAAATCACACTGCTTTAGTGGGTTGTTAGCCACACTGTGGAAAAGATGTAGAAAAGTGCCTGTATTTATTCATCTATAAAGATCCGACAGCTTCTGCTTAAGAGAGAACATTCTTTTCCCCACAGTGGCTCTCTCCCATACTTCTGGATCCATGGATCAACACCATTTCAGGACATACCTCCCAGTACCATAAATACTCCATATGAAGAAACTGACGGAAGTTTGAATATCTGAAAGTCCTAAGTGCCTGAGAGATAATGCATAGTAGCCAATATAGAAACAGGACAAACTGAAACACATGATTTTACTTAATATAATTTTTTTCAAAGCACAGAATACTATGGGTAAACGTAAAGAAATCACAGTGCACTGAGATAGGTGTACAATTCCTCAGTCTTATAGTCTTTTTGTTTTCAAATTTAACAGTTAATTTTTTATATCAGTCATTTGAGCAGATGATAAGTGGGAAGGGATTTTAGTCATAAAAACTATCATTTGTAAAGGCCTCATTTAAATATGCCTTAATTAGCATTTTCATAACTGAGTTATCAGGTTTCCATTAAACTCTGAAATTCTCACTTCTGTTCCCACTGGACAGATGTCCACATTGCAAAAATAAAAACTGCACCAAATCTTACAACACTGTAGTTGGCAGTAGCTGGAAAACAGTCTGAAAAGAGAGAACGAACAGAAAGAGCCAATCTTTTCCCACTGTTTTCTGCACTGCATCCAACCATTAAGACGGTGTGAGAAAGTTTGTACTATGGGTAAATACATTTTCTTGAGCTAGCAAAAGACAGAACTCCTGTGCTTTTTTCAAGTCAATGTGATATCTTCAATTTGTATGATGCTAAGGAAAAGGAAATAAACAGAAACTCTACAAAGTTACAGAATTCCATAAATTTATTTCCCTCCCCCTCCAGATTATATCACATTTAAGCAATGAAGATGACATTCCTGGGCAGTCTTGGAATGATAGAGATCTGGCATGCTTTATGGAACTGCTCTTTCCCAAAACAGAAAAGTACTGAACTTACTTCCTTCATTGGAACTAAAATGCTTAGAAAAAAATACCAAAAAACATAAAACCCAAATACTTTCTAGTCCAAAGTTTAAAAGGAATAATCTACAGTCAACCTAAAATCAAAAGCCTATATATATAACAATACTTAACAGGTACATAAACAACATTTTTCTTCCTTAGAGCTACAGTACAGAGAATAATCAGCTATAATCATTGCTTTTGAAAATGTAAGATTTATACTGCACAAAATACTCAAAAAAAATAAATACAAGAAGGCCTCCAAATACATTTTCCGCACTCAACAAAGACAAAATATCAAGCTAAGTCAGGACATTGCAGTATGATTTGCAGCAATCATGACAAGTCAATTTTGGCTTAAATCGTGATTGTTATAAACACTCACAAAACACATTATTTACCAGATGGCAATCTTACTCAAGCAAATACATCAAACTTATGTTTCATTATTATCAAATAAGGATGAACTTGCCACTGGGATAACCTCCAGTAGTTAAACAAACACCCCTCTGTCAAATGAACTCTGTGGTTTCTATTCACTGATCTTTCTAAGCACAGTGCCAAAACTTGTCCTTTTTTTTTTTTTTCTTTTAATATAAGTACCTTAATTTCCTTATAAATTTGAATACTTCACAAATGGAGGAAAGAACAGCAGAAAATGGCAGATGTTGTTTCATAACTGTGCCTCGGATCAAATTTGACTCTCAGCTATAAAGTCGTGACCTGACTGAAGCAAGCAGCAGGGATGCAGAGGTTTTAATGCAAATGCACTGTTGCCTTCAGCCATGACACGATATAGAAGACATAAGCGCTAAGACACCATGGACTGAATTAATTATGTACATTGAGGCATATACAGACATATTTATGGGTTGGCTACAGCATGGTAAACTGTGCCTGCCTGTGAGAAGACTTGGCTGCTAATGCTGACTCTGCCATTGATTTGCTCTGTGACCTGAGGCAATTCACTAAAGCCAAACTCTTTGACCTTAGGCACCTTATTCATATTTAAACCCTTAAACATTGACCTGATTTCCAAGGTGTTGAATGTATACCACCCCCACTGAAGTTACAAGTAACTATATACGTATTAATACAGGAATCTAAAGTTAGGATTCTTTTTGAAAGATTCAGCCATGACTACTTTTGTCTGAAACAAGAATGTTCACCAATGAATCAAATTTACTAGTGTTTCAGAAGAGAAAAATTAATGTCAAGAAACACAGAGAGAACAGAAAAGGCAAAGGGTCTGCATTTCTTGTTACAGAATACATATGTGTGCATATAAACATAGCTATATAGATACATATATATATATATACATCTGTAGCTATATATAAAGACAGGCTTAAGGAAACTTGTTCTTTTAAAAAACGTAAATTCCTTATTGGTTAAAAAAAATAAGAAAAAGGAAACAAAATAAAGTACAGAATTAAATGCTTGCTGTACTACAGAACGCATTAAGTGCCACAAGCAAAGCATATTCCTGTAGGGAATAATTTTAGATGCTGTGCTGATAGCTACAACATTTCATGCCTGACCACTGTCAGTACTGGTTTACTGTGCTGCAAAGCTTTATCTTTAGATATAGGAAAACTTGAGAAAACCAAAGAAGTCAGAACTGGACTATATTTGACTCAAAAAAGTCAATACTGAAACTGCCATTGACTTAATCGATAGATAGATAGATAGATAGATAGATAGATAGATAGATAGAGAGAGAGAGAGAGAGAGAGAGAAATAAATAAATAAATAAATAATAAGCCCAGTGTTTCTGCCAAGCTATGAGTAAGAGTGATTCTACAGAGGCAACAACTTACAAAATAGGTTTTCTTCTGCTAAACTCTACAGAGGAAACAATGTCCACTCCTGGATTTTATAAAGCACCTACCATTTACAGCAGTAAATTACTGTTAGTCTGCAGTCAGTTTCTGCAAAATATATCTATTTTGAAGAAATTATAAGTAGGATGTAACATTCGACACAACATTTAGGACAGAGAAAATGCAGTGAAAATCCCACTGGGAGTCACGAGGCGGATACAGCAAAGCTGGAGCTTACTGCCTTTTTCCCCTTGAATTTCTTCCAAGACTCTTTTGGTGTCTGATTAATAACAGGGATGAAGACAAAAACAGGACTTGGTGACTTAACTCTCTTCTCAGCTGCATTAAATTCTTTCAGCAGATTATTACCTCTGGGCTCTATTTTGCCTCTTTTCGCTGCATGACATGGAAATCAGGAATGTCTTCTCAGGAAGCGATGGTTCGCATGTTGAGAAACTGAGTGCAGAAGATGTCTTAACGAGGAGGTGGTCATGGGTTTCCCTATAAGTTTTAGGGATCAGCCAGTTTAAGGGAATATGCCATACCTCCTCCACAACTCGTCAATAAACCTTTTGCTTTCCTTTGGGCCCCTGTCTTTCTCCTGTGAGTATTACCTTGTATGCATAAACCAGGCTGTTGATGAAATGTGTATTTTAAGACCAATTAACTCATATCGTCTACTGTGTGTTTTAAAAAGGCATTTTACCATAGTCCCATACTTAATATAGAAATATCATCAAGTAATGAACACTTCAGTTCAGGGATTCCATGCTTTTAATAACATTTATCGAGCAACTATCCAGACACCTTGGCTTCCATTTTAAGATGTACCAGTACCTCTTGAGAGATCAGGCAATCACAGAGTTATAAAGACACCCTAAGGACATTGTCTAAAATAGTCATTACATCTAATTCTTAATCCAAGTATTCACAGTTATAAGTTTAATAGACATTAAAGAAAAAATAAAAATGAAATATTTTTACTCCTACTGAGAATTAAAATGTGAACTCCTCATTTCCTCTTATTTCCATTTCCCTCCTCCTTTTCAGACTCAGTCCTGAGGATATAGTGCTAGAGTCCTTAGTGTAGGAGAATTAACTCCACATCAGTGCATCCAGCAGACCTCTGGGAAAGTACCATCAGTTTCTACCCTCTTTCTATAGTGTTTCCAAACAACAAAAGTACCTCTGGCAAAAAAAAACCAAACCAAACCAAACCAAAACAAAATTAAAAAAGTAAAATCGAATCTTTAAAAGAAAGGGCAACATGATAGTCTGATATCTGCTCTGCCATAGAGTTGATAGTCTCCTGAAGCAAGTGGGATTGCGCCATGGGACTTAGTATAGTAGTAAGCAGTAAGCAGTAGGACTATGTAAATACTAAGCAAGTGGGACAAGGACAATGTATATTTATTTCCGGTGGAAAGGAAAAATGGCAAGGCCACTATCTGAGTTCAGTCTCTCTAAAGCTATCCTGCCACCTTAAAGCTCTTTCCATGGCCTAGATGTACTCCTGAATGAACTGTATCTTTAAAAACTAAATATTCATTTGGGCACTGAAACCATCATTGCATCACTATTCAAAACTCCATTGTGAAATGAACTCACACCTTTGATTTCTCTATGTTATGCTCATCTTTGATTAAAAGTTGCTCAAGCTGGAGATGTGCTCAGCAAGAAAAAAATTAACTAGTGACTTGCATTATTTATCAACACTAATTCGGATGTACACTAACCATATGCTGTAAGTGGCACCACTACAGAGAAAACAAAATTAAAAAGAAGACTTTTCTTTTTTAAAAAAAAAAAAGTTTACCTTGTGTTGTCACCTATGTATGATACCTTCTGCAACTAACTGGTTTGCATCAACTTCTATCACACAGGATGATACTGATGTCAATAGATCTATAGCTACTTAGTGTGGCTACATATCAAACAAATATCACATCTAAAGTTTCAGACCAGCTTCCGCTATCTTCAATGACACAGAAATAAAATTTTACGCTAATGATCTTGTGGCCCTTGTCAAATTTAAAATGGTTTTATTTATCTTTAATTTGGTGAATTGCCATAGAGATATACATTCACATCATCTACCTTAGCAGGAGCAGATCTTCTATGTAACCAGTAAAAATAAGCAGGGTTCCAGTTAGGCACTCTAACAACTCCTGTGGATGTTCTATTGACTTTTATAAACAGCTCAGATCCTGACTTTACGTACCTAGTTAGTCACCTAAAATGAGACACTGTGAACAAGCCATGCTGTACAGCAATCTTCTCTACTAATTTCCAAACTCTCTAAAAATGTACGTTTCTTTTAAGATTTAAGAAACCAACTTTGTTTCCACAACATAATAAATCACTAATGGTCCTGAAAGTCTCTCCATAGCAGCATTTACATATTTCACACAAGATGCAGCACCAACAATAGAAATATCACATACTAATTCACAATGGCCCTTTGCCATTTTGTAGTTAAGAGTTTAATGGGAAACAGTGCAAAACACATTAAAATATAAGACAACATTGACAAGTCAGAGTCAAAACAATCTTTTCTGAGAAATATAGGAGTACGTGATTTATGTTTTTTAACTTTTGAACTGATGTTATAGTCAAGGTCATGTGGGACAATGTGGACAAACTCTCAGATATTCCTACCGGCTAACAGCAAGTAAGCAGCAAAGGCTTAGAAGATGATTAAAGACCACTAGGGTAAAAAAAACCCCAACCAACCAAAAACAAAACCAACCCAAAAAAACCCCCGACATTGTATTTTAACCTTTGAGAAAATTTTACACAGTGAGACAGTAACATTAACTACTCAAAATTTAGTAGCACAAAAATCAAAAATATATATAGCCTACTGCAAGAATGCAGGTCGCAGCTTAATCAACCATATGCAGATTAACAGATTTCACTGTCAAGATTATGAACATTTAAAGGCATTTGCAACCCCTAACATCCATTGTTTCATGCAATATTTCAAGATAAAGAGTTGGAGTCCTATTCTCGTGGAGTACAAACTGGCTGGTTTCAGAGTAGAATGGAGCCTACCTTTATTTACCCTGTCCTAGAATAAATAATTTCTTCAGTGCCATGGCTGATGCTTAAGAAGTCTTGCTTCTCCGTTGAAGCAAGTATCAGCTTTTGGAGTGGCTATAAAACCTTCTCCTTGAGATGAATTCTCTTCTTTTTTTTAGCTGCTGTTTTCTTGCTTCACCCAAGGATTTGGCTAGCTGATTTTATATGGCTGAAAACATGAAAAGTTCAAACTGAAAATGACCGATCACTGTGCATGCACATTGCAAACTGCAATGCCACAACAACCACAATGAACAATTTGGACTTCCTTCTTGAGCTGCACGTGAAATATCAATTACTTATCTCATCATATATTTTCATTATATGTCATCATACTTTGTCATCATGTATCACCATATATGATATATAATCATACATTTCAAAATATGACATATAAAAATTACATCACCTCTTTCACCAGCTTCAACCATAGCCATTTCAAAAAAATAAAGATATTACACTTTTCCTATGGTGCAGATAAGCCACATATAAAGAATAAACTCTACAAGAACTTGTTTAGTGCAGCAAAAGTTACAATTTTCCCCGATTACCAGTACCAGATGCTTACTGGTATCTATCTAGGTCCTTTATACTTTAGTTCATGACAGTTTGGAAAGATACCAATAGCCTCAGAGGTCTGTATTTAGAAGAGGTAAAAACAGTTCTAGATGCTAAAACTGCACACTAGGGAAAAAGAACAATCATCTTTCTCGGCACTAACACAAGTTTCTGATTTAAGCAGGTGTTTAGCATTAGTGTGTCCTCGCCCTACAACACGGAGCAAGGCAGATGAATCCTGTGAATTAAGAAGTAAATCTATATGGCAACTTTTACAGCAGACAGGAAATTCTTAGGGGGAAAGAAATATTATTAGGTAACATTGCTCAGGAGAAATGTAGTAACCTCTCTCAATAAATACATTTCGGGTCATGCCAGCTTCTTACTTCTGACATATTTTTTATCTTTCCACACCTGTTAAGTAGCAAGTAGTGTCTTCACTCTGAACTTCCCAAGGTCTATTCTATTAGAAAAAAGGGCCAAGTTCTACCTTGAGTGAGGTGTTGAAACAACGCATGGCAGCTGGAACTGCAGCCACAAAACTAGTGCATGGCTTTAAATCCCACTCCCTCCAGTCATATGATCTCCTAATACAATAAATCTGTTTGCAAACTTTACTGCAGTAAGAGATGCATCTTCCTCTCCAACATGACTTGCATAGGCTAAGATTATAGTGCAGACATGAAAAAGGAAGGTGCTGTACACCTTCTAATGCACAATTTTCCTCCTAGGGTAAAGAAAATCACAAATGGTGGAATTAGGCTACCAGTGGATGTTGCTAATTGCCAGTTACTCTCCCAGCCACAGCTAACTCACTGCCTTTTCTACATCTCTTCTGGAAAATCACAGTAATTGTCTTCTGAATCGGCACTGTATCTTTCAAACAGCTTAGCCTGTAAGGCCACCACAATCTATCATAAATTCAAGATAAAACATTCTAACAAAAATATTATTTGTCTCCAGCTTGTGCCAATAAGAGCAAATGGCGTTACTTAACTTATCAGGTATTCTTATCAATGGTCTCCTGTAATGGATCTGTGCAGAAGCTAATCTGGTTTTGAGCTTAAATACTAAATTTGAGTGAAAGTATGTCTTTACTAAAATAAACTTAATAATCCTAAAATAATTAGTTATTCCTTCATGCTTTTGAGGGAGAACATTCTTCTCATCAAAAAATGGGAAAGTGTTTCAGCAAAGACGGTAGTTATTTTATTGTATTATTTTGGTTTTGGTTTGGTTTATATCAGCAAACAATTACTATTTAGCAAAATAAACAACTGTGGAAAAAACTAAAATATTTCACATTGCATTAATGGTAAAAAAGGGGCATTTCTGCAAGGCTACTAGATAGCTGTAAAGAAGAAAATAGTAAAAAAAGAATGTTTTCACCAACATCCTGAAAAGGTTGGCACTCTTACACTTAGAGAACTAATTATCTGTAATTCTGTAAATTTTTTTTTCAGTATTAAATGTATATATTTTTAAAATTTTAAATATTTAAAAATATTTTTATGCTTATACATAAATACTACACCATTTAGAGAAACATTGGCACTAAAATAAAATACCACTCCGGTTTCCTGAAGTTTTTTGTTGATATTTATTGGTGTAGATATATAGTATCGGGCTATCTCAGGAAATGAAGACTTACAGTCTAGAAGGCTGAGGCTTCAAAATTTCTAAAAAAATGTGCAAGGACAATATTTTTAATATATGAGAAAGTTAAATGAAATATCATTCTCTACTGCTATATCAACTATATTTGCACTGAAATTCTTCTTATCATCTCAATAATAAACAGTATCTTATCATGTAAATGCTTCTATGTGACCAATTAAGATCTCTGTTTGCATTCAAGTAAATTTAAAGAATTGCCTTTAATAAAACAGAATAAAGCTAAGAGATGTCAAGTATCATCTCTTAACTACCAAGCACCTCCATGCTTACACAAAATTATACAGGATTAGCTTGCCTGGCAGTTTTAAAGCTACAATCTGGACTTTGTCAACTTTTTGGCACTAAAATTAAATGAAAACCAAGAAGATTACAGCTGGCAGTGTCATTTTAATAGCAAGTTTGCTGAATAGCATTCCAGAGCGTTCAGCTTCACCTGATATAAACCCCTGGATTGGAAAGTCTGCTAACTTGCTGCCTGAGGACTGCCAAGGACCAGGAGACCACCTACTGCAACAACCGACAGCATTTCAACACCCTGCTTGGCTCCTGAAAACAAGTGCCAACTGCAGCAGGCAGCAGAATATCGGGCAAACTCTCTCCTGGTGCTGGAGCCCACTTGGGAATGGGGTGGGATGGAGAGCCTGGGACCTGACCATGCTGTTCAGAGACCTTTGCCTTATCTACTGCCTTGTTAACTGCTGTGAGCAGTGCCTGAACCAGTTTTTCTTCTTGAGTAAATTCTAACAGATTCACCTCAGCATGCTGTAACCACAGGAAAACCCATTTTTCTGCTCAGGACAGAAAGCACCACAAATCCAATGGGTAGACAGGATCAAGGAGGCAAAGGCAGAGTACAGAAGGCACAACTGCTGCATCTTCTGGTGGCACAACAGCACAGACCGTTCTCCTAAATTGCATCAGAAAGCTCTGGCAAAATTTCTGCTCCCTAGAATCCTGCCTCTATTTTGGACTTGTGCTTTAAAAGTAAAATTCAGCACTGACAGCACATTGCTGGCTGATTTATAGAACAGTTGGTATAACTTACCAAACAGGGTTACAGTGCTTTAGATTTAGGGCCAAATTTTGTTCCTATAAAACTATTCATCATATCCCCAAACACCCTCAGAAAGAAACTCCAGCAGTGCCCAAAAGTAGAAGAGTGACAGCAACTTCCAGGCTCACCCAGTAGCAGGCTTCACAAAGTAGAAGGGTGGGGAAGAAAAGTAATTTTATCTACATCCTGCAGCTCTAAACTGAAACTCTCTGCCCAAATCAAGGCTTTCTATCATCTCTCCCCAACCTTTACCACACCCAGGCAGCAGGGCAAGAAATAAACAAGATAGCTAGCGATAGAATGACTACAAAAGGAATGCAGTATATCTGGGACAGGGGGAAATAGTCCTCCTAGCCTACTACCTGGCCTTAAAAGACCATAAAGACAGAGTTCTTATTTGGATCCACGCCGGATGAAGAAAGTTAAACAATTTTTTGAAAAGCAAGTCTACACAAGCTTATAAAAGGCTTTCTTAGAATGAGATACATGAGCAACAGATCTAAGAAGTCTGAATTCCCATATCNTCTTATCAATGGTCTCCTGTAATGGATCTGTGCAGAAGCTAATCTGGTTTTGAGCTTAAATACTAAATTTGAGTGAAAGTATGTCTTTACTAAAATAAACTTAATAATCCTAAAATAATTAGTTATTCCTTCATGCTTTTGAGGGAGAACATTCTTCTCATCAAAAAATGGGAAAGTGTTTCAGCAAAGACGGTAGTTATTTTATTGTATTATTTTGGTTTTGGTTTGGTTTATATCAGCAAACAATTACTATTTAGCAAAATAAACAACTGTGGAAAAAACTAAAATATTTCACATTGCATTAATGGTAAAAAAGGGGCATTTCTGCAAGGCTACTAGATAGCTGTAAAGAAGAAAATAGTAAAAAAAGAATGTTTTCACCAACATCCTGAAAAGGTTGGCACTCTTACACTTAGAGAACTAATTATCTGTAATTCTGTAAATTTTTTTTTCAGTATTAAATGTATATATTTTTAAAATTTTAAATATTTAAAAATATTTTTATGCTTATACATAAATACTACACCATTTAGAGAAACATTGGCACTAAAATAAAATACCACTCCGGCTTCCTGAAGTTTTTTGTTGATATTTATTGGTGTAGATATATAGTATCGGGCTATCTCAGGAAATGAAGACTTACAGTCTAGAAGGCTGAGGCTTCAAAATTTCTAAAAAAATGTGCAAGGACAATATTTTTAATATATGAGAAAGTTAAATGAAATATCATTCTCTACTGCTATATCAACTATATTTGCACTGAAATTCTTCTTATGATCTCAATAATAAACAGTATCTTATCATGTAAATGCTTCTATGTGACCAATTAAGATCTCTGTTTGCATTCAAGTAAATTTAAAGAATTGCCTTTAATAAAACAGAATAAAGCTAAGAGATGTCAAGTATCATCTCTTAACTACCAAGCACCTCCATGCTTACACAAAATTATACAGGATTAGCTTGCCTGGCAGTTTTAAAGCTACAATCTGGACTTTGTCAACTTTTTGGCACTAAAATTAAATGAAAACCAAGAAGATTACAGCTGGCAGTGTCATTTTAATAGCAAGTTTGCTGAATAGCATTCCAGAGCGTTCAGCTTCACCTGATATAAACCCCTGGATTGGAAAGTCTGCTAACTTGCTGCCTGAGGACTGCCAAGGACCAGGAGACCACCTACTGCAACAACCGACAGCATTTCAACACCCTGCTTGGCTCCTGAAAACAAGTGCCAACTGCAGCAGGCAGCAGAATATCGGGCAAACTCTCTCCTGGTGCTGGAGCCCACTTGGGAATGGGGTGGGATGGAGAGCCTGGGACCTGACCATGCTGTTCAGAGACCTTTGCCTTATCTACTGCCTTGTTAACTGCTGTGAGCAGTGCCTGAACCAGTTTTTCTTCTTGAGTAAATTCTAACAGATTCACCTCAGCATGCTGTAACCACAGGAAAACCCATTTTTCTGCTCAGGACAGAAAGCACCACAAATCCAATGGGTAGACAGGATCAAGGAGGCAAAGGCAGAGTACAGAAGGCACAACTGCTGCATCTTCTGGTGGCACAACAGCACAGACCGTTCTCCTAAATTGCATCAGAAAGCTCTGGCAAAATTTCTGCTCCCTAGAATCCTGCCTCTATTTTGGACTTGTGCTTTAAAAGTAAAATTCAGCACTGACAGCACATTGCTGGCTGATTTATAGAACAGTTGGTATAACTTACCAAACAGGGTTACAGTGCTTTAGATTTAGGGCCAAATTTTGTTCCTATAAAACTATTCATCATATCCCCAAACACCCTCAGAAAGAAACTCCAGCAGTGCCCAAAAGTAGAAGAGTGACAGCAACTTCCAGGCTCACCCAGTAGCAGGCTTCACAAAGTAGAAGGGTGGGGAAGAAAAGTAATTTTATCTACATCCTGCAGCTCTAAACTGAAACTCTCTGCCCAAATCAAGGCTTTCTATCATCTCTCCCCAACCTTTACCACACCCAGGCAGCAGGGCAAGAAATAAACAAGATAGCTAGCGATAGAATGACTACAAAAGGAATGCAGTATATCTGGGACAGGGGGAAATAGTCCTCCTAGCCTACTACCTGGCCTTAAAAGACCATAAAGACAGAGTTCTTATTTGGATCCACGCCGGATGAAGAAAGTTAAACAATTTTTTGAAAAGCAAGTCTACACAAGCTTATAAAAGGCTTTCTTAGAATGAGATACATGAGCAACAGATCTAAGAAGTCTGAATTCCCATATCTCAAAAACGATGTATTTTCATTACTACCCCCAAGGAGTGCAAGAGCAACAGTTACCAAAGAGGAGAAATTTAAAAAAAAAAAAAAAAGCAGCAAAGGATAATGCATAATTCAGAGTCAGAAGTATTAGCGCTTGCCAACTGGACAGCTACAGGAATCTCTCCAGTAGTTTATTCAGAATTTCCTCAAGTGAAAGAAGATGGTTTGTTAAAAATGACACCTTAGGGATGCATATATAATCCCTCTCTGACTTCCATGTCATGTTTCCTCAGTTTACTTCAAGTCAAAATACTTTTTTTTTCCTCCTTGCTCCTAGCCCTGTAGGGTCAACCCTGCTAATGAAAATCAAGCTGTCTTTTTTCTGCTATCAACAATAGTCAGCTAACAAAATACAGGTTCTGAACTTGGCATGTTTATTGTTGGTGATGATGTATAAGCTGATAGCAGACAACATCATTTTCTTTAAGCTGGGCTGACCTTACAGAAAGAGAACTGAAAAAAAATCAAAACTTTTAGTTTGGACTAGTAGTAGAACAGTTGAGCAAACATGACATGACATGGATGTCAGAGTGCATAATATAACTGCATGAACTAAAGTAATATCAAGAGAATATACAGAAATGCTAAAATTTATGTAACTAACCTTTGGAATATGGTTTATGATCTTTCATGTTTTAATTACAGATATTAATATGCTGATTAGAGACAAATAAAAACTGAAAGAAAACCAGGAAAGATGTCTACATCAAAACCACTGTTTGTTTGGGTTTTTTTCTGTTTTATGTAACTTCTGAAGTACATTTTTAAAGCTTTATAACACATGGTGCAAACTACATGACAGTCAGAATAAAATAACATGCAACTACTGAAATTTGCATGTACCAGGATATGTAGAATAGCATCAGGGTTATTGTAGGTGACCCATAAAATGGCAGCACATCTGTAACATTTTTAGAACCTCACTCAAACAACTGTGCAATTACAGAACTTTCAACAGCAAGCAGGGTTTAAAGTTATTATGTAACAGCATGAAATTACATAGAAATTACAGTTCAGCATTGTTGCTAGTTTGCAACTGATCAGGAGGCCTGTACCATGCCCTCCGGTGGGAAAAACTGGCACCATGACTAATTATAAAACAAAAAATTGCCAGTGTCCTAAGGTGTGGCTTCACTGTCGCTTTGCTTCTGCACTCAGAGCAGCCAGGACCAGCAGTCCATCACCTTTGCATATATACTGTAATCCACAGAGAAATCTCAGCTATCAATGAGTAGACAGCAGGTCTGTGTGTATTTGGGCTGAAGCAACTTTGCTCTTTTGGACTAAAAGGGCAAAAGTCAAACTTCCTACCAATGTTCAAGTAAGTCTGAGAGTGTGGGAAAAGGGCTGAAGGAAAATAATAAGAAACATATTCCCTTTGATATTCATGTGACTGCAGAAAATGAAGATTAAAGTACACGTATAAATGTCTGGTTCCAACAAGTCAACCTAGCAAAGGATCATGTACTAGAGACTTACATTGGTATTCTTTTGAAAGTATTGCCTCTAACAAATACTACCACTGTACATTTCTGCTGTTCATGTTAGTTCCTCTGATAAGAACGGGACAATAAGGTGCCATAACCATTAGGAAGAATTTACTTTGACTACAGTCATATGAGCTAGGAACCATAGCTTCATAAAAAGAAGATACTCCACCACAACATCTCAAGAAAATACACAATTACATCTTAGAAAGAATATTAAACTGGTGGATGTGTACATTGGAACAAGGGTTTGCTAGCTTATTAGAAAAGATGGATATGCACTGGTGTGAATCCATGCATTTGTAAGTCTTCTAGGAAGATAGGGTTTGTAGGGCGAGTTACTATCTTTTTAAGGACATACAGATTAATTGATTTTACACTGGATAAGAATACGATGGTTTAATTTGAAGAATTCAATTTCCTTCTCTCAAATTTTAGAATTCCTCATACAAAATAAAAAAAAAATCCTCCAGAAAATCTGAAATATTACAGTTCTTTGGAGCATATCCATTCACAAGACATCCACTAAAACCAATAGAAATTTGTGTTATGGAGGCATTCCAGCAGAAGATTTTAAATACATGCTGCCTTGTACAGACTGACTACACAGAAAATGCACCAGTATAGGGAAAAGAAATACTTATCTGTGAAGGACTATCACAACTCTACTGCTTAACTCTTCTAAATATAAAGTGCCAAAGATCTGGTGGGGTTATTTACCCATGCTATCCATTTAATTTTAAAGTAACTTATATTTATTTTTATTATAGTCTTGGACTCTGTCCAAGTGTGACATGGCTTTTTTTTAGTAGAAAGGTTTGCATTATAAGACACTTTTAAAATGAAGGGCAACAAGTGGTCCTCTACTTACAATAAATGGTTAGGGAGAACCTCTTGCAACCAGTTAGTTTGTGAGCAACTTCTCTATACAATGAATTAAGGCAGGAATAAATAAAAGAAATAACAAACAAACAAAAAAACACAACACACCAGAAGAAATGTGCATTGTATGCTCCAGTTCTTATAAATTATAATGAATTGCATCTTTCTTTCTATGACTGCCAAAAATTTTTTTGTTTTTACTTTGTTCACAGTCAGAACTGAGAGCACATGACTCACCCATATAAGATGGCAACCATTTAAATTTTTTTGGTGATGTTTTCTTAAACAATAAAATCATTCTGGGGGCTCAGACTCTCTGCTTTCAGCATATGCAGGTTACTTGTTTTCTTCTATCCATTGAGGAAAACTAAATTAAAATGCTGCCAGCTCTTGCTCAGAAGTTCCTTGTTCTTCAGGTCTCCTTTCTCCTGACCCAAGCCACCCCTGCTGTGGAAGTTCTCAGCAGGATGTGCTGATGCCATCTGACAAGCTTTATGCTTATCAACAAGACATGGGGACTGTGACTAGCAAGGCCAGAGCGTCAATGCCGTTCCCATAGAGTGCCCCAAATGCCTCAGAAAGGAGACTCTTCTGGCTGCCCCTTCCCTAACACTGCACGAGGACTCCCTTTACTGACAGGGCTTGCTCTGAGTCCAGACAGACAATCACTTGGTCAAGACTGGCTGAACCAACCCTCAAGTTGTTAAATTCAAAGCCAACTGATACCTGTACATGTTGGAAAATGCATTAGAGAAATTGGGATTTCAGTACTAGGTCACAGTAAGTCATTATCAGCCCCAAAAGGCTCATTAGCATGTATTCTGAGGACAGATTTTTCCTGGTTCGTTCTTGTTCATTTTTCCATCTTTAACACAAGATTCTCTAATAGGAAAAGTGAGAAGAATTTTTTTACTCTCTAAATTAGCTTGACTTAAGGTAAACCTCTTGTAAACTTACCGCAAACCTAAAACAGTCAAAGAGATACTAATTTTATCACCTGAATTACTTTTTTTTCTCTCCCCAAACTGAGCACCAGGAATACTCATTGAATAACATTCAGTGGAAACAATATGCATACTAAGTTTTGAATACCAAACAGTTATTTTCATGTTGTGCTATTTAAAAAACATAGAGCAAAACTTTTTCCACCCTCTTTAATTCTCTCTCTCAAAAGAAGAAAGATTTCTACATTGCTTGCTTTTCTACTATAGTTTGGCTAAGCATTTAACACAGGAATTCAGCCTCTGGGATAACAGTTATAACAAGTTCTGCATATGAAAATTGGGAGTTATAATCTAAGCACTTTGTAAAACAAACTGTAAACTTCATAAATGTGATATAAAACATTATACATGGGATGATATATGCAATGCACTCGCAAACAAAATATCTTTGTGGTTCTGGAAGAGTGTACACTGGAGGCAGCTTGCCTAGAATTTATCTTGTACAAAGCCACATTTTCTTGTACAAAATGACTCTTGAGCAGGACTTGTTTTTATAAAAAAAAAGTATTTTGGGGGATAAGGGCAGTATATGTAGAATGAGCTGACCCACAGAAATATGTTCCACCTCAGAAAAATTAAATACATTTATTAGCCATCCAGCCTCTTGCAGTCCCCATATCAGCTTAAAATGCCTTGGCAGGCTGCATTGCAAACAGGGGTGAAGCATCTCACGTGAACCAACAAATAAAAAATTGTACAAACAAAACACCTGTAATGAAGTAAAAATGACACAGCTAACCATTCAGTCACCATAAAGCAACTGTTAGGAACTTTATAATGAAAATTGCCTAAATATGAAAAAAGTGTAGAACAAGAAGAAACTCAGGAAAACTCATCAGTCTCCAGCTGTAAGAGGATTGCAGTAACCTTTTTATACTTTGGTGAGGATTTTACTGTCACTTCATCCAGACTCAGTCAACACTCTCAGGATACACATTACAGCACTATCTGCTGAAGTGTTAGCATTGCTTTAAAAGCATAAATGGCAGGGATTTGCTGTTTTTCAGCAAGTATCACCATGGTGAATGCCTGTCTAGGAATCATGCTAACAGAGGTATGGCTGGCATAATGTTTTACCTTGTGCTATCACTGGCTCCTGTAGTTAGGTCAGGATCACGCAGAATTGCTGTGAGGAGGTCAGAGTGGCGCATCTTGCAATACTAATTCAACATCTATGCCAATGCGTACAAAACAGGGATGGGACTCAGCACTGATACAACAGGCTGGTACTCTTCAGCGGCTGGAAGAACAAACCAGAATTCACCTGGATGCAAACAACGAAGCAAAGAAACGTATTTCTGCTCTTTGAAATGAGTCAGTCTTCCCTCCAGTTGTGTTGCAAGGAGTCCAAGTGGGAAAGCTGAACTTTGTAAATTGCCCTTCACTGACTTAAACCCTTCAATCTAAATTTGGCAGATGATCTGATCTGGTCAATACTCTGACATGCACATGGTACTTGGTATCTATTTCTAGCAAATATACATCTTTGCAGAGTCTATTTAGAAGGGAAAGAGCCCATTCATTTCTGTCATACAGAGAAAATGTTCAAAAATAAAAAGGAGCAATAAGACATTCCTTCATCCTGCTTTGAAACAGTGCTGCTTCACCTTACTGTTTCAATTGTCTAATAATTTCATATTTCTAAGATTTATAAACATGCTGCAAATGGAGTAAATGACATTGCTACAAATACAGAGCTATGTAACCAACTTAGAAAACTGGATCAGACACCACTTAATTCCACCCCCAGTCTTCATCATTGGCCAAATGCTTATCAAATGCCTCAGAAGAAAAACCACACAGTGGGCGATTATGGATCTCAGGGAAAGTTTCTTTTCAACTTTTAGAAGTCATAGATTTTAACTAAGAGCTAATTCTCCAAGTATGCCACCAATACTGCTACACGTACCTCTTCCCGCCTCGCTCCATACCCTTTTTTCCAACCTCATTTGGGAAACAGTCTTTTAAGTCCTCAAAATGCACTACCTTTTCTTAGCTGTTTTTCACCTTCATTACATATGCATACCTCCACTGAAGTCAGTGGGCTTCTAGTGTATAAAGGAGGTTCATTTGGTGCTCTTAAAGTGCAACAAAGTAAAGAGTTTAAAATTTTAAACCTTGCATTTTTGCAGATAGAGATTTAAAACACTAAATGTCATTATGATTCAGTGAGCTCTAAATTGTTGTTATATATTTAAAAAAGAAAGGATAGTTGCCTATCTCAGGGTAATATACAATTCTTTTAAATAGGAGAGGAAAAATACACATTCAGATGACCCAACAAAACAGATCTTTTAAACATCCACTAATTCAAACAGCATACTGCATGTTACATCTAATGTGGCAGTTGTTATGGAAACTACGCGCTTTGATTGAGTAGCAGAATAAATACCCACCTAAAACCAGCACGATGGACCAGTGCATAAATTAAGTACTCTTGACTAAAATTACCTATATTTATATAGTATTAACATTTTTTTTACTCTAACATTGCCTGATGAAATATGATTTTTCCAGCTAACCATTTTCCTAGCATTTTGTCTTCATCCTATTTTTTTGTAGTTATACTACATGATACAAAAGATATGTCCTGCACCAAAAATCTAAGCCAATTTTTATCAGTGGTACTTCTAATTGATATTGTCACCAAAGCCACTACTAAAAAACACAATGAAAGTAAATACATAACTTAATCTCATCTGCATTTTACTATTCCAGCTTTATATCTGGAATGGAGAGTGAAACAAAAATTGCCACCTCTCTCCCTTCCCAAAAGCCCTGGGTAACTGTTTTCTTTCTGATTATTTCCCTTCACTGGCACCATACTTTGTATGGACATCAGGTTTAGGGTTTTTTTCTATCTTTTATCATCTGGGTTTAATAAGCATGGAAGTTCAGAAGGCATTCAGAAGAGATACTTAACTATTTTCATCACAGAATATATTCTGGTGTAAGGAAGTTGCTGATTCTTGCAGATAATACAATCACTGTACATCTTAATACAAACATTTTAATTCTTCCTCACTTTCCAACATGATTAAGAGGCAGGTTGCGTAACTTTTGAAATAAACCATATTGACTTTTGTTTTCCCCATGCACATTTCTGCATGGAACAATATGCCAAGCCAGAAAGTACAAGCGCAACAGGCACACATATCACAAACTTCACCATAATGGGCACGCATTCACCCATTGGATCAACATCTTTCAATTTATTAGCATGACAAAGGACACAATTATTTTGGATATGCCTGAATGCAATTTTCATTAACTTTGCAATGATTTATTAACAAAAGTGTCGGGAATGTAATAAAAGCAGCAGGACTCCTCAAAATGCCAAAATAAAAAAAAAAAATTAAAAAAAAATAAAAAAAGAATAATGCAGCAGAATTTCCAAACATGCCTTGCAGCATCAGGTCAATAAGGTTGCTTGATTCTATCAAAGGCATCACCATGGTGAGTGAACTCTGCAATTAACAAAGAGTAAGCACAAAAAATGCTAATATCTCATTTGAATGTAATTATGCACAGATTACTGTTCACTGGAACAAGAAAAGGGATTTTAATTGTCACCCAAAGTTATGTGTAAACCCAGGATTCTAGTTAACTTTTTGTTCAGGAGAGTATATACAACACTAAAAATGAAGAGTTCACAAATTCTTGTGTTCAGTGACTTTGTAAAATGACTGTACTGACTTTCTATCAAGTATGCAACTTCCTAGAGTCCTTTTTGTAACATCCCTCCACGTATGTTGGCAAGGTTAGTTTGTAATAAGTTTCACCATCGTTTGCATTTTAATACTATTTGATCTCATTTACATGTTTAAATTTGCTCTCGTAATAAAATTCATTAGTATGTTTATCATAACCACATAATGAATATAGCCCTTATGTAAAATAAAAAATTGAAAGTACATTAGAGACATTACAAGCTGTTTGAAATTACTGTGCTTTGCATATTATACCTTATTAATTAAATTATAAATTATTTATTTATGTATTTCTTTAATCAGGGGCAAGCACTAGAACAATATTATATTAGTATAAGAAACACAATACAACTCAAACCTAATTCACACGTGGACCAGTTTTACATACATAGGAGTACAGACTCATTTTGCCATGGGAAGGCAAAAGCCATTCCTCCTGCTGTGCATCAGGGGACATGAGATAGCTATTTAAAGGGTAGCGAGGGGAAAATGTTTCTTGTGCAAGTTAAAACTTTACTTGTTAAGATAATATCTCCTTTGCTTTCCCTTATTCGGAGAATAATTAAATCAGATATGCAGATGGAACCAAAGAACAAATCATTATTCAGGCTAATGCCACATTTCCATTACTAGAGTCCACTGATTTAAAAAATAAATAAATGAAAAATAAAGAATTAGAATTTTTCTTTCCATAGTTTCTAAAGTTTGGCAAACAAAATTTAGATTTTTATAATCATGGAGAATGTTAGGGAAATATCACAAGAGCAGCAAACGATTGTTTGAGTTTATATTCTTTTTAACTAAGCTGTTACAAAGAAAAATTAATCCACTGATGGGCAACTTTATTACTTTAAGAAAAATAGAATTTATCAAAAAGAATTAATAGTTGGAAGAAAATGATTAGGTACTAAAAACAAAATTCACAAGATTACAGAAAAATGAGATTGGTATATTTAAAAGGTCAGTGGAATCTGTAGAAAATACTAACTTGTAAAGAAAGTAAAAGAAATTTAAAAAGAAGCCAAGAATAAAATTACAAAATGCATAATTGAGGTGGAATATTGGTACAGACCTTGTTCGTATTCTGATACCAAGAACTGTGGTTCAGTTTTAATTTTAACCCCACCAAAACCTTATGTTGTGTACCATACCAGTGAAGCACTCTGAATGGGCCACCAAGGGATGCGCAGCTTTGCCATGGGTTTTGTTTGCTTGTTTATTTTGTCTGAATCCTGAGGAGCAACTGATACCAAGAGTAAAAAAAAAGCCTTAAAAATGCATATGTGTGCAGACACACACACAGAGAAATGGTGAAAAATAATTAAGAAAATCTGAACACTCTGTAGCTGCAAGCAGTGGTGCTTAATAAAAAGAAAGGAGACATGTAGGAAAAAGGCTCCGCCTTTTTAACTCAAATTCTGAAGAACAAATGTTTTTGTTTTCAGTGGGATAGGAAAGGCTAAGGCTGTAATAAGGCACTATCAAACCTGAAGAAATACTGCACTCCCAGCAGAAAAAAAACCCACCCACAAATCAAACAGAAAAAAAAAGGCATACGTCAAAATGAGAGAGAGAAGAAACTCAAAATCAAGGAAAAGGAGCACAAAGCTCAGCTTGTGGTCAGACAATACAACTGACACAAAGCCTAAACTTTAGAGGCAATGGATTAGTTCAGTAGACAAGTGTTTAAAACAACCCATTGACTGAACAAAACATGGGCTTAGGACACTAAGTCTATACCACTAGCTCAGATGAGGCTATGAATAATGAATACCACTGGAGCGTAATTTATACCCCTGGGGAAGTTCCTCTTCTCCAACAGAAGCTGCAAATTGCTCTGAGAATCAGAAAGATGAGAAGGACCAAGAGCAGAGATGTACTTATTTTTACCCCATCATGACCAAAGAGAACTCTTCGTTTCTGCTTACACCAGAGTAAATACAAATATATGTTAGAATGTGTGTAGATGAGTAAAAAAGAAAGCTACTTTCATCCACCAACAAGGGGAAGAATACTGCTGACGTGGTTGATGACATATGCTTCTATACTAAAAACAATCCCGACGAGTTTCTAAGAAGTGGCCTCACGAAAAGCATGGAACCGTTTCTGCACATTCAGTATTCCCTCAGGAGACACTTTTATTCATAGACCACTATCTTAAATCACATTCTGTATCTCTGACATTTCATTAGGAAATATGTTTTTAATGAATAATAGAAATTACAGTCTACCTGAAAGATGCTTTCGTTTTGGGTCACACAGCAGAAGACAAGTGCCCCTAAAAAGCTTTAGAAAGTGAAAGTTTTGCTGGTCTAAAAATAATCAAATGCAAATGTACATTCCATTTAAAAAAAAGGTCTCACTAAAAATCCCAGGTTGCCTGTAGTGAGGCTGTGGTTATACCACGATTCCCCCCCACAGACAAGAAGCATGCTGAGATTCTTAGGCTGCGAAATTAACTCCTGTTTGAGGCACCTGGAAGTATTATTTGTGCAAAGGATATTGTTACAGATTTGGACTTCCAGATGACAACACCAGGACTTGGATGATCAGCTGGTGCAACCTTCAGTGCCTAAAGCATGATCAGTTCAAAAACCTTCAAACAAGTCCTTAAGATTTCTTGTCTCCCAGTAGTACCAGAGGACAAAGAGAAAAAACAACCAGACTATAGCCAAACTAGCGGGCTGCTGGCTGAGGGTCCTTCTCCCTTCCTCTTACGGCATTGCCTTGTCACCCTGCCTGTCCCCACTCTTCTTTCTTCCCCATGTAGGCTTCTATAGCCCGTCAAAGATATCTAGTGGGCATATGCAAAATTCTTTACTTCTCTGAGAAAAAAAAAGAGATTCAAGAACCTGTCTTGGGTCATTGTAACAGAACGATTAAATTTACAGTGCATCTACTTCTGTGAGTGGACTTCAGTGTAGAGCTCTAACAAATGAATTAAATCTACCTAATCAGAGCAGCATGGGGCTGGGCCCAGGCTTTTCTACCACACTTTGAAAAAATGTTAACTCAGGTAGACAAATACTGAGGAACAATAGATGAAATCTTCCACTTCTAAATGTGAAGGGCAGAAGGGACATCTCAGCTGCCCTTTTGCCCAAGAGGCTTCATTATATACCAGTCTCAATGGATTAAGACACTGCTGAATTCAAGGGTTTGGAGTTATTAGAATAAATGAATTTATCACCTCTTCTCAGTATTACTGAGAATTCAGAGTTCAACAGCAAGTCTAAGCAAAAGTGCAAGGTACTTCAAACACTCATTGAAAGTTTTTGGCAAACTTCATACGTTGATTAAAATGTTTACTTGGTTTGGTTGGTTTTTTTTTTAATTGATGGGAAAAGGAGGTGGGGGAAAGGTATCTTAAAGATAATATCCTTAAAGATCAGGCAACTGGTGCAGTATTTCAGGAAATAACCATCCTTTTAAGTGGAAACCTTAACCAGAAGACCATAGAGACATCAGAATTTGACAGAGATCATGTGGTCCAAGCAAAGTAATAGAAATCAGTTAGGCCCACTACATCTGGGCTCAGATTAAGTTAAAAGGCTCATTTGTCTTCAGCAATAACTTGTGAAACAATCCAAAGACACACAGACACTCCTCTCAAATTTAACCAAACAAAACAAAGCACACTTAAATAATACTTTTATTAGCATTTCATCACAACCATATGCAAAACTATAGTGTGACATAGAGTACTACACAGCAGTGGTTTGTGAAAGGAATAAGAATCCCAGGAACTGAATTAAAACCAAAAAAAACACTGTACCATAGCTAAGAATTTGGGGATTTCACTAACATTTCCAGGAATTCCCCAATAACCCAGATAACGTGAATTTATGCCAGACAGAAGAGTAGCATTCTTTTTGCAAGCAGCAGGCAGGGTGGTAGTGTCCAATAAAAGCTTGACACTGTAGTTTAACTCTTAATTTTCGCAATGACATTCAACAGGAGATGTTATTTTCCTACCACTGAAAGCATTTGGCCTCATCTCACAAACTAACAACAGCATTCTCAAGGCAAAAGTCTGTATCAGATACACGATTCCCCTAAACAAGCCAGTTCAACTCATTGATCTGCTTTCCTCCTTCTCCTGATCCATCATACTTTATAAAATTGTAAAATATGATTCCTCTAGACATTAGATAAGAGCTTATTAATACATTAAGCCATGTCAGGATTAAAAAGAAAGAAAAGATAGATAAGCATTGATAAAATTACTCTATTTCAGTCAGGAAAAATACACTTCACATAAGAAACTCTACTCATTCATTATCCTGAAGATGATGGAGCAGGGAGGATACAGCTGGAAAAGACATTATTTGCATAGTTAAAAAAAGATACAAATACAGAATAGCCCAAAGTTAAGATTTTTCAGTAAAAAAGATTGAAAAAAAAAAAAAAAGTGAATTGTTTCAAAGAACTAAATCAAGAAAGAAAAAAAGACCAAGACACCAAGACATTTGCTACTAATTACATTCTCCTACTTTATCCAGCATGCAACTATTCAAATAGACTATTTCAGACTATCCTTATCTAAGTAGTCTGTTGAGAGAAGGAACAGTTAAAATTTCTAGCATGTGTATAACAAAAAATATCGAATTATTTTCTTCAAAGTTCATGGCCAAAGTCAGAAAGTTGTTTTCTTTCCCAAAGCGCAAACGATTTAAACTCACTATTTCCTAAAAAATTATATCTCAAAAAAATATGGAAAAAGACATTTGAAATTAACCTTATTCCAAATTCTGCTTCTTTTCTAACATGAAATATATTCTTCATCTAAAAAAGACTGTGATGGTACAGATAGATCCTTTGAAATCAGGATATAATATTCACGTCCACCTCCCAGCATTGGAAACTTGTCTAGTTCCAAAAGCATTTTCATTTTAACAAACTCACAGCGTGGTTTTCACAAGGTCCTAGCAGCCTTACTAGTTTAACCTGTAAACATCAATATCCCCTAGTTTTCCAGAGCATTTTTTTAGTGAATCTCTGTTACAGCAATCACAAGACCGAACTGCAACCTGTCTCTTGCACCACCGCAAGTTCTCGGGAAGAGTCACAGGCTCCCTCTCGCACACAAGTTTGAACCATGTGCTTCACTGTGTGGCACCAGTGCTACTTGCAAATATGTAGCAAGTGAATAATGCATTCACATTAGAAGGAAGGAAAAAAAAAAATCACATGGAAAACATTAAGCCTTTTCCTTCTCCAGTACCCATGATAGCAAAGTTGCACTTGGATGTCATCAAGTCTGTACTGCCAGTGTCCTCAACTCAGTTTACTCCAAACACAGAGCAAAGAGAAAATGGAAAAACCTAAGGTTCTTTTCCATTTTCCTTCCCAAAGTTGACTGCTACAAGTGATGACACAGAGAGATACTGAAACTAATGGATATATTAAGCAAAATAACATATACAGTGATTCAGGTTCTGCATCTATACCTACTCCCACTTGCACGCATGCCTTTCTGCACAAACAGAAACTGTTGGCTTCTCAAAGGGAGTGTTCATACTGACAAATTCAAAATACAGGATACCTGAAAATTTCGCCCAGTATGGCCATTAAGAGAATCATTACTCACTTTCCCAAGTTTAATTTCATAACAGTAAAGCTGCATCATAAGCTTATTTAAACTGAACTACTGTTCCTTCTAGCTAATTGGCCAGGGAACATTGAGTTCAAGGTGTGTTAGTTTTGTGGGGTTTGAATGTTCTTTAGGAGCTCAGAAAGTTCCAGCTCAAGAGGTGAAGTTATGTGTGTGACAGCAAACAGGGAGTTAGGACAAAAAAAATATTCCCACTTCTAACTATCACAGGAGGTAGTTCTGTCTACTACAATAAATCATTTACTGTACTAAGTACTAAAAATCTATTCAACTGTCCTTAAAGTATTAATTTTAGTGCCAAGATTACAAGACTGTCATTACCTTAATAAAATTCATTCAGTTTGCAAGCCAAAAGGTCTATGGTTTGAATATTGGAATAATCCAATTTAATTAGGATAACAATGTGAAAAATATTCACATAACAATTTTGAACAATTTTCTAATGGACCTAAATTATGTGCTTATAAAGGACATTGACAGATGATATATTTACTTTTCCTGGGAGCACACTTGAGATCTTTAAAGGAGGAACATCTAAGCCAGAGCAGATTTAGATACCTCAACATGTCTTAAAATTGTGTGTCCAAACCAAAGGCATTATCCAGGTCTTCTCTCCCTTTGGTGATTCAGAGTTAATAAGAATAAAGACAGTCCAGCTTTCTCCACTTCCCTTGAAAACAAAGAACAACAATTATGTCTTAGACAACAATTAGTGTCTATGCATCCATTTATGTCTGAAAAGTGGTAACCAGTTTGCTAAAGACAACAAGCAGTCAGGGACCACTGCATGCTTGGTTAGTTGGATAAATCCCTTTTAAACAGTCTGAAAAAATGGTTACAGACATTAACAAACCCAACACTGTTAAGAAGCATCCTTTAAATGACAGAAGAGAGAGGGCCTAAATTTCAGCAAACACAGTTTACATCATTCTTCACATATTGTTCTCAAGCACTAGGAGACTCTACACTAAATTGTGGACAGAGTGCTATTCAGGATCAGAAAGAATATTACTTTCTGATCTTAGAGGCCTTGTGCTTGGCTCAGTCTGGAGCAACACATGTTCTGAACATACTGAGCACACTGTCGCTTGAAAAATTAGTAATAATTTTTGAAATCTTTGCAGGACTTTTTCTTGTGCCATAGAAGAGAGTTACTGCAATCTGCTCCATTTTAAAATCCTTAAAAAATAGTTCTTGTGCTCCTGGCAGGCTACCAATTGGACCCTGATTTTGGCAAAGCATTGGGTCTTAAGTGTTACACATAAAACAGCTTGTAAGGATGCATTTCCTGATGAAGTTCCTCTTTGAAATGTCTAAGGGCAGCAGCTAACCTTGGTTTAGCTCACTGATTTCAAGGAAATGTAACTGAAGGGATGAATTTGGAGCAGTCGGAGCTGAGTGCCATCGTATCACAGGGCAATTTATAATGAACCATCTCTCCTTACGTACTTGGTACCTTCCACAATGAGCAAAGGCTAAGTACTGAGAATTCTTGTACTCATTAGTGAAATCAAGATGAACAGGAAATGAACTTGATTCAAATCAAGTAAAAACAGTTCATCTATCAGAAGTTATATTGCAAAACTAAACAATCATCCTCATGTTACATACCAGTAAAACAATTTACAGCTGTCCTTGTTTTCAAAAGTTTTTAAAAACTCAAGGTGAATTTAAAATAATTACACAGACAGGGGCTTACTTTGAAACATGACACACCAATGCAAAGTAATAATATAACAATAACGAATTCAATAATTGTCTGCATTTAGATAAAATGTGGTAAAATATTTCATCATTAGATATTTCCAAGTCTACTGACAAGAGAGAGATAAAAAGCCTCAAGACTCTCCACAACTATAACCAGAAATTAAATTTTCCAGAAAACAAATACAATTGGATGTTTAGCAAAATGAAAATATAAGTCTTTCAGAATAAATATCTATATGTGCTTTTAGAAAAAAAAATTAAAAAAACCCAAAATATATACATCCACGGGGGATGTGTGTGTACATACATATAGCTTGTTTCCATAAATATTTAACACGATTGCACGCCATATTTAATATACACAAACATTTATTTTTACACAACTGTATAAATTCCCAGCATTTTTTCTCATTGTAAGTTAAGAGTTATTGATGTGATCAGATTGAAAAGAGCAAGCTTTATATTGAACACAGAAGTTAGTGGCTACAACTAGACTTGGTTTGTTTTCATCTTCATTGCAAAATGGTTTGTGAAGCTAACAAACTACTATAATATTTTCTCTTGCAAAGTCTGTTTGCTAATCGGTAGTGGATCTAATCAAGGACCTAATAAGTGCATAATGGTACATTTGCTTCCCAGGAGAAACCACTGTTTCTCATCATACCAGAAAATACCCCCTTGCAAGGTGCAGCCAGGATCCATGGACTAACTGCAACAGTCTAATAATTTAATTGCAAGCCCTTAGGCAGGGATAACTTAAATTACAATTAGAAACCTATAGCACAGCTGCTAACATCTGTGTGATGAACACCGTACTGATTAAAGATTTTTTAAAAGAGAACTCAGCACTTCACACTCCAGAACAAGTCACTACACTAACTTTGAAGTCTTCTATCTCACTATTTTAATACTTGGGATGTACTCTGCCTAGTCTTTTCCGTGGGGATTCAAAGGATCCAAGCTCAGTGTGGTGTCTGGCCTTTGAAAGGCCTACAAGGGCGTCCTTACACTAGAAATACTTTATTTTACAGGTGGAATACACACAACAGAAAGCCATTCTACAGCACTAGAAGAAAAGCACCATGCGCAAACACTGCCTTGCCATCATCTCCAAAAATGTATAAGCTTCAGAAGGATGCAGAGATCCTACAGCAGCAGAAAACACAAGGTCCGTCCCCATCCTCTGCATAGATGGACAGACAGCAATGCCACATGGGGACACCTGCTACAGTGGCCCACATATATGGTGCAGAGGCCTGAGCTGTACCTGCTGGAGCAGCCTCTGAGCCTTCTAGTGGAGTTCACTAGAAGACACTAGTGGTGTCTTAATCCATGCAACAGCTCTACATAAAGGCAGTTCTTCAGTTGTTTTGCACAAACCAGTGATTTTTCTGTTGGCCTACAGGATCACAGCATGTAATATCATAGGTCATAGTTAATAGCATACCTGAAGCATGTAAGCGTGGTCAAGAATAATGTAAGCAGAAGCGTTCCTGAATGTTGTGATTGGGTAATCACAAATAGCAACATGCATAGTGGAGGAAAAAACCCAGCAAGCAACCACAGCAGTACTGTGTAGAAACCCTCACAGGTTGCTACTCCATACATGCCATCTGCTGAAGGATGAGTCAACCTGCTCTGGAAAAGCATGCACGTTTTTTTACCGCCACATCCACAACAAGAACCCTGTGGCAGCAGGACCAAGCATACGGTATCAGTAAGGGTGGCAACACATAAAGCACTGGTGAACAACTTCCCTCTATTTTCAGACAGTCAACCACACCATAACACAGCAGAAAGATCATAGAATCATAGAATGGTTAGAGTTGGAAGGGACCTTGAAGATCATCGAGTTCCAGCCCCCCTGCCATGGGCAGGGACACCTCCCACTAGACCAGGTTGCTCAAAGTCCCATCCAGCCTGGCCTTAAACACCTNAGTCTGAACAGCCACAGCTCTCTTCACGTGTCTTCATAGGAGAGGTGCTCCATCCCTCTGATCATCTTCATGGCCCTCTGCTGGACTTGTTCCAACCGTTCTATGTCCTTTCTCTGTTGAGGACCCCAGAGCTGGACACAGTACTTCAGGTGTGGTCTGACGAGTGCAGACTACAGGGGAAAACCACTTCCTGCAACATGCTCGTCATGATTCTTTTGATGCAGCCCACGATATGGTTGGCTTTCTGGGCTGCCAGCACGCACTGCCAGCTCATGTGGAGCTTCTCATCCATAAGCACTCCCAAGTCTTTCTCCTCAGGGCTGCTCTCCAGCCATTCTCTGCCCAACCTCTATTTGTGCCTGGGATTGCCGTGTTCCAGGTGCAGGACCCAGGAATATACCTAGATGATACCAAAGAATTATAATAAAGCATAGAACCTCTTCAAGATACTGCCAGGCTTCTGGGTTGCCTAAAGCGAAAATCATAACCCATCCTACATACTTTATTTTGTGCCATATGTAAATGCATTTGAATAGTTCATACTTTATACATGCTTTTCTGCTAGAAAGGTTGTACTTGGAGAAGGCGTGCCAATATTAGACTTCCTCCATACAGAGTGAAGCTCTGTTATGTGGGAAGGCCCATTACACCCCAAAAAGAGAAAACACAGATATTCAAACTATTCGTCTGCTCCCATCCCTCCCACAATCCCTGCAATTGCATGATATGAACAGGAAACATCCAAAATCAGACTCAGCCTTACCAAAGCAGGCTGTAGATATATTTTCCTTTAGTTTTTCTGCATTGATTGATTTAATTCAAATTGTGTAAGAAAAGCCACTAGGTTCCTTTGAAACCCTAAAATAATGCTTCATAGGTTCTAATTTACTATTTATTTGCAGCAAAACAAAGCAGTTAAGAATTCAATCAGTTAAGGTTCAGCACATTTTACAGCCTTTACAAAACTGTAACAAACAACATGAAGCCAGGTCCCTATAGTTTGACCAAGAAAGAAGATGCAGTTGTTTCTTTTTTACCCCAAATGTCAGGACACTGCCCATTCCATAGCTCTAGTAAGAATCCAGCGACTGTGGGTTTTAAACTGTTGGGATAGAAAAGTGTTGGGTTCAAAACTGCTCTGTGGGAAAATCAAAACAGTCAAGGGTGTGTATTGCACAGAGACAACAGATTTTACGATTCAAGCAGGTTATTCCCCTTCCAGATAAGCCCTTTTAGGCTAAGGAGGGAAAGTATTTGTTCTTGAGACAACAGCAAAACCCACACTCAAAACATAACACAGCAGATTGTTTCCTCATAGACAGTACCTCTAACAGCGTGTGGCTCCATGTTTATCTTTCTCCAATGCTAATTTAAATATGTAGTCATTCCTCCATGAAAAATTTGGAACTGTCCCAGCAGCAATACTGCCTAGCTGTGTACACAATTAAGTTTCCATTCAAGATGTCTAATAAAGTTTTTACCTTTACAAACTTTTCAAAAGTTTAAAGAGACCCTTCTTCATAAAGCGCTCTCCAGTGTGTAAATTAAGAGAGATTCACCTTGCAAGGGACACAAAGGCACCACCTCACCAGTACCATATCAAAGACTGCAGCAGTCAAGGTCTGTTATTTTAGAGCAGGAAGACACTAAAGACACAATTTCAGCCCTATTACGCAGGTACAGAGCTCAGAAAGCAAGTCCAAGTACCCACTGCATCATCAATTTATTCCAAGCCTGCTCACAAAGACATGGTGCCCCAATGTTGCCAATGGTGCCAATTCCATCCTGAAAGCAGTAATCTATCAGCCAATGGCAGTAGCATGAGCCCATCATTTCTCATAGCCTGTTTTTAAGAAGCCCAGATTTCCCAGCCTGCCTGCAGAGGAGAGAAGCTCCTGTCTGAGCCATAACATGGTTACAGCTTGGGAAGCAGTATCCTCTGCTGGAGAGGACAGCAGTCCGAGAGAAATGCAAATATTACATACATGAAGCAGGAGAATTGTGGAATGTAACTTTGATTTTGTGAAACACCACTCAAAACTCAGCAATGCATAAGGGTGACAGCTACACAGAGCCTGAAGTACGCGAATAAAAACAGTTTCCCTTTTCTGACAGGAAATTCCACTGTTTAAGACAACAAAACAGAAAGAGCAGCAGCCCTTAAGATACAGCTCTCACAGAATAAACTTCTTTTTTTTTTTTTTTTTTTTTTGGAAANAAAGAAGAAGAATCTTGGCATATGGTAACAAAAACTATATAATTCTCTTGATCTTTAATCTCTATGCCAATGTCTGTTTTACAGATTATGGCCTCAGCTACTGACAAATCTGCTTAGTGAATTTTTGGCTGACAAATCTGGCAACACAAATGCTGTCTGAAATACATTCAAAAGGCTAAACATTTTCATAATAGCTACTTTACACAGCTTAGTAGGTTTCCCTTTAGGACACCAATTTGATTTTTTTAAAGTGACAGTGTTAATTTTTATGATTACACACAGAACTGAGATTTTTATTTAATACAGTGGGTCTTCTAAAGCTTTTCAAGGGGATCAACCACTTTGCCAACAGACGGGTGTTACAGCAGGGGTGATTATAGTAATTTTTCATGTAATTGGGAGTCACCATTTGGTTGCTATCTTTCACATGCTTGTTGCCTCATCATATAATCCTTCATAATGGGGGTTTGTTGTGTGTCACAAGAATGTGCCAAGCAGCCGGGAAATAATAAACAGAGGAACCCCCTGGCTCGTGGGTAGCACAAGTGTTCTAACATCTGCCCAGCTTCTTTCAACTGCAATAAATTTCAGCAGATAGCAGTGACCCAATAGGAAGGCATTTTGGTCTTTTTTTTAGGAAAAATCTTGAACATCACACTTCATTATCCCAGCTACAGTAGCACAATCTGTAAGGACACAACTTGCTGACAAATGACATTGCCGGATGTAAAAAATCGTGATTCATCAGAAATTAGTAGAGACATCACATTCTTGCCCCAAGACATCTGGGCTCCCTGTGAAAAGCAAGAGTTGTCCTTTACAATTATTGGCTGCAGTTTGCTTGCATTAAATTATAAATAATTTCACAGGAAATTCTGAAGCCATGCCACCTCTGATTGTGATCTCATCAAGTCTCCTCCAGCAAAGAAAGGATAAGTAATAATAAATAATAATATAGGATAAGTACACTACAACAGGAGGTCTCACAGGGTTACCAAGTTTAGCCTGACACAACAAAACACATAAGCACCTGCTTCACACTAAACCCAAGAACCACTCCATTAAAGTTAATATGACCACTCATTGGCTTAAAGTCGAGGAAGCACAAATGCACTCCACTGATGCCAGTCTTTGGGAGAAGTAAGAGAAAAACAAAAATCCCTTTGGGCCATTTCTTTTATACAGCTCCATCAGCTGGTCACAGCAAGCCTGTCAGTACTACCTGAAATAGGATATCATTGGTTTATGGCATAAATGTATGGCACATCCAGTAAATACCATACCACAACCTTTCTTCTATGCCAAAAAAGAGAGATAACGAGATTCAGGAATGAATAACCAGCAAACTAAAATTCAGGTACTGCAAAAACTGTTTTCAGTGTTTTAATAGTGTTATGACCCAAGAGGAAATGATAGGCCTAGAAAACAGAGATCACTGTATTGCATTCTGAATAAGCTGTGTAGTTCAATCAAGACCTTGTCCTACTGTGGTCACTGCAGATCCCACAGACCAACTGTGCTGCAATGCCGTGTTAGCCCTGGGCCTGAGCAAATCCAGTGGACAGTCCAGTGGACTGCAAACCCAACTGTTGTTGCTACAGAGATATCATTGCTTCAATGACACATGAAGCACATGAAAGGCTTAAATATCTGTTTGGAATATTTATCTTCCACTGGCTTCAGTTTGGTGCTCTCAGTGACCTCATTGGAGTTCAAGTATATTTAGCATATTCCAAGATAATCCCAAGAGATTCCATAAATTTGGGGCTTTATTTGTGATGAAAGAAACAAAATCAAAACTTAAATTCTTGGTTTTTCCAAGCTTATTAAAACAAAAACTGAACAAACAAAACCCAACAATTATTTCAGATCACCATTAAAATAAACCCACTTCTAATATGTTACTAAATAGAAGAATGCTATTTACCACACTGAATTCTTCCTCTAATTTTTAGATTTACACTTTTATATGTTGCCTCTTCCACTCTCATAGACAGAATGAGATGGACAATACGTTGGCTGATATACATAAGCCCTTTGTAGCCATAAGCTCCTAAAAGCAGCAAAACAGCCTGTCACACAGTGCATTTTACCTTGCCTGTAGTCAGTTGCTGGAATTTCACTTCCTAGATCATTATAATGAGAGTGCAATTTTTCACAGCTATGCTTCAGTGAAATCTTCTCATATTACGCCTACCTCTTGTTGCCCAAGAAAATGCATATACATTCACATTCCAATTCTTGCAAAGCTTTTTAAAGTATGCACAAGCAATCAGTACTTCATGCTGTAGAACAAAGTCCTTTTCTGAGGAATAGTTTTAAAGAACATAGGTGACTGCCCTACTGGCATTTCAGTCTTTCCCATCCAGCTCAAGAGAATAGCGGCATGTTTTGGCAAGTCTAAGAAACCTATTTCTTCATTACTTGTAAATTAATTCCAAAACAAAATGCAGTCCATGCACAAACGGCTGGCCTCTCTCATTCTTCACACAAACACACTGATGTCAATAACAGCAATACAGCATCAATGTATTAATTACATCAAACAGAAATTAATTACATCAAATAGAAAACTAAGGAAGAACATGAAATACAAAAGCCATTATTTACTACATAAAGACAGACATAAAACTCGCTAATGCTCAAGTAGCAGAAGCAAACTAGTATATCTAGAGAGAGGAACAAGAGACCATGACATATCCCAAGTATTTTGGAGTTGGTGCAGAAGGAATTAACTGATCTATGGCTGGACATTTAGTTTTGCATTGGAAACAGATAAACTGCCTTCAGATCTGAAATGGCACTGACTTGTACTGATGCTCTCGCCTAAGCAGGGTCCTTTGTAAAGACACTTTAAAAAGCTCCTTTTGTTTTTTACCACTGGAATATTTTCAAATTTGGGGTTTTAAAAATAATGCTTTTGTTAATACAACTGTTGTATCAGGATGTATCAGGAAAGCAAACAGGCTGTCCAGGATGCACGTGCATTCAAACTAGTGAAATTATATTGATAGTATGAGTGGTGATAATATATGTGGAGGCCCTGATGAGGTGATGTAATGAATGTGAACAGAAAAAGACAGTGGGGAATTCAAGCTTTGGAGTATATAATTTACGGAGGTTGTCATGTAATGGAACAGACCCTGGAACAATAAGCACATAAAAAAAAAAACAAGTTCAGGAGAGAAAGCAAGAGACTGTCATATAAGGGTGAGTGTAAACAGACCTGGGTACTATTTACATGGATCCCAAGGAAGATGTCCTCAGGGAGTACATAACGCCTGGAACAGAATGGAGAATTGTAAAACCTGCCTCAAGTAAAGAAAAATGCATAGTACATGTCACAAAAAGTACCTGCATTGTACTGGAGGCAAAAAGAAAAATTCCCAGGCCTGGACAATATGCTTTGTCCACAATGTCTTTGAAATTGGCAGTTCCTTGAGACAAAACACTGTCAACTCCAGGATGATGCTATTAAAATTTAAAAGAAAAAATAAAAAATTATTGAACTTGATGAGTTCAAACATTAACATCCTAAACCTGACAACATTTATCTTGGAACCAAATTGATGTTTGTTTCTACTAGTCCCACAGTTTCAACATTCAGTATGCCAGAAAGTTCTTGCATTAAATTTTGACCAGTTCTGTAACAAAAATTGTAGTTCCCAGCAGCAAGTACTGTTCTGTCTTTCTGTACCAGAGCGAGCTTGGGAAGGTAGTCTGGGACATCAGGACAAACATATTATCTTGATGTTCCTGCTAACTGATGGGTTGTTATTAACTGTTGAACTGCTTAATTAGGTTTTATAGTTAACAGCCTGTTATGATTAGAGGGGACAATGCATGTGCGTCGTTGAGCTATTGTTTCAAACCATTTGCAAATTCAGAAGAAGCATTGCTCAATTCACGCTCCGGAGGCTCTCTCAGCAAGCCGAAAGGGAAGAAGCTTTCTCTTCTACAGAAGAAAACTCTCTTTAGGCATGAAGCAGGTGGATTTCCCATACCAGCTACATCCCATAAAAGGACAGCACTGCACTCTGTTCTGGCCCATGGGGCCCTGAGAGCTCTGCTTCTGCCCTGCAGCATCATCCACATCCCTAGGTCTGACCCTCGCTGCATGGCAGAGATCACTGGCCAGCTGACCAGGGCTGACAGTATCATTTCAGGAGAGTAACTTCACTGGACTCTGGCACCTCAGCTTTGTTCCCATTTTCTGGGAGTTCACTTGGTTCACCTGCTTTTTGAATGGCATTTTCCCCATGCATCATAATGGCACAGCACAGTCCTTTCCTGCTATTTTAGCCTTTCATACTCTTTCTAGAATTCCCATACAGAATCTCCTTTCTACACTTTCTCCTATTTACCTTTTCTAATCACCAGCTGGTACTTTAAAACTCTTTCTGGAAACCACTCGGTTTCCCAATTTAGTCACACATTCACTCAATTCCTTCTGGCCAGCTGCCACACCTTCCAAGCTTACTTTGTCTTTCTCCTCTTAAAAGCCATGAAACTCTTCACACAATCTCTGCTAGATTGTCTAGCAAACCGATGCCCTCCAGAAGGACTGCAACTGATAAAAATTTCAGAAGGTACCATCAACTGCCTACTGAACCTACCAGTGCTAATTGTCAACCTTTCTTCTTACTTCTTTCTTCTTATTTCTCCTCATTTTTATCCAGCCACACAACTGAGAGGCCACAGCTGCACTTGTGATCTTATAATTATACAAACAGTGCATAACTACACATTGTGAAAAACTCTCAAAGAAATCCTGTAAAGTGAAGATCTGCTTGGGGGGGAACAGGGGGAAATCGGGTCAAGTTACATTCTGCATAACCTTCACAATCCTCTTTACTTTAACACAAAGATAATACTGGGCTAAAGAATATTTCAAGCAGTCTGATTCTTCCCCTCCAACTATTCAGATCTGTTTCAGGAACTTTTGCCCCATTTTTATATAAGCATAGGTCAGCAGAATCATCATCTTTACTATACAGCTGCAACAGTGCTCTATGCCCCTTCTACATCCTGTTCTAAAACCCTGTAAGGGCATATCCTCTCCTTTGTGAGAAAATGGACTTTTATGTAAAATGCATACTGCTAAGGAGCAAATTTCACAGACTAGCCAGTAAAAGAACAGTTCAGTTTCTTTGCACATCGAGTCCTGACCTTTCTTCAGGTGGAAATTATGTACAATATGAGGTAGATACATACCTACAGAAAGAACAGAATGACTCTCGCAAATTATTTCGCTCAGCCTTGAGAAAACAGGTAGTAATAATTTTCATTAAATGCAGCTCTATGCCAGAGTTGATCCCACAACCCAGTGGTTAGAAGATCTCAGTGCAAATTCTCAGCTGCTACTATTGCTCCATTGACTTTAGTATCGATTGATTTCAATTGTACCTCACATTCATGGATTTTGCCTCTAAATCCTGTTGTCCAAAGTATTGAAAATGCTGAAATTGATGTAACACTAAACAAATTCCTCAATTTTCTCTCTAGTCACCAAATAATACCAGAACCACTTTAATTAATACAGTCATATAATTACTTGATGACATAAATTCCTGACTATGTACAGAACAGAGCCTGCACATTTCAGCTCCAGGGGAATGGCACAGAATGGATTGCAGACAAATAAGGTTTGCCAGCATGTTCAGGACACAAGGCTGGTATTCCTCTATTTCACTTGTTGCTGTCAGCTGGCTGTCAGAGACATAGATTTTTCAACAAAAAATAGACATTCAATCATTAAGAGTTGTTTTGGCACGTTCAAAGGCTGTTTTGGCAATCTACAAAATGATACAAAGGCACCAAGATCCATTAGGTCCCCAGCTTAGGAAATATCATTCAAAATAACACCCATCTTGCACCTCACTTCTCTAATAATCTTCAACAATTTAGCCCTTATTTTTTTTGCCTAGCCCAGTTCTCATAAGTCTTTTAAGAAATGCTTTCACAGTAGCAATTTAAATTTGAGCAAAATCCAGCATTTCAGTCTAATGAATAAATTTGCAAGACCCCTGCTGCCAGTTTTCCTGAAAGTTCTAGATAAAAATTTGTTGCTAATTATGTTATTTATGAAGATAGGAGACAACTGAAATGCTTCAGTTGTCAACCAGTGCGTGCAAGTTTGCTTCTAAATTGAGGCATTTTTAAAGCACGCTCTCCAAGAAGGTAGTTCAGTCAAATTGTCAGGTACCAACTGGTAGTGACCACACAGAAACTGAAACCTTTTTCCACACGTGCAGGCCAGGCAGTCATTTTTCTGAGCTATAAATTAATGCTCTGGCTGCTTGACAGACATAATTTTTTAATTTTTTTTTTTTTTTAAGGTACTGATTTTCTTGAGAAACCTATTTTGTACTGTGCTTGCTTTAAATGAAGACTTCAGAAGGGGTTTTAAGTGAGCCTCTCAAGAAATTATTCTGCAGTAAACTGGATTTACATGGTAAGCCATGATTGCACATGTAGATCAGCTGCCATCCAGAGGCTGCCAAAATTCACAGAGTAGTGCTGCGCTCTTGCTTTCCAGAGGAACACACAAAATCTTTGAAACAGTTACATATGCAGCAATTTTTCTGAAGGGCAAGGAACTCGTTATCATCCACGTATCATATAACTAACTACATCTAAGTACATACTTAGAAAGTGACTGCACATCAAGTGGTTATTTAAGCACTTAGTGCCTTGAGATACCCACTTCAGGACACAAGCAGTGTGACAAGTAACTGCAGCTCTATTCAACCCAACTGAAGATGTTTAGGAAACCCAAAAATGAGGTGCCACATGTCAAAAATCAGCCACATGGTGCAAAGCCAAACCCAGCTGCTCAGCACAAGGGAATTCTGTGCTGAACAACAGCATGAAAGCCAAAGTTAGCCTCTTATCCAAAGGAGAGAGAAAAGCAGGGGGTTTCACAATATTACATATACCTTGGAGTCCTAAGAGTCTGTAAATATGCAAAAAAGTCTCCCCTAAGTAAACAGGAGAAAAGAATAAAATTGCAGCCAACTACTACTTCATAAGGAAGAAAACACTTAATTTTGACTATGAAGCAATTGGTGCTACCTCCTGCAACATCCATCTTGTTTCTTCCACTACATTCCAGTTCATTGCTAAAACATTCATTGCAAACACTGTCGCTGTTTTCCTGGGTTCCACTGCTTCTGCTTTCTTCAGAGCCGGTCTTGATAGAAATCATCTTGCTGCTGCTATAAAGGCTGCAGCTGTCAGACAGTGCTGACAGCTCCAAACAGGTCAAGAGTGTGAGTCAGTTCCTATAAAATGACTAGGAATCTTGATGCTGATGTTAATGGTGGCTGGATCCAGATCCAGAAGTTCTAATTTTCCTCCTGGAAGCCTTCCAAAACCTCCCATGTCTAAGCTCAGGCTAAAAGAATGACGATAGCATCACTAACCCATAAAACACCAAGTATACATGCAAATCCCTATGAAAGGAAAAAGAAAGCCTTTTTGCCCTTAGCGTCCTTGATCATCCTTTCTCCTACTCTTACCTGACTGTCGGGTTCCTTACAAAGGCATGGCATAGCACTTTGCACAGAAATATTCATAAATGATTGCCGAATGTAAAAAACCTACTATTACATTTTGGTGTAGCTCCCGCTGTGTACTTATCTGCACAGGTGTGAATGACGATACAAAGTGAAAGGCAATGGTGTATCAGAGAACCATTCGGCACTCATGCTGGTGTGCTGCTGTGTGCCATGCTCCAGTAATGGTCTGTCACCAGCTCTACCCTGACTACATATTGTGTATATACTGAATAGCAGCTGCCAAAGCCACAGCATTTTTCTTTCCACCCTCTCGCCAAGTGCACCTGCTGCCCAGAGCCCTCACTCTGCTCCTGCCAGAGCTGCTTGTTGCTTTTATTCTGTTAATTCCTCTCGTGCCTGAAGTGCATAATATATTCCTTCAGCAGTGGCAGAAGGAATATTTAATCATTTTAAATTAGTGGAGAATGAACATTGTTGGTCAGGGACTCACAGGGCTTGTGCCACATTTTGTTTTGTTTGACTGGCTCCAGCTTCCCTGAGATGACATTCTGGTCCTGCAGACATCTGAGGTGGATGTAGGGATAGAGTGGTCAACCTGGACCACGCTGCAGCACTGTGACTTCTTCTGTGATAGTTTTCTACAGATTGCTGCTTTTACATCCTTGTTGTTACTGCTACCTTTATGGATCTGTTGAGCATTCTACACTTCCTACCTCTATCACAATCTTTCCAAATCTGGATTTTCTCACAAAAGCAAACACTCCTTTCAATTTGAAAATACAACCCCTACAGCTATCTCTTAATTGCTGCAAAGTTCAAAATCATCCAGCCTCATCATGTAACAAAAGGAAAATGACACAAAAAATGTAAAACCCACACTTAACCAATGCTAATGGCCAGCATCACAAAAACAAGCTGAACTTATGAACCATGAGCCTCGTTTGTCCTTCACTGTGAGTGATCTCGTCTTCTGTTGACAGGGATCCATCACATTCTCAGCATTACTTGAACTCAGGGGTGTCTGTCTATGAGTACATAATACAAAGCCTGGCAAACAGTCTTGAAAGTACAAGTAGTCGCACTCACTGAGATCCAGTGAGCCTGCAGGGAGCAAGCTGCTTCACTCTGAGGAGCAGAAGTCTTTTATGACAGCCACTGGCTTTTTCCTTTCTTAAAAAAAAAAAAAAAAAAGGAAAAAAAAAAGAAAATCAATGGCACAACTGCACCATCGCTGGTGCTAAAAGGATCAGGCCCCTCTGGTGATTTCAGATGTTGCTCATTTACTCAGAAATTAATCCTCCCTCCCCTCGTATTCAGAGCCACTTAACACCAACCAACAATTATGCCATCTGATCACTAAAAATAAAATAACTTTTCTTCTTTGTCTCTGAATGTATTCCTTCAGGACCCATTTTTTCTGCTGTTCAGTGAGCCAGAGAGAAAGATATTATGAGTTCTGGGTGTTGAACAAACAACATGACAAGCCACACTCTTGAAGAATACAAGTGCAGGTCTTCAGCTTTCACTAAAATGGATCTCTATTTGGGGGTAAAAACAAAAGGATTATTTTAGTTTGTTCTATCTTTTGGTTAAGTAAGAAATGTAGTCATAGTCACCCTCAGAGCACCGAATCATAAGTCACGCTCTGTCCAGAGAACAAACACTGTTACGTTTTACGGGCAGTGTTGAAAAGATAGACTGCATTTTTAAAAAATATAAACACTCATGAAAGACCAGAATAAACGTTATGCTACTCTTGGTACATACGTAACAATTAAGGGCTAGGTCTTACAACCATTATTCCCTACAATATCAATAGGATTAGTGAGTAATCCCCGGAGGGTTTCTGGATCAGACAATAGCATTCTGCTCAGTTTTCATATAACAACATATCTCAACACATCTTTCAACAGCTTTAGCCAGAAAGTAAATTGGTCGTGTAGCAACTCTCCACTAAAGGTAAAACAGAAAGGCTGTCGTACCTCTCTGCACAGAAAGGCACCTTAATACTTAATGTGATTAATTGAGGGTAGATTAATGACTGAGTCAACAATAATTCCCATACGGAGTGTTTGCATAGGAGTGTGTGGGTATGCTTGCAGTAGTATACTTGTGTGCAAAAATCAAACACAAAACCTGATCACATGTTCACAGCTGGAAACAGTGTTAGGCTTTATTCAGTAAGGTATAAGGCACTATCATTTAGCTCTCCCACAGCAGGAGGAAAAATGGTGCCACAGAAGAGAACTATCACATCAGACACACTCCAGGGGTCTCTTTTACCTACATTGTTCCTCTCCCAAATGTAGCTCTTTAAATTTTAAATAGAAAAAGAACACACAGAAACATTGTGCAGTACAAAAATGTCACGGTAAAAAAAATGTGGAAAACATTTCTCATTAAACAAGGTAAATACCCTAAAGTTCACACACAGCTTTGATGGTGCAGTGTGTGCCTTTAAGACTTAAAGAAACACCCACATCAAAGTGTTGTCTTAAGATGGTGGAGCTTTAGTTCAAACATAGCCAAGTTGTACAATAGATGATGTGGTGAATGTCTACACTATTTTTATACTGAATAAAATATGGCAAAAATACAGGCTGGAGAGCACATTTTAAGTTTACTTTAATTTTTAAAATTTAGAGAGAATAATAAGTGTGTACTTATATTTTTATAGAAAGCTATTCCCAAAATATCAGCTCAGCCTTATACTTACTTCTTTGTATCTAAAATACTGCCTGAAATGTTCAGAAGGGTAAATGCACAGAAATGTAGCAGAAATAATGGCAAAGCACAAGAATCTCACAAGTGTAAATACACACAGAATGCATTTTTTTTAATGTCTGTCCATTTTTCAAGGTAGAAAAAGCATTCTGAGAATTCAGATCTACATCACTAAGAAAGAGATTTCCTCTAGAAGATACTCAGTATATTTATTTCTCATCTTTCCCATTTGTGTATATCCATTAATCCATAAAGCTTCATTGTGCTTTTTTTAATTCAAGCGTGCACTGACAACAAATTTCTCTTCATCCAGGCCAGGGAACTACTGAAGAAAGTCCAGCATAGGGCAAGAAAGAGGATTAAGGGATTGGAGCACCTCCTTTTTGAGGAAAGACTGAGAGAGCTGGGACTTTATAGCCTGGAGAAGAGAAGGCTGAGGGGAGACCTTATTAATGCTTATAAGTATCTGAAGGGTGGGTTGAAGGAGGATGGAGCCAGACTCTTCTTAGTGGTTCCCAGTGACAGGATGAGGGACAATGGGCACAAGCTGGAACACAGGAAGTTCCATTCAAATATGAGAAAAAACTTCTTTCTGGTGAGGGTGACAGAGCCCTGGAACAGGCTGCCCAGGGAGGTTGTGGAGTCCCCTTCTCTGGAGACCTTCAAGCCCCACCTGGATGCAGCACTGAGTAATGTGCTCCTGGCAATCCTGCTTTAGTAGGGGCATTGCACTAGATGATCTCTAGAGGTCCCTCCCAACTCTGAGAATTCCATTATCCCCCACCTGAGCCCATGCCTGGCTCCTGAGGAGCACAGAAGCCCCACTGCATTTCACTACCAGGAACAAGGAGATACCCTATGGTCCCCCCATCTCATGTTCCATTGCTGCATCAACCATAGGGAAAAAGCTATGCAGGGGTCCCTTCCAACTCTAACCATTCTTTGATTCTATGATTCTATGCTTTGGAAAGCAAGTGGGACATCACTCAGCTGTAGAATAAATGCTGACTAATATAATCCAGAAGACAATAGCACTCAAAAAGCCTTCATATTTTAACCTACAAAATCCAGGTGTTAACCATTGTCAGCAGTTTCTAGCACTGGCCTCATTTCAGCGAGAGGAAGCTTTGGAAAATAATGTCTGCTTTTGGAAATTTCACCTATATAATATTTCACTATTAACATCAGGCATTCCTTTTATAGGAGATACCTAGGATTTTAACGATAGTGCCCTGAGCAACTATTGTTTATTTTTATATTTATCACATTTAGTGGAAATTGAAATACAGCTCAAGAAAAACATACTGTTGTTCACATTGCCTAATACATTTGTTAAATATCAATACAAGTCACTTGAAATGATAGACTACATAATTTGAAAAAAGAAAAGAAAAAGAGAGAGACAAAAAAAGGTAAAATTACTGTTTATCTAAGAGACCTTAAAAAGTTCACAAGAGAAATATTGTCAGAGTGCAAACACGAACTGTCAGACCTACCTTCTCTGGTATCAAATTCTGAATAAAAATACATCCATTAAACAAAGGTCTAAAGATAAATTATTTAAAAATACATCAATAAAACATTAAGCAATGCTGGTTGCTAAAGAAATATCCTACAAGGCCAGGCAATCATACCGTTAAGATACCTTCCTTAGCCACGATGAAATCATAGTGAAAAAAAATACATAAACCACTTCATGTAGCTCAGTGATGTATTATTTGATAGGGAACACTTTACTGCGAGTGTCCATTAACTGATGCTTACACTGTAACTCACAGTATATGACATCCATATGAATCTCAAATGAATTCACTACTATCAATGCTGTTTAAATGAATACTATGTGGATTGGGGCTCTTTTTTGAACAGATGCAATCTGTTCATGTATGATGAGCTATATCTGAAGTGAAGGGGTTGCAGCGTACTGGGTACAAGGAAGATACAGAAACCGGTATGAGAGGTTTAATCTGGCAGTGCAGGGCAGTCAGGAAGTGTGTGTATGTTCTATAAATGGTTGGGAAAAAGCAACTGCAGCAGATGACAAAAATCAGATCTTAGCAATGACATTAAAAGCAACAGAAATGCATATACAAAGAATAAGAACTGTTATTATGAGAGAAACAACACACTAGAGGGTGAGAGAAAGATGTTGCTGGGGAAAAAATTTGGAACAGAAGGGAAATGAACAGCTTTATGGTATATAAAGGTTAGGTAGGGACTGAGGACATAGTGGGAAAGCAACCTGTGAGGTAGACTAATTGTGACCAAAGATAAAGACAATAAAAAGCCTGAAAAAAAGATGGCAGAAACAGGTATAAAATTTTGTTTCAAAGAGAACAGCATAGGTCCAGTTTAGCATCCCAGGACATGGTTTTCTTTGGGAATGGCCCACAAAACAGGATGAGGAGAACAGAACGAAATAAAACAGGTCTGCCACACAGGAAGAACAACATGTTTTTCTCGTAACTAGCCAAATAGAGTGCAGAAATAGTAACAGAACAGCAAAAGAGGTAGGGCTTAGTCCCACAAAAAACATTACTTTTTATTCAGACAGCTTGCCAGTTAAGCTAATCCTGTAACCAGCCACACTGGCAGTCACAATCCAGCTCTACAGAGTATCATTGGAACTGCTGCTGCTGCCGCCTGTAGCTCATGCTGCTCATTCTTCACTGCATAGTATTGTCTTGGGCTTTGTCAAGTTTACTCAACAGGGAGACAAGCAAAGAAGGAAAAGATGTTAAGTTCTGCTCCAGATAAAGTTCAGAAGTAGGGCTGCTTCACTGAATCTGTCTGCTAGAATTGACACTGCACTTTTTAATGAACGTATCATTTTAGGGATTTATTCCCTGTAAGGGCATAGAAATAGGGTAGGTATCCCAAACAGACTGAACCATTCCTTCTCCATAAATGCAAACACATGCACAAACACAAAAGACTGAACTGCAACATGAAAATCGCAGTTGTCAGGAGTCTGTACTGTTTTGTCCTGCGTAGGCCATGAGTGATTTCAATTTTACATCAATCTGCAATCATCAAAATAAACAAATTTACAGCAAAGGACAAAAGAAACACAATGGACAGAGATCAGCATTCCTTCTGACATTATTTTTTGGAAAAAAAAAAACTGAGAAATACTTTACCTTTCCTGCATGTCTCCATAAAAGCACAATAGCTGCACTTCTTTTGTGCCAGCACTTTTAAAAATTGCTTTCTACCTTTCTTTTTTTACGTTTTTTAACCTTTCTGTTAAGGTAGCTACTTTCTCATAGAGACACATGCCAATCTTCCCTCAAGACAAATATCCTTGCCAGAACAATAAGCAGAAGTTTTAAAATTGCCATAAAATAAAGCCTGTTCTAAAATAAATAGCATTTGATACAGAGTTCAACAACTGAAGGCCTGGAGCAGTTTGCCTGGACATCACCGGTTCACAGCCTGAATACAGCTCTGATGTACTTTGCGTCTCTAGTTCTGAAGATGGCAATAATGGATCATTGTCACTTATATTCTCTTCTCCATCTCAGATAAAACACCCACTGAAGTTACCAGAAGAGCTTTATGCAAGGTCCTCAAGACTGGAACATGGCAGCCACATCTGTTAGCAGGCACTGCAGTCAACAAAAAGCAGCTCTCTAGGGTGCAACAGCTGATGCTGAGGACACCACACAGAGTTTGGGGCATTTACTTGAAAACCGAATGCCCATCAGTTATGCCCACACACATATGCAGAGTATACCTTCATGCTTAGTTTTATGCAGTTAATGGCCAGACTGCTCTGCACCAAAGCATGGGCTATGGGACCAGCTAGAGAAGCACTTTAAAAGCATGCTCCTCATCCCCACAAAAACCCTGGAGTGGAGACACCTGGTTTGGACTGCCAGGGTTTTTGTACAATTTAGTTAAAATTGTTTCATACCATATTTAAAAAAAATACATGAAATCATTGAAAAACTGAAGCCTAGAAGGGGCGGGGGAGAATATCCTAACTGTTCCATAGTTAATGTTACATTCAACAGTAATTACTTAACACATACAAAGCTCAATTGCACAACCTACAATTCTCTGACTTTGTGTAGGCTCCTTTGCTTCTACTTTAAATAAAAGAAATTCTTTTCATTTTGTCAAGAAAACTTTTCTCTACCTCACTACTGCATGACAAGGGAACAGATGGCAATTTAAGGGGAGAATTTATGAGAGCCACAATCTTAATGTTGCATAAAGAAAAGAAAAAGACTCGCATCAAAACCACTGACAAATGTACTTGCTAATATTAATGCACTCCCCATTCATCCAATATGCTTCCTAATTGCTTTTCTGTACATAATAATGTGGCACCTGCTGCTCAACATTGCAAGCGCATCAGGATTTCTCCAAAGTCAAACAGCTCTGCAACTGGCCCTCTCCCAGTGATAAATGTAGAGCACTGTATCACGCACAGTTCCTGTCAGTGGCATAATTAAAATTTTATACTTACAGAAAAAGATAGTAAACAATCAGTTCTTAAATGGATTCACAAGAGGAACTCTTGTTACAGCCAACTTTATAATTAGTATGCATCATGTAATGCTAATATATCCATGACAAGAAAATAGGAAAAATGTAGAAATTCAGTTGTTCTCTTTAATGCGATGTTAAACTACACAAAAAAACTGAAAGCAATCAGCCTATTGTTATTTCAGTCTTCTATTTCTGCTCTTCATTTTCCATTGAAAATAGCTCTGCACATTTTGCACTGGAATGATGGTCGCTCCCTAGTGCCACATCTCTGGAATTTTCAAACAGCCACTAGGATAGGTTTCAGCTTTAGGATGTTTATTCATTTTAATTTTACATTAGACACACACACACAAAAAAAAGTAATTTATTTTAAACAGAGTTAGGGCCAAACACACGGTCTTTATTAGTTCACAGAACTCCCACTGACAAAGATATCCAAAACATTTAAATATATTTTTCTGCTGATGTGGTTATGCATCATCCAAATTGTGACATGCTATAAGCAAAAAAAAAAAAAAAAAAAAAAAAAAANATCAAGTGTCCTAAATTAACTCCCGAGCCTGACAATATTAAGCAGAACTGAGATGCCATATGCTTTCTGTTTCATAGTGGTCACGCTTCTGTCTGATGTAGAATACACATACGTATTTCATTAATGTATGTATACTATGTACATTTCAGATTATAATCTGAATATTTACAATAAAATTTCAGTCTGCATATATGCACCTTACGTTTATTTTTTGCTTACAAATATGCTGTTTACATGCATGCATGCTCATTCAAGCACACACACACATATACTTTTGCTTAGTTTTCTAATTGCTTTAAAAAAATAAATTGATAGAATAATTTTGGAATTATAGCTATGTAAGAGCCTGCTCTGCTCCAAAAAGCCATACACTGCATATGTGCATGTCTACAATAATTTAGTGCTCCAAAGTTTAAAGTAATATGCATCACAAGACATGTATTTTTAAGTAAATCCATGACATGCATTTTTAAATGCAAGCTAGGTACTATATTTAAGAAACTTTTTTTTAATTCAGTTTCCATTACTTTGATTCATAATAATATTTTAATTATATCTTCTGAGAAACAGGGCCAGAAAAACATCCTATAGTCTATTCAAAAAACATTTTAAAATGCTATTATTTATGATATTACCAGCCAAATCACAAGCATGGGTTTACAAAACAATGTTTCCATCCTTTTTTAATGGAAACAATATGCAAAAATAATTTAGAGGGGAAATATTTTCTAGAACAAAATACAAAAAAAAGATTTACTTTTTACAAATATCAGTGAATTATAATACATGCTTGGAATATGTGTTGGCAGGGAAACAATTCAAAATGCACCCGATTCACAAAGACATACTGGTAGCCTGCTTAGAATATAATAGCCAAGATCTAAATCTTCTTTATCTTCACTTGGTGTGATGATGTGCATGCCAAAAATTAAAATACCCTTCCAAATCACTGCTGCTGTGTTACAGAGAAGTAAAGGTTTCTGAGCTGTGAGGCAATCCAAAGGTCTGAGGCATACCTGCATTTACACAGTGCTCTTTTCTCTGTGCTTTTCAAACAAGAATTGTGGAATATTATCTCCATTTATAGCTTCAACATTTTTATTGAGAGTGCTGTTTCTTCAAAGGAATATTGCAGAACATCTTTTTAAAATGTTCAAGAATCTGAAAACATGAATAGCAATGAATCCCTTTATATATAAACATACTCAGCGTCTGCCTAACTAGAGCTATCAAAAGCTTCATTCTTACAAGCAAGTGAAAAATTCTGAAGTCAGACTCCTATCACTTACTTACAGAAACGGCCCTATTTCAAGGGTCAGAATTGCATCATCAAAACAAGAAAAAGCAAATATTTTATTTTATTCTTTTTTTTTTTTTAAATGTAAATTGTCATGAACAAGATAGTAACAGAATTTAAAGGAAATCTGGAGGTGACTTCCAGCATTTTTTCTGAAGATGAGTAAAACAACTGCTGGGTTACAGGTATTTGGAAAAAATTCTCATTTCAGCTTTTAGTAATATGGGAGAATACAGCTAAGTAAAAAAAACCCACAAATCAAAACAACCAACCAAACAAAAACCCCACAACCCTAAGAATTCAATGAGAAAGCAACATAATCCGTGACTGGGAATACCTTTCATTGCTAAAGGATGAAACTGGCTCACAGCACACATCAAGGCAATCTCTTGCACACTCCCGAAGTTTTTTACATGGGTTGTGACAAGGAAGTGCAGGTGTTAGTAAATGCAATGAGAAGAGGATGCAAAATTTAAAACAATACCAAAATTAAAATTAAAATTTAAAATTTTAAAACCCCTGCTTTGCCAGTTTGTTTTTTGTGATGGGCAGAGCCCTTCCTGAAACTGGTCATTCCAAGTCAAAGCCAGGAGCACCAACAGTGACACTTAATAGTCAAAAATTCCAAACAGATCAGCAAACCCAGAAGAACTCCAATTGCACATGCAGAATTGCAGCCTTTGAGGCCAGGTGGTGAATCCCGCACACTGTGTGGGTTTATCCATAGTATGACAGTCAGAGCTGTAGAAATTTGAATGCCCCCAGGTGGAATGAGAGCGCACATTTGCACAACAGGTTGCATTGGAGCAAATTCATGCCTGGTGTAACTTCACAGACACCAGTTAAACTCAATCAAGAATAATAGCCAATAATCAAATATACGATCCCTTTTCACTGCCCTGCTAAGCCTGCTCTCACTGTTGCTAAAACCAAAACTCCCAAACCTATCAGTGATGCAGAATCTAGCCTTCTCGAAAGATCTCCTAAAATCCGGCCCCAATATTCTGAGAGTGCTGTATTCATGCACGGAAGTAAAACCGCCCATTACTCTCACATTTTCAAGTGAACTGGAATAGGCAGGGCATGGCATTCCTGTGTAATTAACAGGGAGTGGCACTAAAGTATTGGGTATTTCCTCCCCTGCTTTACAGGTTCCCTCTCAGCAGGAAGCATTATACTTTAATGCAGATTTACTGGATTTCCAGCAAAATCCCTTGTCGATTCCCCATAGACTGTACAAAGGAGTCAGACAGCACTTGCAATTCTATTAAGCACCATTTTAGATTAACCCAACTTCCATAACCTACATATTATAACACATAAATATTAATACATTCTACTTATTTAATCTAATTAGCTTTTCATTGTTTTAACCTAAGTGCAATCTCAGATCGTGTTCTTCAGTTTCCTAATACTAGATGTACACGGCACAATATGATAAATGAAAACATGTACTATGAGCTAATTAAAACATAGTTAAAAATCTGTTTTAGCAGAAGCCAAACTGAACCCCCCTGTCTCTGGCAAGGACCATTTTTTAATTCTGATGATATGACTTCATGTCACTGAAAACTTCTTCATAAGGAAAAAGCTCCAGCTTGTATTGAATGTGGCAGCCTGCCTGCTTAGAGGACAAGCTGGTATGAATGTAGCATCCCAGACCTTCTTTGAGGAGTGATTCAAATTCAGTGTCCCAGCCTCACTCTTCAAGGGCTACCATGACACATCAGGCTGAGACTGCAGCAAAGAATACTTGCTCGTTCCAAAAAGGACCAGTCCTAATAAGCAGATTGATGTAAACTCTTGTGAATAAGCGGTGAGCTTCACAGTATCCACTGTTTTCCTCGGGTTTGACTGTCTTGTGACAGACTGACCAGTTTATTTGCTTGTGCTCGGTACTTCAACCAAGCACAGTCATACAAGCACCCGGCTCAGACATGTTTTGCACATGGCTAGCTTGAGCATGGGCAGGACCCAGATGCTGTCCCTCTGCAAAACAGCACATTGATCTGTATTTTGTTGCTGGAACCTATTTATTATTATGAAATTCTGATTTTCCTCCAAATACCGAACAAAAAAAGTGGAAAATTTTCAGCCTTCATGGTCTCACAGAAAAATTGTGTCCCCCAAATATATACTTCAGAAGGTTGAAAAAAAAAAAAAAAAAGGCAAAACCACAACACCAACAATGTATTCATTAAACCCCAAAATACCCCCAAAACCACACCAACTCAGGTGATTTTAGCCCTAGTTCCTGATTTTTTAATGTTTGCATTTCCAACAATGGAAATGCTATCACGAGTAATAGTAGCATTTTAAAGCAACAACAGTGATGCCTGCAAGCAACAGGAGTGGATTTTTTGGCTGGAGGGCCACAAGTGTGGAACATACTGTCACAACTGATTAGAAAAATCACAAATCTTGTCACATCCAGGGCAATATAAGACCCTTGACTTCACAGTAGTTCAAATACCCCCAGGATATGGGTGAGAAGTTAGAGAAAGAGAGAAATAAAAAAATAGTTCCACTGAGAAACTAAGCAATCATTCAAGAGAAATGCAGATAGACAATCTCTTGCATCTTCTCACAGAGATAAGGGATATTGCAAAAATACGAAACATTTGTTTTCCATTTTTTTGAATAGGGTTTCCTTACAAACATCTTTCCACATTAGAAACCATTTAAGTGTTTAAATTTAACTTATGTATATACATACACTGAAGTCACTATCTAAATGTTAAGCATGTACCTAAAGCACTGCTAAACGTGGATATCCCTCCCAAGGAAACACACTGCTGGGCATTCTTAAACACCTTCCTGCCGGTCTGCTCTGCAACCTCAACTTCTCAAGCATTACTGTCCCAAGTCCATGTGACCGACAGCAGTTGGGACATCCAACAGGATTTCTAAAAAAATCTGTTCTCCCTTTCTCAATCCAAATACACTCATGCAAGTATTATCACTTGGTAAAATTCTTCTTCAGCAATTCTGATCCTTTCAGAATTTTCTAAATTGGATTTAAAAATATATATATATAATTTGCTCATTTACTTACCCCCCCCCAAAAAAAAAAAAAAAAAAAAAATTACACTGTACACAGCACAGTGTAAATATGAGTTCAAATTTACAAGATACATAACAATAATATGCATGCACTTAGAAGTTCAATCTGCAAGGCTTTTTCATATAGATTTGAGGGGACTGCCTATAAAGATCTGAGGGAAGAGGCTGTTGCTGCTGATGCTTTCCAGGAGTAAGTAAAGCAGAGAGAAGACTCTTCTCAGCTAATGTTTCTGTCAGACCAGTTATCTTATTGCCCCTCACAGGATAAATGAAGGTTGGGATATACTTTCACTGTCCACTAAAAAATATGTCCTCAGCCAATCATGTTTTAGTATGCCAAGAAGGAGGGAGGCGGAGAGAGGGGGGGAAGCGGCAAATTCCCCACGTCAACAGATTTTTCTCCACGTTAGCCAAAGCCTTGAAAATTTCTGTAAGAGCTGCTTTTTCCAACTGGTTCAAAACCTGTTTTAAAATTATTATAACACATGAAGAGTGTAGTTATTTAAGGTAGAGCCTTTCATGTCAAACAGCATCATGTCAAGAAAGCAAGTGAATCATCCTTTAGGTATCATACTGATAAAATAACTATATGATGTTTTACAATTTAATATGGACAATGATTCAGAAAAAAAATGTTTTTCACATTATTATTATTAAATCCATGTTAAATGTATTATGCGCTATATGTCATTTTCTACCAGCTCTGCCGTTAACTCCATAACAGCTGGTGCTAACTCTGCTAAATTGTAATATAATGAGCTCATATATTGCTAGCAATTACAGAGTTAAGTTGCATAAATCCTCTTAGCACAAAAATAAGTCTGTTTTCTATCTAGCAATAAATTAAAGATAACACCTGCCTTAATTTAAAATTGCCAAGGTTACACAAATATATATAAAATATGTATATAAATATATAATACATAAAACACCTATATGTACAACAGCAACAAAGAAAAAAAAAGAAACACCATACACCCCACAATTTAAACAAATTCTCAAATTTATTTCATTCCACTATACTTATCTCATGTTTGTCACATGCATTACCACAACAAATGTTTTAAATGCTTGTTGCACATTTTTGGCTTTTGTCATGTGGAAACTAGTGTTAAAAGTTGAAAATCCTAAGAGTAAAGACCACTCATTTGTTTGCAACACAATTCTACTACACAATTCCTAGATCTAGTGATCTTAACATCATTTTAGGATGTGATGCTAACTCTGGATGCAATTCAGGAAACTTTTTACAGCAATTGTGGGCACAGATCCTCTTCACACTTGATTCTCTCAGCTGCTTTTATGAAGAAGACAAAGGACGTAAGTACAGTGTATACTAGCCAGGTCAGGAGACCATGAGCAGTGCTGGACATCACAGCCTCAACCGAAGACACAAGCTGGAGACAAAAGGTGGTGCTCCCACCACATTCAGGGAAGCACAGTGTGGCTCCCGTCAATCCTGCCTGCCTAACTGGGTGTAGAGCCTCAGCAGAGGCAGCAGCTCTCAGACACAAGGCACATTTGTTAGACCCACAGAAACACGAGGCCAGACAGTAACCCTCTCCTTATGACAATAATAGCCATGAACACCACAGCACACCATTTGTCCTAAAGCAAGTCCTAGCATCTTAAAAGGGACATCATTCAGTACCCTGTAATACCAATGTCCCTCTCAATCTTCCACTCCACTTCTCAGGACCCACCACTAGAAAGAGGAACTGAAGACAAAAAGAATGTCTCCCAGCTTTGAAGTCTGCTTGAGGTCCTTTTAGCCACTGTAAGGCTACCCCATTTAGTCACTACTGGATACGCTACCAGAGTACCAGAGCCACTTGTCCACACGATGTACAGTTCTCTCCTAGCTCACAGAGAGACAGGCCTTATCACAAAGCATTGAATCTCACACAATGCATCAAATATCAACACCTTTCAAGACAAGAAAAAAAGATGCATTAGTCAAAATAGCTTTGTGCTCAGGCTACTTCAGCAGTTCTAACAGAGTTGCTTACCACCTGTAGAGCACTTTGTATAGCTACAGGATGAAAATCTAGGTCTAGGAAAGAGATAGCATTTGTGACCAGGTATCTCGCAGACAAGGACATCATGACAAGGTACCATCGCTTGAATACAATGGTGAAATAGCATAACACGATGCTCTAATTTTTTGCCATAAGCTAAGAACACAGAAGGAAAACAGCCCTTTCTTAACATTCAAGATGTTATACCTGATCTTTGGGAATATAACTAAAGCTCAGAGATCTATGGGACCATACTAGACACTAACAAGAGCCATTAAATGTATTGATCGTCATGATACAGGAGTCTTCCACTGAGAGGAGGGATCTGTGGCAAACCACACCATGAATGGGCTTACCAGAGATGCCACACACACTGTTGGGATGAAATGTCCTGTTGACCACCAGAGGAAACCCCTACATCTAGGATGGAGGATTCCTTCACAATGCTACATGCTTTATGTTACACACTTTGTCTTGCTTCGATACTTCACCAACTGCAAATTCAGGCTATATGACAGTAAATGGACTTAATCCATGGCTGTTTACCTCAAAAGTGATAAAGTGTTGATCAGAAACAACAGTTCTCCTAGTTCCATGCCGTCACCTACTTGACTGTCTTCCCTCTAATGAAGAGTTAAATCACAGTCCCATGTCACAAGGAAGACAACCATTTTTTTGCAATTAAACAAATTGTACTAAAGCAGAATGCACATGATGAGACACCACATATGAAGCAAATATACCTCTACTCTTGTTAGAATATTACTAATTATTTTTTAAAAAAAACCAATGGTCTTGAACTAGAAATATTCTGACTGCAGACGCAGATTCACTATCGAAAGTTTTTTTCATCTTGGGCCATTCATTTCAAAAAAGGCCCCATGTGAGGTTACACTGTCTTTCCAGAACCAGAACAGCAGGATCTGGTCCCACAGGGACCCACGTATTTCAGGAAATGAATGCTGTTGGGAGGAAGCATGACTGCAAGTTGAAACATTTGTTCCTGTGAGGCAAGAGTAAGCAAAGCTATAGTGCAGTTAGGGCAGAAAAAATTTTGATAACTCAAAAATAATACATCTGTGCATAAGTATACACATATGCATACGCTGGAGTGTTACTCTGTAAGATACATAACAGTATTTCCTTCTGGATTGAAACCCAGTTTCAATTCAAGATTCAAACCCAAGTCCTCTGTCTGAACACATGGAGTACTGAGTTAAAACTTTTTAAAGTGGCTACTGATTTTGCATACCTCAAATTTGAGAGGCACAATAAAAATGCTATTACTGCTCCAGATTTTTGAGAGTGGGTCAGCGATTTCAGGAAAATAGCACCTTTTGAGAGCACCCAAATAGGGTACCCCAAGTCTGAAGTCATTGAACACATTTGCCATTCCTGCAGTTCTGCAGGGCTTAGGTCATTGCAATGGTTTCCAGGTTTCCAGCATCTCCAGGCCAGTCACAAGAAATCCCAGTGTTTTTACAAACTCCTGAAATAAATCTCAAGCATGGCACTTGAGATCATGTTTCTTATCCATCATTATGAACTCATTAAGACTTCCTCTGAATCACTCCAGCAGCTTCCCTGGCATCATCACCAGAAATTAAAGCATTTTGCCCTTTCTTTGATGGAACTTCACAACTCTGCCTCTTCCCCATTCATCTACTCCCATTTTAATGCATCACTGGCAGCCTCTGTAGCTTTGATAGACGTGACAAATTCCAGACTGCAAGGCCACAATCTCCTCTCTCCAAACTCTCCTTTAGAGCTCTCTCTGCCACAATATTTATAAATAATCACCTGATTCCTTACAGCCAGCTGGATGTAATCTGGCCTTTACTGCATCCACACATAAAATATTTCTTCAAAATACAGTGTGCACAAAAATAAAAGGGAAGGAAGGTTCATAATGAGAAAGAATGTTTTATTTGACCAGTTGATAGTTTGAAAAAGTGGATATGTTTACTTCTTGGCTATATCAACTCACTTGATAAAGGAAATTATCTAGTCCTTCTACCTCTCACATCCATAAGGCATCGACAGCAACAGTGCTACTGTAAAAATACATGACATTTTACTGAAACTATCCTCTTAAACCAGTTAACTGTCAGTTATGCTCCTTCCACCTAAAGAATCCACAGCAGAAACTATTTCTTCACGTATGTAATGCACGTAAGACAATCAACCTCCATGTTGGTTTAAAAAACTAGATGTTCCTAAAGTGATACAGGAAAAAAAAAATTACAACAATCAATACTTTACATTCAATAAATAGATAAAGATATACAAACATATGAATGCATATTAAAATTATTCATGCAATTATTCATGTACATGTATACATGCTCAGATCATTACATAGAATGGCACAAGGGAATATTACAATAATGATGATGATGAAAGAAGGTATATTATACTGTGAGTTGAGGGCTATATGCATGTTTTATACATTTGAGTTACAGTGAGTTGTGACTGGCTATGACATACTGCAGTCTCCAATAAACATAAAACAAAGTCTGTACTGCTCCTTTAAAGACATGTTTTTCATTCATTCCATAGGACTGAAATGTGTTCTAATGCTTCTGAAAGGTTTTAATAAATATGAGTATGTATAAAATGCTGCTACTGATTCAATTACTAAATCACTAGTAACAGCTGTGGCGCTGCGATCTCTTTTGAAATAAATTATGTCATGGTGATTACCTAAAAAGAAAGGTGCATTTCTCATATGATGCTGTATGATACATTATAGATTAAATAGGGTACGTACTGTGTATTTATTCTACTGCTTGCATTTAGTAGAAGTGGACAGAATATATAGTTGAGATATACATGTCATTTCTGTTATACTGTATGTACATCTGTGGGAAGGACACATATTTTTGATTCCTATGCTAAATTTGCTCATTTCATCAGTCAACATTTCCTTTTCTTAGAACTGATCATAGCTTTAAGGAAAACCAGGGGTTTAGTCTCTCTTTCATCCAGTGCATTATCATTGTAACATTAATCTTTCTGGAATGGATTTCATTTTATCTGGTTACATTTCATGGCAATGTAAATGTATAAAAAATGCACTTTGGTTTTCTAAGGGAACATTAGCACCTAACATTAGTAAGGGGAGAAGTAAAGCTCTTGTTCTAAATAAATTTAAGAGACATGCTTGTATTAGAGGAAGGGCCATAATATGAGTATGCCTTTATTACTTTTTTTCTAAAAGGAACTTCTATATCAACATGATAAAGGGGTGCTGCTTCAGAAAAGGATCCTTCCCACTCAAAGAAAGTACAACATATTTTCATTATTAGAAGTAGCAATGAATAATTTCTCTCAAAACCATAATTTATATACGAGATATACAAGAAACAATTAAATGAGAGTAGAAGAAAAAAATACTCCATTAGATGTATTACTGTAGGGGTTCCTTTTACTGTGTTAAGGTCAAACTCTAAGGAGTACAAACAGCATAAAACAATCTTTCTAATATTATAAACACACTTTCAAACACTCCGTTAAACTTTCCAACCACCAGCAAAAAACTTTTATCAACTTTATGTCTTAAAAATGAGACTTTTTGTGGCAGGCCTCTACAGATCAGTATAAATTCAATCCAATTTAAAGCACAGTAACGACGTGGGCAGTCTCAGACTATTACTTTCAATGGGATAGAGTCCCTAAGGATGACATAGACTTAGTCCCATTGAAAGTAATGGGGTAAGCAATCACATGCCATTACTTTCAAGGAGACTCAGTCTATACTATCCATAATAACATGGTAATATAAATCTGTACTGACTCATCAGCATGAAGAATGAAAATGTAAAAGAATGGCAAAGCAGAAAACGTGCACCCTGAGACAAAAAAAAACAGCCCCTTGGTTTCTCTGCATCCATAACTCATCAATGTTGAACGTTTATTACAGGAGAGCTAAAAAGGCATACAAACGCAAGGTGAGACATTAAAAAACAAGATGAGGTTTCAGCATTTTATAGTATTGTTAGTCTTCATGGCTCCCCACTTTTATTTTTTTTTAAAGTACTAAAGCACTATACAAATAGTTCTGGTCCTTAAAGTCCTCAATTTAATTTTGTCTCTTAAGTCCAACAGTATGAAAAATATTTGTTCACAGAGAATGTCTCTGTATAAAGCCATTTATTTTTCTTTTTTTTTCAGCTCAGTGTACAACACAGACAGCTACAAATAGCCTCTGCAATCTTCCACTCTGCAAATCAAAGACATTAATAATATATTAAAAGGATAGATAATTCTGAGCAGGTGGACAGGGCGGTGATTGATCCATTACTGTGCAAATACCTTGGTAATGGCTTGTAAAAACTTAAGATCCACAAAACAAAGAGATAACAAAGCTCCACCATTAAGACAGACACCCAGTTATGGCTAGTAAATTTTATACAGATTAATAGAAAAGACCAGCTCAAATCCTTCTCTTGATCTCACAGTAATGCTTGAGTTAACAGGGCTCAAGAGTAAAAGCCATTGGTAAAAAGTAAAGCAGATCACCCTGCCTTATGCCTGTGGGGTAGATATGGTGATTTATTTTGATGAGGAAGTTGCCACAATTCTCAGTAGATCAGCCAAAATCATTTCTACAATATTCACACAGCATCTCAAGTCCCTCTCCTGACCTGCCAATATCTTTACAAAAAATAACCCTAATAAGAGAACTAGTTTGCATATAAGCCAACTTTTTATTTTCCATTCTTGTCACCTTCCTGGGGAGTTAAAAAATATGAATATAAATGTTTATATCTATACATATATGTATTAGAACATTTCTTTTCCAAGAGTGTCAGAAAAAGAAGTCCTCTGGCTACTGAGCAGTAATTGAGATTATTGAATCTCTGCATTCCATAAATTTTTTAAAGGATAAAAGCTAGAGCAAATCACAAGCACCCTAAAACTTTGGATAAGAATCACAGCTAGTACTAGTCATTTCAATCACGTAACTGTGTTCAAGAGAATTACATTGCTATGATGCAGTGAATAGGAGTTTAGTGCTTGTCAAGTTATAATGTCAAGGAAAACTCTAATTTTGCTGAATCCAACATGGATTTAGGGATAGGGAATAAGCCATAATTTGAAACTAGACTCTTGCCCTGAATCGCAAAAACAAAAGATAAAAAATTTAAAATAATATACCATAATATAAACCCGTAAGTACATAAATGCTAAAAATATAAATATTATCTGAAAGTTGGTCTATAAGTCTTTTTTTTTCCTTAAGAGGTGGATACAAGCTAAATTTGGTTCAGCTTTAGGTATGTAAACCTAAAGGTGATAGCTATAGCTATCAGAGAAGACGTGCTGCAAGAATTGAACCCTATATTTTTTTATCCCAAAATAATTTTTTCAGTGTGAGGCTATTTCATCTGTGGTTTCATTGCATCTCTTAATACAACCTCTGCAAGTGCTGTTTTCTCCAAAATTCTCAAATCCCTGTAGTAAAACAGGATCTCTTACTGAAATAACAGTTAATTTGATTGTTGACGCTTCACCAATTTTAGCTTGTTCTTGTAAGTGAAGAACTGGGCCAGTTCTCAAAAGGGCATATTTTAAGATACATAATCATAGCAATTTCAGAGGATAATATTGTTATGCTTATACTGTAAATATTTTAATACATTAACAGTTTTATCTGCTCTTTCCAATAGTATAGAAAATGCTGCCTTGTGCATTTTATAAGCCTAAAGCTTTACCCAGTTGCCACCTTTCCTTCTTATGACTATAGCCAGGTTTCAGCATCACACTAGCTAAAAAGTCTAATGAAGCAAAAATTGATGGATTAATACCATCTTGATATGATATTTCCATTCTTGATACATATAGATAGATAGATATACACACACATTACAGTCTCTTCTTTCTCTGCCTATTTTTTTTTCTTTTTTAAGTAGCAGTTTCCTTTTCTTTAAACAAAAAAAAATCTTTAAAGGAAAAAACAGAAGAAAAAAGCTCCTTTCAAGGAAAGGAAAAAAAGAAGGCACTATGATTCTTAAAAATTATTTAAATGCTTTTACTGGGAGAAAAATATTATCTAATCATATGAAGCATTGAAATTAGACTACAAACAATTGGAACATTGAACAGAATCTGTTTATGCAAATCTCTATCAGTGCGTATGTAAAACACAGCTCCTAGTAGAGCAAAGTTATTTTTTTCCAAACATATTTTTTTCTGTCTTTTTGTGCACCTGCATCTTTGTCAACAATTTTTAAGCTATGAAAAAAAGCTTTGACGTGCAGGACCACATTTATAGAAACAGTTTGTACTGAATAGAAATGTATTTGGTACACAGTGAAGAAAAGAACATGTACTGTATTAAAAACATGATTGCACTTTTAAGTGATTTAATGTTATGTATAATTTCATAAACAATAATTAATACTGACAAAGATAACTGCCAACTTCTGTTTAGAAAATACACTATACCATATATATAGTACAGCACAGCTGTATTATTCAGTTGCATACTGCATCACAAAATTAGATTAAAACATTATAAAAGATTATTAAGAGCATTATAAAGTTATAAAAATGACTGCAAAACCACAAAAAATTAAAACCCCTCAAAACTAGTTTTCCTGAAGCGTTTTCCAGCCCCCACCCCGCTTTCTTTTTCTTCTTTAAAAAAACAAAAAAACCCCACACCAAAAACCAGGAAGTGCACTTAAGCTCTTAGGCAAACATGTACACCTTTCTAATACTGTTTTGAGAATTTATGTTTTCAAAATGTGTTTCCACATTTGAAGGATGGCTATGCATTTAGAGCTGAATATTTCCTTGGTTTTTATCCAAAGGTGGTGTTTGATCCTAGACTCAGCTCTATGTGCATAAGTACCAACAGGCACTGTACCTCTTGTATTACAAGTAGCATGATCATACGGATCATCCAACACCTACCAAGCAATATACCCAGCTATCTAAGATGGGAACACACCTTTACTCTTCTTTTGCTTCCGCTGACAACACTCACTACACTCACCCCTTCCTACATGTTTACAATAGCTTGCATTGAAATGATACATGTTGTAGCACAAATCTTTTTTGTTGTTGTTTTCAAACAGAAATCCAAGTTCTTTTCATTTTGGGGGGCTAGATCTTAAGTACGGTAATAATAAAGATAGGGGTTTTTTGTGGTTTGCATATTTTAAGATCATGAAAAAATATGCAGTAAATAAATCATTCATACATTAAGAATGATTACCAGTGTGTAAAGTGGAATGTTGAATTACCTTAGATATATTACCCACAATGCTTTTCAAGGCAGCAGCTAATTATCAGGAGAAAGGTCATGCAAAAAATAATGTGATTAGAAGAGGTTGAAAGAAAAAAAAATAGCCACATATTTGGACATAGACCAAATTTCCTTTTTGCCACTGTAACTGAAAACCATTGCTTCAATATTTAATGAAATGCTTATGTTGCAGCACCTGGTCACATTGTCAGCATTGCCTAACCACTGCCTCCCCTGTGGGTCATTACTGCAGCCATCTGAAAGGGGGCAAACTGTTCATCGACTACAATAATGCCAGTCTTTAAGAATCTACAGCTACAAAACAGCAGGAGACAGAGTTACTTTGGCTCTGATCTTGGGAAAAATGGCTGGGGGCAAAATGCTGTTTCCTACCATCAGAGACTATACAGTTAGCAATAATTCTGTAAGTCAAAGCCCATGCACAAGACCCAGCTTTGCTGCCCTGTTCTGCTTTTTCTCCCTTTGCAGAAAGCTAGCAGCTCCTGGTGAGAGATTCTTGTCAACAGGAAAACAGTAGTTCACACTACCCTGCTAATGATCCAATGCATCAATAGCTCAAACAATCACAACAAGCAGATGTCCTAAGTTAATATAGACTTTCCTGGGATTTTACTTGTGAAACATGGCTTTAAAAGGCATTAGTCTTTTGTCCTCACTAGAGATCTGCTAAATCCTGGCACCAATTCCTTGGGTATGTGAACCCCAGCCTAATGGAATTTAATTACTTTAGTGGTATTAATCATCTGTACAGTAGAGCAAAGAGTATTTTATTACCACTTTTAAGGGTTATCGGCACATTTATTTCAAATGAACTGTCAAACTGCATTACGTGTAAAGCATGCCAGGTTTGAATACTGCACCACAGGTGAAAAGACATTTGCTGCTTAAAACTCTTTGACATAACAAGGATGCCTCTGCTTAACACAGGAAGCACACATGCAATTTATTTAAAAAAAAAAACAAAAAAAAAAAACAAAAACCCACACACAAAAAAACCCCAACCTATCATTGATTTTAATGAATTCTTTTTGCTCTTGTTTTTTTTGTCAACTTCTAATTTCTTGCAGTTTTGCTCCGAGCTGCAAAGCCCGCTCTTTCCTGAGGAGAACAGAAACTCCAGTCGGCACCAAATAACCTGTGACAGTGTTACAGGATTAGTTACAGAAGAGCAATACCAGTCTTGTCCATTATCTAGCCACACACGCTGACTGGGTAACACAAGGTTTCTCTAATTCACTTAAATACATAAAAACCTTTGCATTCACATAAATGGAAAAGCATACTTTCTTTCAGTGTAGGTCCTACAGTTTCTTTGGATAAAACTAAAATTATTCCTAAAATATGCTCATTGGGTCATCAATATCTTACATTGAAAGATGCATATTGTTAGGAGTTTACGGCCCCCACCACCTCAAACAGAACAGGTAAGGCCTTGGTTGGTGCTCATTTCTGTTTGCTGGGCATGCTATAGCCTATTTTGCATGCTGCAGTTACCGTTGAACTTAATCTAGCAAAAATTAATACCTCTTGAAAAAAAATTTTGATCCCTTTGGTATGAAGTTTCTTGTTTTGTCTGGTTCCCGGACTCTCCCAGTGTTTAGACCTGTCCTATACCTGGTTAAAGCATATTGTTTTGCACTCATCGTCTCTCAGACATTTTGCACTGAGTAGCAAATGAGAGCAATTTGTGACACAAGATACTACGACATGTGGGAAAGACACATAATTAGTGTCAGAATGAATGCATTTGCTTTTTAAAGCCTATTTGTCCTAGGATTTCAAATGAATCAAGCTGCTATGTCTCTCTCAACAGCTCCATACTGCTGTATAATGAATTAAAAGCTAGTACTGCTAAAATGTGCAAGCTTCAGGAATAAAATAACTACTGTATGCATCTCAAAACCAGGGATGAGAGGATCTTAAAAGGCTCTAAACTCTAGTGTAGCCTATTTTAAAGCTTTCCAGAAAACTATCCCATTTTGCTAAACAGAGAATTCTCAAATGAAATCACCCCTTTCTGTGACAGATTACTATGAATTTACAAAGCTGTTTTGAAACTTGTCTTTCTCACAGGAAAATCTCACACTTACATCCTCTTGCCCTATATGTATCATTCAGGTTTCTATCCCCAGCACTCTGCACGCAGCACACACAGTGGCATACCTCAGAGCCCTCTATATGCATAATTCTCTGGCCTCTCTTAAAACATTCTTCCCTTTTGCCAGATGAACATTCTCTTCCATCACTGTTTCCTTTCCCTCCATTCCAGACATTTGGAATCATTACCTGCCAGAGAAGAGGCACACCCTGGTACTATCAATGATGCCATTGTGCCAGTGTCTCACAGGGACAGCTAGGACCATCCCTGATGAGAAAAGGCTGCTTTGGATTCTTTGCCCATTCTCTGTGTGTTCACATTTGCCGAGACTCTTAACAAGGCTGTTACCCCCAAGACAGAAGGCTGCACCTTTGACCACAGGCCACACTCATTAATATCTTATTACAAAAAGGAAATAATCTTTTGACAAATTAGAACACAACATACTCAAAATGAGAAAGGGCCTCCTTGTAATTACTTGTTCTTTTCAGTTTCCAAACTCTGATCATGTTGTTCAACGCTATATGGACTACATACAATACCTCTTCTTCTGAAATACCGATACTTTGCCTTTCTCTATTTTAAAAATCTTCAATGGGTTAAAAGAAGATCGAAAACTGACACTGACCAGAGTCTCTTCCCTGTGATCCTAAAAACAAATTGGGAAGTAGACAATAGGGACCTGAGACAGCATTTTTCTTTCAGACACTTGTAATCTTGATTCATTCTCCGATAAACTGAGGTTGGTTGTAGCAGAAAAATGACTCTTTAACACAACATGAGGTTCTCCTAGAATTAACATTATGAGTAAGTTTTGATCACGGGAGTAATATGTTAGTGACAGGAGAAGAGAGGGAGTAAGCAGAGTATCCCTGCAGCCATCTTGCTAATGAAGATGCCAAACATACTGGGACCACAGAACCAGTGCCCAGCAGGTTAAAGGCCCATTTGACAACGCTGTGGAAAGCACATGTTTTTTTCAACTACCTGAAACAGAAAGCCTCTTCAGAAATAGGCAGCATGTCCTGCAGCCAAGACCCACCAAGTGTTCTCACGATTTCCCTCTGCAGCTGAGTCTTCCCCAGCTGCAAAGGTACCATGTCTTTTTCAGCTTCAGCCAGCTGCATGTACAGCTCATGACCTCATCAGCTAATAGGAAAGCACAATTTTTAAATGCCACTTTATGATTAGGTAACAAAACAAACACACACACATGTTACTGTGAGATAAATGTCTTGAATGCAGCCTGAGATACATGGCACAGCCAGATGCCTTCAGCGACCCTGAAAGAATGTTATCTTAATGTAATGCACACCTTTGACTTTCTTGTTGTGTTTAATGCATAAAGTAGTCTCAGACACAGGTTCAGAAATAGTTGTGATATATCCCACGTGGTAAGTACAGCATTGGACTAGTAAGTTTTTCATTTCAATATTTAGAAGGATATTGGTAGACCATGTACCAGGTAAGACGTCAGTTTTATCACTCCGTCTGAAGCATCCTGTATATGACAGCTCAAGCCCTCCCGCAGTGCTCACACAAGCAAGTCTCCAAGCAGCATCAGGAGGCATTTTGCTTTTGAAAAGAGTGCAGAATCAGACAAATTAAGACAGCTAAAGGAACACATACTGTACTTTAAAGTGAAGATTCCATTTAAAAAAAAAAGGAAATGATTTATCAGTATAATGTCGCAAAACTCCAGAAATCACAAAGTAAGCCCAATCTCATTCGAATTAAAGCCTAAAGCAGTTTAGTAGAAGGCAGCAGAATTGGGCCCAAGTCTCAGGATTTGAGGCCAATCTTCTCTTATAGAAATTACTGAAAAAAAGAAAACCCGTTTTTTCCAAGAAGAAAGAGCATGTTTCTTGCCCCATTCTCAGCATTTTGTCTTCACTCCAGTAAGTCTCTGGCCATTCTTTTTAGCATCTATGGGGTTGCATGAGCTAAACACAGGGAATTAGAACCATGAAGTTCAAAGTACACTCTATTAGCTTTCAAAAGAACTGTTAAAAGCAAGCATTTGATGTGCCAGGAGTGTCAAGACTTGCATATAAGCTGAATTTTATAAAAATGAGCACTCATGGAAGTCAATGGGATTACTTGCAGTGCATAAAGTTAAATGTGCATACATTTTGGGAAGACTCATGCAAGTAACAAACCTCCCTTAATACTGTGCATTGCTGACCTTCCTTGTAGCATTTCTGAGCTGGCAGAGGTGTCCTCTCACTAAAACCTGAGGGTACAGCTAAAGGCTGATGATGTATAGCTTAGCCAAATCTATGGATGCTTTTAAAAGGGAACCACCATCAGCCCAAAGCTGCTCAGCAGCAGGTGATGTGAGCTCTTTGCTGGGAGTATCTAGTGCTTGCCTTTCCAAACAGGTCTTTCCCTTCCAGTTCAAGTTTTAGCAGGTGTTTTACTGGGTTTTTTGGTTGGGTTTCTTTGGGGTTTTGTTTTTATGTACGCAATTACTGGTTCTTACAGGCTCCTCTTCTCAATAAGAGGATAAAGCAGTGTTTGGTACAGAGTAGGATTCTCTGACTCATAGAGCTTACCTGAACACTGCTTTTATCATCATCTTATTGTTATTTGCCTGATACCACAAAGGTGTGCCTCCATTGCTAAGTTACATTCCACATAGTAATCCAGGTTCTCCCCAAATAATTGACTCCAAAATTAACCACATTGTTATTATTCACCATAATTAAGACAAGGCAGTTACACTTTTACAACACTGCTTTTTTGTTGTTTCATTCATATCTTCACAAAAATGGCGTCAACAAATTAAAATGCATGGCTCTGGAAGCAGAAGGGAAAAGTTACAGAGAAGAGCACATCACAGGCACCAACATGTACTTCTGAGGACCCTGGAAGGTGGCCAGGTCTGGGCTCCACAGCAGTGCACTTTGGGCTACAGCAAGCATTTGTCTGCTGCCTGTAGCTCCCCAAGCTTGCTTGTGCACCTAGCTAACACTTCAGCATTCAATATTAACAGCATGGCATTTGCATCAAGCTAAAGCTCCCCTTCAGAAAAGGGGGTTCTTTCCTGCAACCACAAAGCAGGCAGCCAGTGGAACGTGGTCCTGCAGACACAAACATGCCTTGTGTTCATAAGTTTGGGTGTCTGTGCACAGGTAACAGGTTGCTGAGGATGTACTTAAGGCGCAAACAGCTTTGGGAAAGCTACTTGAAGATGAAATCCTGACCCATTCCCTCAACATATGCAACCCAGGTGCCTTTTCCATATAATTTAAGATCTGGCTGATTACTAATTTTGAGTGGTTGTGCAAGAAAACCACAACCTACTGAGTCAAGTGAACTCTCAGCATGCCAGAGGCTCCTCTTAGAATGAGCTGCAAGTAACTATGCAAATGTTTACCAGGCAAACAACACAAAAAAAGCCAAAACAAAACACAAGAACACCACCCAAACAAAATATTCTCTTCATCACAGATGTCTCTACAGTGACAAAAAAAACGGTGGGGACAGTGGTCTGTGGAGGTCAGAGAAGAAGCACCTTAACCCTAAATCAAGAAATCATTGCACTGAAGAGGAGTACAGTGACACAGTTCCAGTTGTGGTTCTAAAGGGATAACTGATAGAAGGTATTAAGTATGCAATGCTCTCAGGGGATTGCAAATACTTTGCTAGTAGTCATCCCTGTTTAGATTTTAGTCCAAATTAACTAATCTAATGGATTTTTTATTTAAAAGAAAAAAAAAAAAGTTTTATCCTTAATCAGAATTAACATTTTTAGAAAGAAAGAAATTTTGCAAGAACAAAACCAAACAGTTGAAATTAAGATAGCTTCTTGGAAATTTTGAGGACAGTTTTGATCTAACTTTTCAATTTTTAATTATCAGTAAAATAAGCAATGATAAATTAATAACCTTGATGTTTTTTTGAATGATTCTGAAGTTAAAGGATATCATTTAATGTGATCTCTCAGTGCCTTCAAGATACTTTTTTGGAAAGTAATTGTTTCTCATCTGCTAATTTCTAAGGAATATCCGCAGTCACACCATAGCCAATAACTGACCGAGAACATGCAGACAAAATTTGAAGAACCAGGTTCTGTATAGAACTGTTCTATTTGTTTGTAGCAGATGCATTTATTTTCTAATGCAGAAAGTATCAAATAGGTCTCTCTTCTAATTTGTATGAAGTATATGTTACCAGATCCGGGTTAGCTCTCCACTAGGACAGATACACAGTTCTGATGGAAAACAGGTTTGGGAAGTGGGTAAATCAATAAACCAGACCAACGTGCCTGGGCAATTTAGCAGGTTTTCACCATGGGAACTGGGAAATATTTCTTAAAGTTGCCAATTCAGTTGCAGGTCTCAAGAACAGTTGAGTGTTGTGTCTATGAAAGATGATCTGGGATACCAGCAGTTATAAAGAAAATAAATACTATAAAATAAATCCCTTCAGGCTTTATGCCCCTTTGACAGTCTGTCATACTACGACATCATGAGGAGCATCAAGACAACAACATCTGTCATTTCCTGTGGACATCCCAGACAGGGCAAGAATTCCTGGACACTGTGGACATCCTCCATGGTGCAACCCAATGAGTTTCTGGTTCCTCAGAAAAAGTCACAGGGGTTCAGACAAGCAATGTTGGAAATAAATACAGATAACTTATTTTTTGTGAGTAAAAAGCAGTGTGGGAAAAAAGAACACCACAAACAAGTCAACCAAAAACAGTATTAGAAATTTGTTTTCCTGAGATTAACTAGAAGGATTGATTCCATGTCTACACCTTCAAAAAGCTGCACAGATTTGAGCATCCACGCTGGGAATTCATGAGCACAACACAGTTATGTACCTTTAACCAACCTTAATTAGACAATTGCTCTCACATGTAGATGACTTCACACCAAAGGCAGAGGAAGGCAAGTCTTTATTCCTCACTGAAAATACAGCTGCTGCTAACAGCAGGTGTGAATACATCTAACACTTCCAACAAGGTCTCATCCAATTCAAAACACATACTGAAGTGTTTCAACTCAGTTTATCATGATGAGGAACCTAGAAGCATCTGTTCTTACTGATCTAACAGATAGGAAGTGACAAGCTATAGTTTTCCATTTAGGGCTCCTGTCCAGAGTAGACTAAGTCAGGCCCAGTACATCTTTGTCACTGCTTTGTCACAGCTCACTCACTTCAAAGCCGAGCACCACAATCTTGGGAATCTCACCCCATGCACTACCCTACAGAGAGTTTTCCTTTATGCTTTTATGCAAACCTGTAGGCATCCAATGCACTTAATGGTACAGTTAAGTGCGATTTTCTTCCTGAAACCAAGTTTGATGCATGAAAATGCAAATAACTTCGAAAATTGCATTTCTGTGCAACAGATGTTCTTTTTTACTGTTTTCAAATACTTGGTTGAAATATGTTTTATTTTTCTTTAGAGAAAATTAGACTTTATAACTTCTAACTAAAGTAAACTGTGATAATGAAAGTACTGTAGCATGGGTTGGTAAGATTCCATTTCAGAACTGTGTAATGCACAGTGGTTTTGTCTCAGGATTACCAAAGACCAAATGTCACCAATTGTCTTTATTATATTAAGACTCCAAACACAAATTCAAATCCATGACTGAAATCCTAGAAATGGAATATGACACACACACCCATCCTTACTCTCTTAGTAATCTTTAAGAGAGTTGCATCACTTCCTACTAATACAGAATATCTGTAAAAATCAACTTCTCCATCAAGCACCACTTGTTTTGGAACATTAAAAAATAAGAAATTGTTCATCTAAGAACATCCTCAGTTTTAATTTTCCAAATAAACAACCAAACTGTGCGTAGAAGGACTAACAGACAATCATGAAACACAGTCCTCTATTTCAAATTATTATAAAAAAAAAATAAATTCAAAATCCAGAGAATCATTAAGTTAGTTTTCTTTAAAGAATGCAGGAAAATGGCTGTTGCAAGACAAATTTAGGATGCCGAGTCAGAAGAAAGACCAACTTTCAGTTGGTCAGAGTTGTCAGTAACTGTTATTAGTGGAAGAAAGTAATTTACCAACAGCAGAGGTTTTTAGTATTACATAAAATTTTGTGAGCACATCAAGCATGAAAAAGTTGCAAACATCAAGGATTTAAAAGAGGTAGTATCAAAGCACATGACACCTTTTCAGGACTCTCAATGCAAAGCTTAAGTGTTGTACCAGCTCCTGGCCCTTTTCTCCCTGCCCTCATAGGGAAGCTGAAAGACAGACACCCTCATCACACGTGATCTTTGCAAAGGGGCAGAAAGAAAAAAACAAGACTCCCTTTGCTGCATCTTCAATGTTTGTATTTGCCATAAGGCTGGGAAAGTCTGGCCCAAGTTACTTGATGCAGATGAACGCTCTAGACTTCAGATGTGAAAGTTAATTTGAAAAGACAGAAGTTGACAGTCTATACGATCAGTTATTTAGAGATCTAATTGAACTTGCTGATACAAGCAGTCTGTCACATTGTATCAACAAACTTCACTATTAACAAAAATCAATATTAAATCAATAAGTTTGAAGTTGAATATGTACTCTAGTAACAGTAACAATGCATCAGGAATTTACAAGTAACACATAAAGCTGGCTTTCACTGGCTTTTATCTCTGGATTTCACACTGTATACAGAGTTCTTAAAATAACTGGCTTGAAAGAAAAAAGTCTGTGCGTGTATATATATATATATAAAGTGAGAACTGTGCAGCTAGTTGTATAGTTAGCACTGTCTACAGATAATTAGCATCCTTGATGTCTCCACAGTACGTGTGTTGACTATCTTTTTTCAGACACAAGCAATAACTGGGCTTTTGAGTTATTTAAATGAGATACATGCTGAAATTGTCTCTGACACTTACATTATGTTAAAGAAGAATATCTCCTTTGTAAAGGCAGCTCACATCTCAGGACCTGTAGACTCTGTTTAAGTGTCTGACACAGCCATAAAAAGATGACAACAAAAGTAAATAAAAAACCACGAACCACCATATGAGATACCGAAATGTTTATACATGCAAATAAAATACTGATGTTATGCTACTTCTACAATTTATCATATCCATGATGTTTCTACTGTCACTACAGTTTATAGTTCCTGTTTCCCTTCATCCTCACATTGTTCTAAATTCCACATTTTTTCTTCTTTTGTAACATCAGAAAGTACTGCAGGGCAGTAAAATTCTACATTAAAATAAAAAGTCAAATCAATTAGCTTCAAAACAGCCACATGAATGCACTTGTTTGGCTGGAAACTAAGATATTTGGATACTTTCTTGCTATTCCCAACCTAAATAATTTGAGGCATCATAAACTTGCACTGAAATTTCATCTCTCAAAATTCCTGTTTTGAAGGAAAGATTATTTCTGAAGTTTCCAAACACCAGAAAAAGCATCCATTATCATGCATGGATGGAACCTAAGAAGCTGGCTCCATTTAAACTTGCATCAGTCTATAAAATCTTACTCATTTTGCACAAGTCTAAAAAGTGTAAGGATATGAAGAACATAGCTGAACAGCATGGCAAAAGAAAGCAGGATGTACAGTCACACCATGTGAATCACGGCTATTGTTTTATATGCTGTGTAAGATATATGGTATGAATGAGCTCATTAGAATCCCAGTGTTTGGGATTTTTTTCCTCAAGTTAATGCTACTTCTCTTCAGTTTCTACATTCTCCAGCATATGACAAACTCACGCTTGAAGGAGGGAAAGCTCAGTTTCATTCCATTATTGATCTATCAGACAAGAACTTAATCAATCTTCTTTATAAGCTATTAAAGCAGAGCAAGAGAAATGAACTCACCTGATACATTCAGCATTGATTGCTTCTTTCCAAGAACTGAATGTCAGCCTTATCTACTACTACAGCTGTGATTCAATTTTTCAGAAACACATTTTTTCCCTCATTAGCTCCCCAGAAATAGTGCAATTAAAAATTTATTTTATACAAAATAGAGAATATAATCAAAATTAAATGGACAATACTTTCTTTTAAATTGCATTAGTTAAGTGTGCTCTTGAGAGCACTAAGACCATAAGATCAAGTCCAGTTAAGGAAGATCTTCTAGTAAACCAAACTGGACCATACTGTGATCAGTAAATTCAATGGAAATTCAGCATGCCAAGCAACTGTGGAAACCAACAACATTACCACTTATATTAACTCTACAAAAACAAAACAAAACAAAAAACAACAACAACAAAAAACCAAACCAGTTTTCTTTAAAAAGTTAGAAAAAAATAAGAGTTAAAAATAAACAAATTCAAAAGATAAAAATGAAAAAAGAGAAACATACTTGCTACAAAATTGAATACATTCAAGGGATTTTGAATGTTCAAACTGTATTTTGACTGAGCTTAGCAACAACTGAAGCATTCTGATTTCCTGCAATGTACCAAAATAATATTTTTAACAATGCAACCTTATGTTACATACATCTATATCCACCTGCAACTCAAGCTCACTCTTTGAAGCCTTCCAAAACTCAAAACACCTTCCTTCCTTACCTAAGCCTCCCTTCAAATGAGTTCAAGGTCTTTAGGCAGAAGGTGTATCATGGGAAGAGTAGTTTACAATCACTACATCTAATTCAGATGGGGGAAAAATCTGGTGCAAATTACAGCTGAATTATAGGTCTTATCACGTATGGTATTACCTGGTCTGTGGTGTAGCACCACAAAACAGAGGAAACCGAGTATGGAAGTGATTGTAAAAAAATTTTAAAAAAACTTTTCTGTTTCATAAAACAAGCTGCTGGGTTCTTTGAGTAATAAAAGATTTCGATCTAATTGAATTTATTAGTAGGTGTTCACTCTACTAAACATCGTGATAGTTAGCAGCCTTTGTGTGACTTGAGATGGAAGCAGTGATCAAACTCAGAATTTGCATTGGATAGAAATCTTGAGGTTTTCCCTTGTTTTGCAGGAGTTAATGAATGCATAAATTGGGATTGCAAATTTATGCCAGCTGAGAAATATCTGAGTAATGTTACCAGTGAAACTCTACATTCATTATACCCTACTGTTTTATTAGACAACTTGTTATGGGTTCTGGTTTTGCTATCAGAGCACTTGTGTGTGTGTGTCTTCCCTTTTTGTCTTTTTCTTTTCTCTACCTATAGCATTGAAAAAAATATATGCTTTTTAAAAGTCCTTGAGATGAAAAAGCTATCCACCTGTGACTATCCATTCCTGTAATTAAGTGCTATAATTTTATTACTGGCCAAGGAAAAAGAGAGTCTTCCAAGCTTAATATGAAGTTCTTTGAACAATGCAATTTTGCAGGTTTTTTACACCTGGTCCACCATTTCTGTTGTAGCAGAACACAGAGCTAGTGGAAAGCACTATCATGACTGTTATAGTGACAGTGTAATTTGGTAAATGTTGGCATTGCTCCCCTAAGCACCAGAAGTTACTCTCATGACCATTGCAAATATCTCAACATCCAGAGAACAAAGTATAACAGACTCGATTTTACTAAACTGTAGAGAAGTTCCCTCCTTTACTACAAAGAATCTTTACACTGCAAGAAATTGGAACTGGAAGGAAGTACAACTGCCACATGACAACAAATCTTCCTGGAATCTCAGATGGAACAGAATGGAAAGCATTTTGTCTTGCAAAACAATAACATAAAAATGTTGCTTTTGAGCTCTTTCACTTTTTTTCCTTTTACCAGAAGGAAAAACTGAGCATTTGCTATTAAGTGTGTCTATTTTCATGGGAAATCCTTCCATTTGCAATATCTGTTTAGCCATCTCCCCCAGGAAGATATACCACTTAATAATGCTTCTGTTTATTTATTGCAAAACTCAAGAATAGCTGGAAGTCCATTATGAGAATCTTTTAGGAAATTTAATTAATTTGTAATTAACTTTATTGGTATATATGAGAGAAATCTTTAATCAGCATAATTTAGACTGAAAATTACAATATTAACTAATATTAATTAAGCAACAATGTAATAATTTCAATAGATTTAATTATTTTTAGATTAAATTACCTGCTAGTCAATTCTACACTGTTTTTGAAATTAATTAGCCAACTTAAGCATGCTCTTATACCCGGTAATCTACTAAAGATAGGCCACAATATCTAAACAAGCCCAGAAAAAACACTTCCAAGTGTCAGCTGGGTTGTCACAGTTTAAAAGAAAATTGCATTCTAGTCCTAATTTTGAATAAACCATGCTCTACTTAAACTTAGGGGCATGCTTGAAGTGAAAGGGGACAAAAGAGAGGCACGTTACCTCTAAACGTAGTGGGAACTACTAAATGCAGCAGGCAAACATCTATCAGATGATCAATAATACAGGTCTCCCATACAGAAAAAAGAGTTTCTGCTTCCTACTGAATTCTTGCATCTAGAGAAGCCTTTCTCCTTTTCACACAAAGTCTGCTGTGGTGAGACAGACTCAAGAAAACAACAGTTCTGTTGCTCAGAATGCTTGGTGCTACAATGTTGTTAATGGGAAAAATGTTACCTATCATACAGCCATGAATTGATCCGGTTCAACTACTGAGTGTATGGCTGTAAAGCTGTAAGTTCCTGTCCATAAGCTCTACTTTAGTTTACAAGGCTTTTCACCTCTGAACTCTGCTTGGAATTTTGCATAAAGTAAAAAATTGGTGAAACAACAATGTTTCTTGTGGTTCTTAATATTCTGAGTTTCATTGTTTCATGCCTCTCAAGTACCGTCCACAACCAGCAACAAAACAAGTATTTGACAAAATGTGACAAATCTTGTCACATTTGCCATTTTCCTAACCAACAATACTCTTATCTGTGAAGAATAACATAGTATTTGCGGGGTATGGATCTATATGTGTGCTGGCATATAGCATACACATGTTGGTTTAGAACCTTGGCCTCCCATGACATCAACATGCTTTCATTGATCTCTGGGTCACCTAGATGAGGACCAGAGAGGGTAAATATTTCAGTATTACAATTCAGTCTAACAACTTCCATTTATCCATTTATACTTCAGGCATGGAAATTTGCTGACTGAAAATGCTTAAATGTTAGCCACAGTTTTCAAAAGCAACTACTCATTTTTGGATTCTGAGTTTTATGTTCCTGACTTGGAGCTCCTTGAAGGGATGTGAATTTCAAAGGGTAGACTTGCAAATTCCAGAGCAAACCAGCTTGGAGATTGAATGACTAGTCAAATTTGAAACGGATGGCTGTTATTTTTCCTTCCTATGCTTACTTAATATTTTTTTTTCCTATTATCAAGCCACATATTAAACAGATTTGATCTTGGCAAAGCTGTTACAGATATAGAATGCAGGACAGAGAAACCAACAGTGCTCAGAAGGTAAAGTGTATACCTGAAGTAATACATTATTGGCAGGCTGTCACCCTTATTTGCTTCAGAATTTCTCAATAAAACACCTCCACGACCTTGAAGAAATTATTCAGAATTATTCCAATGAATGAAGACTAGGTTTTCAAATGTATTTTAGCAACTACAGTTTCTTAGGTGCTTTGAGAACTCTTACTGTGTGTTTCTTTAGATCTTTAAATTCCTAAGAATCATGGAAAATCTCTTTCTGAGTGTTGTAGGATCAGCATGATTTTTCTGAATGTCACAGCAGAAACTTAAAAGAATAAGTATAGTATGCTTTATGGAGAAAAAAATTAAAACAAAAAGCTGACCTTTAAATAGAAACCGTCCATGGTGTAGAGGGTCAGGTTGGCACACACAGAGTTAAACTGGCTAAGTCTACAACAAAGGAAAAAATATTAGCATTGCTATCTGTGTAAATGACATTAGTAGCAAGACTGAATTATCTTCTGAATTATTTTATTCCAATTATATTTTGATATAATTCAAGGTCTAGTGATTTTTTTAATGTTTGCAGTCCCCCAGTTTAATACCAGAAAAGCAATCAGTCATTTGCCACTCATACACCAAGTGGATGGAATAGTTTTTCCATCCATTTGAAAAATATACAATCTGTATTTCCCTTTAAGTATACATTAGATGACTATTGTAAGTGATTTGTAATTGTTTTTAAATTGTTGAACCTATTTTAGTATATATTTGCAGTTATATAGTTGCTTTCATGTTATAAGCAGTTTTTTGGGTTAATAAATTGTTCATCCATCTTTTGGTTTTCAAAAAGTGTAAATAGGAAAAAGACTAAAGTGTGCTTTATTAAAGCATATTTTATTATTTTGCTTATTGAAATTCTCCTCTGTGACAACTAGTAATATAAAAACCTGAAAAGAGAGCTAGAGAACTATTCAAAATAATCCATTTGGAAGAACAACACTATTTCTGTATTTTCTCTACAGGGGCCAGTTCAAGATCTAGGTTTTTAAATAAGTTCAAGACCTAAGTTTTTAACACTTCTCTGAGTTTTCAAAAGTTCCTCTAATTGGAAAGGCACGTTTGTTTACCTAAAGGTATAATTTTAAACTGACATAATTTGGTATCAGAGCAGGCACAGGTATTTTGGTTAAACTAGTTTTATTTTGGTTTAGCTTCATGAGAAAGCCTATCTGCACAAAGAAAACATGCATTGACTGAGCTGAATTGTTATGAATTTATATATAGATGCATATTATATTATATATCTTATTATATTTTATATATATATATTATATTAACTGACATTCGCACCAGCACAATTGACCATCAGGAATGCAGATGACAGTCCCATTCCACGGAAGGGTTACTGTGCAATGGTATCTCTGTTTAAAATGTATGTTTTATTGTATCCTATTCTAAGTGCAGTGTGCCTTGTCTTAGCAATATGAAATAATACTCATTTTGCTGCTAGGTTTAAAATAAAGTATGAAGCAAGTCAGACACTCTTTCATTACCAAAAGTCATTCAAAATATGCTCCACCTTCAAATATGATATTGAGTATATATAAGCACATACATACATAAGTATGTACAGAAAGGCTAAGGGTGTCATATGAGATAACGGGGAATTAAGAAAAGTATGGGCAATATTATGTAGATGGACAGGTTGTCTAATAACCATGATCAATATTCTGCTTTTAAAATCACTCAGTGTTACATAGGATTTGTGGCATACACAAATGCCTGAAGATTTCACATTTTGTTTATAGTGTAATTCTCACATGGATGGGGTGGTGGTGGAGCCTAGTCTAGTGTAACTAGTGCTTTACTTTTGTGCTTGTAAAAATTATGTTCTATTTTGTACATGTTTCTGTATTTAAATATATTTAAATTTAAGTACAGAATTTAAATATTAGAATAAGGAAAGAACAAAAGGCAATCCATTATGAGTTTAAGATCAAAATAAGAGATGGTACATAGGGGAGTAAGGACACAGGCAGGTAGTGTGGCTGCACTGTCACCCAGAAAGCCTGGAACAGAGACCTAGCACAGTCTAGAAAAGCCCTATGTCAGGGCTCTGCCACCCAAAGTTAGTGTGTTCCTGCTCCTGAGAGATTTTAGCAAAAGTGAAATTGGTAGTAAGAGAAACCCTAGACACAAATAATAAGTTTTAGCAAACAAACATTTCCAGTTCCTCAGGTTTGTGTAATTATGCCATCCAAGAGCAACCCTTCCACTGCTGAAATAACTTACTATGCAATAAAATTTGTGAATTATTCCATTTCAGAATTGCTCTAAGTGTGTCCAGGCAAATGAATCAAGGTAAGAGACAGCCTGTCTGCACTCCAGTAAGGCCAGGTACTCAATGGTCCAGCCTGGTCACCTACATGCTCCCACTCATATCCGTGGTCCCCATGGGAACCCTGGCACCTATAAGCCACAGACTGCCAAGGGAGGTGACCCTCAGCCCCTTCCTGACAGGTAACAGCTCATATGAGCCAGCTGTGCCCTGATTTGCCCCTTCAGCAACTGGGCTGTGGATTCATAGTCTTTAGCACTAGTACAATCCCATTACATACATCACAAAAGACAGTGTTAACCTTTTCTGAAAGTTTCTGACACTCAGAGTTTTTGTGTGTACACACACCTCTTTGCAACAGCTTCCAACAGAAAGCACACCCATGCTCTTCTAATTACCTGAAACATCAGAAATGTTACCTCAACATTTCTGTATCTGTAAAGGCAATTAAGTAAAAAATGTATTAGCAAACCATGCATGTTAAAACAGATTCCAACTATGCACATAAAGCTCTTGTACCAAGTACACACTATTTTACTGAACTACATTTGGGTCTGTCTGAGAAGTAATGACTACCCTGTGGGCCAAACTCTGCCAGCTTATATACTCACATTAGACTTCCTATGTTAGGCTTTAAATTGCTGACACACTGTTGACCAATAAAAGTGATCTACACACCCATTTTAGTACAACAGGTTCCAGGTTGTGAGCACGATCTTTTTGCATTCCTATGCACTCACTTACATGTGTTTTTCCAAACTGTATCTTATATGCACAAATGAAGTTACTAATGAAATTTGTTTGACCAAGAAAATGAAGCAGAAATCATGTGTGAATGGGTTTGGGCAAATTCCCTCTTTTGTTTCTGAAAAAGGTAGCACATGACACTCACTTTCACCTGTAAAACCCAACCCACATGCTAAAGTACTTAGATGTGCACTAAGAGAAGCTCAAATGAACCTACTTTGAAAAGCTGTCCCTAAATACCTTGGTGTTCCCTCTTGAGGGAGGCATACACCAGTTTTTCATCAGCTGCACCAGCATCTGACTGGCTTTAAGACACATATTCTGGATTTATGAAGTTCAGGTACCTGAGAGACTAGATGTCTTCTCATGTAGTAGGTATCAGAAAAGACATTTGAACTAGCAGTCTAACACAGAGAGCATGGTATTTTTTGTGAAGGCTAAACATTTTCTTCTTTATTGACATGATGAAGGCCCAAGCTTATTGACTTTCAGAAGCCTTTCACAGTCTTATTTATTATCCTTGGCATTTGAAAATGGAAGTGGTTTTGTGGGATCAAACATAGGTCATTACTGGCTAATGGCCATTTGTTAGTCTATACAAACTGAATTTGGTAGTTCCAGGTCCGATTCCTAATGTATGTTTGCCATTATTATTTATCATCATCAACACACCTGACAACACTTTTAATGGCTTTCTCAGGAGAGAAGAAAGGGCTGAACAGACCAAAGGAATGAGTTTGCTCTTAATCTCTGAGAGCTGGCTGCTCCAGCAAGGGCTGGAGGCACCTCAGCCATTCAACGGGGGGAAGCTGGCCTCTGGTCTGCCAAAAAGTGTTTGAAAATATCTTAACATACATTACACATAGAATTCTGATCATGACACACATCCACCACTGCTTCATTTTCAGGTACTTCAACATATCTAGAGAATCACAGTATGACAGAATCATTTTGGTTGGAAGAGACCTTTAAGATCATCAAGTCCAACCATTAACCTAGGACTTCCAAGTTACCACTAAACCATGTCCCTCAGCAATACATCTACATATTTTTTTAATCCCTTCAGGGATCCCTTCCCTTGGCAGCCTGTTCCAATGCTTGAAAACTCTTTAAGTGTAGAATTTTTTCTTAATATCCAGTCTAAACCTCCCCTGGCACAACTTGAGACCATTTCTTCTTGTCCCATCACCTGCTACCTGGGAAAAGAGACCAACCCCCATCTCACTTCAACCTCTATTCAGGTAGTTCTAAGGAGTGATAAGGTCTCCTCTTAGCCTCCTTTTCTCCAGGTTAAACAACCCCAGTTACCTCAGCTGCTCCACAGAAAACTTGTGCTCCAAGCAGTTTAATTGCCCTTCTCTGGACTCACTCCAGCACCTCACCTGCAATGAGGAGCCAAAAACTGAACACCGTACTTGAGGTACAGCCTCACCGGTGCAGAGTACAATCACTTCCCTAGTTCTGCTGGCCACACTATTTCTAATATAATGCAGGATGTTATTGGCCTTCTTTGCCACATGGGCACACTGCTGGCTCATAGTCAGCTGGCTGTCAACCACTACCCCCAGGTACTTTTCTGCAGGGCCACTCTTCTAGCCATTCTTCCCCAAACCTGTAGCACTGCATGAGGTTGCTGTGATCCAAGTGCAGGACCCAGCACTTGACCTTACAGAACCTCATCCGATTGGCCTCAGCCCATCAATCCAGCCTGTTCAGATCCCTCTGTAGAGCCTTCCTATCCTCCAGCAGGTCAACACTCCCACCCAACTTGGTGTCATGTGCGACCTTACTGAGGATGCACTCAATCACCTGATCCATCACTGATAAAGATATTAAACAGAACCAGCCCCAATACAAAGCCCTGGGGAACACCACTTCTGACCAGCTGCCAGCTGGATTTAGCTCCATTCACCATAACTCTTTGGGCCAAGCCATGTGGCCATCTCGTTCTGCAATTATTATAGAAGTATCATCTGCCTTCCTTTGTCTTCAGGAACTATGTACATCTATTTCTTAACACATTGAGCTTCTCACATGTATATGCTTGATCTTTACACCAATTTCAGACACAATCCTTTGCAGTATTCTAGTGTATATGTGGAGATAATGATGTCACCCCAAAGGGCATTCACATAAACAGTAAGCACCTCAGAATTGATCACAATCAGTTATACTATCAATTCAAGGTAACAATTATCCTTCTTCTTTTGTTCCTTTTTCCTTGTGTACTTATGTAGCAGAGTTGGAAGAAAAGCCATCCCCTTGTGGTTAATAATTGATTTTCTACCAATCAGAGCTCAGAATGGGCTTGACTAGACCTATGATATTTGAACAATTAATTTTGTTTTAGACAGGTCAAGGTATAGTCTCCAAATCGGTTGACAGACTGTGTAAAACCCAGACAAAGAGAACAACTACACAATATTGTTCATTGTTCATTACCCTCACTGTTCCCATTATTGAATAAAATCTAAGGCTAACTGTCCTTTAACTTATAGTAAGCATATGTTTATCTAACTTTTACAAGATCAGATGACACTGGATATGATCATCTGAAGCATCACCTTATTTTAAGCTCATTTTAAAGCTGTTTCTTGTAAAGAAATAGTTTGTGACAGAGGGCTAGGTTATGACAGCCCTCCCCTGAATCTGCACAGAGGACCCTCCTGTCTAAATCCCCAGAGCCGCAAACACAGTCCTGCCTCCTTCTTTTCAAGGCTGGAGAGCAGGAAGGCATCTCCTTGGAAAAGCCGTCTGCTCCCAGGACCACAGGCTTTTCCTTGCTTTCCAACACAGTGTGGATATGGGGTAAGCTGAATACACAGAAATAATCCTGACCCCATCCGGAAGCCAGCTTCCCAGAAGTGAATAGCCACATTTGTATTTTCTTGATCTGTTGGGTCTATTTGTGTAAACTGGTATTTTTCTGAACTTAAACAGTGATAGAGAAAACAGCTACAGCAAAATATTAATAGGGATGAGAAATTTTCATGCTACTCTCAAAATTAAGAAAAAAAATTGAGCAAAAGTTACTGCAAATTTTCTTTTAAAATATTTAATGAGGAAAATTCATTGAAACATTTATATTAAAAAATCCTATCTTAAAATCTGTTGGGATTTTAGATTTTGGCTAGCCTAAATTGTCTCAGATGGAACTCCCTTGAATTTTAGTGCAAACAGGATATGCACATTAGAAAAATATGGCAATCAACTTTTTTTTTTATTTTATTTTCTTTAAGGAGAGGTACAGTATACCTCTCCATAATGAGACAGTTACATTTGCTGATGCAGCCTCAAAAGCACTGCTTTCAAAAGCCACTGGGCTTTCTCCCCAGTTTATTAAAGAAGATGTTGCAATATTCCCCAGATATTCATACTATAGCTTGTTTCTGAGTGTGTAAACTGCCTTGTTTGAAGTTGGTTGAGAGTCCATAAGCAACCTGGGAGATGTGATTTCCTTATAGGAATTAAAATATGACTACAAGTGAGAATGTCACCTGAGTTGGTGACTATGTACACACATGTACAAAAATATGCAAGTACAAGTATTTGAGGCACACATATTTCTGTCAGGATTGACAGCACACTAAAAGGAGAAAAGGCTTGCTTCATTTTTACGATTAAAAATCCTCTGTAGCCAACAACCCTACAGTACTGGCACATGGATTAGACATTTGTTGATTTAATCCTGTATGTTGTCCTAGTAGACTTGTATACAAACAGGAAAAATTTTAGAAATATGTTGTTATCACAGCAAGTGAAATGCTTGGTTAAGAAATGAAGTATTTAGTCAAAAAAGGTTATTATGAGTCTGCCATTTATCAGGTTAAAAGTCTAGGGAATGTCTGTGTTCTGTTTACATACAAATATATTATTGATTTCTAGCAGTGCCTTCATTTGCATTAAAAAATCTGTATCTAAATATGATCTTCAGTTTTAAGCCATATGTACTAAGAGCTTGACAGACTAGATGGTATTTAAAAGTGTATGCCTTACATAAGGCAAAATGCAAAAATATTGAAGTTCTGCATTGCAGAAAACAGAAGATTTGTAACTGCATAGGAATATGTGGTTTCTTGGTTAGATTTTACCTGTTCTCAAGGCACTATAGCTACACACTTGAAATGTATCTTCTTTCAACAGCTTTGTAGATATCAGATCATAATAACAATTCAGACATTTGTTCGAAGGCAGACAGTAACTCTGTTTCAAAAGCAAAGCCATTCAAATCCCAGGCAGTCCCAGATTTTTGCATCCAATTCCTATTGCCATGCCTACAAGTTTCCATACTATAGAACAAAATAATGCTGTTCTACAGACACATGCACATAAGACTTTAAGAAAATGTTCTAATGCAAACAAATGAGGTTAAAGAGAATAGCAGTAGAGACACCCTCAAGATTTAATTATTCAAAACAATAGTTTATCATCTGTTCCTACTTCTGAGCTACATATGTGTGTACTCCAGAGCTAACAGTGGGGACAGCAAAACACAGTTGCTGCAGTTCGCTTTTGGCTTACAGGAGACCTTTGAAGTTTCTATCCTAGAGACAAGACACACATAATCAAGAGACAGACAGGTTTGGATCTTCTGCATGCATTGGTGAGGTCTCCTGACTACCTTATTTAACCTGGTCCCTTTCCCTCCTGAGAGGGAGCTTAGGAATCTTCAGATTCCTAAACTTCATGTTCTGAAATGTCTTCTCTTCTTTTTCTATGAGTAGAGTTAGTTTCAGGTAGATCAGCCAGTCAAAGGGGAACAGTGCAAAAACAATGCAGCTTTCACTGGCTAAAGCAGTAGAATTATGTTTACAATGCGTATGCATGAAAATCCTGGTATCTATTTGACAGCTAAAATCACACATTAATTTTCTACAAACCAAGTCAAGTCTATGTAGCTAAATAGAGTTTATGGATATATATGCAATCCCAGATGGAAAAAATGTCATCTTCTACTTACACCATTTACTTACATTGGACCCAGTGAACATGATGAAATTGTCCTCTTTCTCAAATTGCTATATATATATAACTTTTCAAAATATTCTACAAACATGCAAAATTAGAGGTGATACAGTCAGTCTGCCTTTGTAGTACACTAACATAGCCCCTTGTGACAAAGTCTGTATTGGAGAGAGGCAGCAGGTCTCTTTCTCTGGGCAAAATAAATATTGCTGGCAACAGCCATGGGCAGAGACACATTTTAAATAGGAATGAAAAAAGTTGAAACAAAGAGGAGATGAAATAAAAGTTGCAAAGTCAGTGGGAAATCCCAGGGTGTGTAGGCTTTCAGAAATGAAGCTACTTTTGTAGGCATCTGAAAAGTCTTAGGAAAACAAATGCCCACCAGAACTCGGAACAGCTATCTTTCTGTAGCCCAACTATGCCAAAAGAAGATAATTCAAACCAGCTGAAAAAATCAACTCCACTGGCAAAAATCAAGCAGATGTTTACCTGCAACAAAAGGCAAAGCTGTCGTTTTGATATATGAAACAGAGTGGCTTACAAGAACAGATTGTATTATAGCTGGGATAAAATCTTAACTAACTCACTCTCACTCGCATTCCTGTATCTGCTAAGTATGAGCAACTGGAGAGGCTTGAGCTGAATGGGAATATACAAATCAGAGTGGCAGCTATGTATTAGTCACAATGCCAGACTGTCTTACCTTACCCTCAGAGGAAGAGAGAGAAATACTTATTACTCAGAGAGAAAGAAGCTGACCCACTGAAGGACCTTCCTATCCATCCCCGTGAGCTTTCTCAAGCAAATCAACAAAACCTTTATGGATACCTTACAAGTATTGATCTAGAGATCAGCTACCACAGATAATAATGCTGTCTCTGTACTATATCCATGCCTAAAACCAGAGACACACAGCTAAGAATGACTAGTGAGAAAAAGACACAGAAGTTTTTTGACCTAGAAGCTTGGACATGAAGGAAATAATAAAACTCAGAATTCATCCCTAACTCTTATTTTAACCTGCTGTATGTCTGACTTCTACAAATACATAGGCAAAGGGTTCTGTGGTCATCCTAAGCCACAAAACAGTTATTAATTTCAAATACACCATCCTGTTCTTTTCTATTTAAGTCCCTTCTACTGGCACATCTCATACTCTTTCAAACATTTAAACACTGGGATTTTTAAACAAATCCATTGAATTTCACTGGAATTTGGGCATGGATACTCTTTAATCTCTTTTCAAGATTCCATCATAGTTCCTTAATATTTAAACACTTTCTGTAATTTGTTAACTCCAGAAATACTTAGATATAACAAAAAACCCCAACCAACTTTTAAATGAACACACAGTGTGTAATAGCAAGCACACAAGTTCATATTTAGGAGTAGATCATATTACAGACTTTGGAAGGATTTACAGGTTTTAGTTGCCTATAGCGTTTGGCATAGCACACTACATTACGTTTATGTGTACCATTGCCCTCTACAGGATGGAATTTTGTATTTATGTAAGTTTTGCATTTATTTTGCTTTCTAGTAGCAAGTTTACAAAGCAGTACATATTTAATTCCAAAAGCAGAAGTCTGTAATTTTGTTGCAGAAGGTTCTAGATTCTATATCTGATAACAGATTCTGTGATACAAAAGAAGCAAACAAATTAGGTCAGCTGTACAAAAATACAGAATCATTCCTTCAAGGAACAAGTATATACAAGTAAATACAAATGAAGAAAGCCCCTATTGTCTTTACTCTCCTATAATGTCTGTCTTTACATAATCAGCAGTTTGTGCAGGACACGTCCAATAAGAATTTTTGGATATCTAGACTATTTTGAAAATAGGCCATGTTTTCAAAATGTGAAAAGCATTTAAAACAAACAAGCACAAGAAGAAACCTGCAAATACTCATCTGAGATTCTTAGCATATAGTTCTATCATATTATTTCACCATTATTTGCATTCACAAGCCTGCAACAGCAATTCTGAATACAGAAAAATAAGATAGTTAACTTTTACATGACATTACTCACACAGCATGCCCACATTTTCAGTTAAACGTTAGCCACTGGGCACACCTAGAATGCTGAAAAAGGTCCACGGTATAAACAAAACCGGAGGTGTGTTTGTAAGTACAAACTGACCCTGAGTGAGATCTTAATATAGCAAATGAGAAATTTTGGCACCAATTAAAAAAAAGGCCCAGTTCTCATGGAATTCCAACCTGTGCTTTACCTGAAATTTCAGGCTTCACAAAGTATTTATCTCTGAACTTTAAAGTGAAAAATGAGTTTTAGCGGAAACACTGAGATTCTCTCAACTTCTGTCATTATCTGCATTATCACATCTCCAGTGTCATATAATTTTTGGTTTTCAGATTAAATCAAATGATTTTTATAAAGACAGACCAACAGACCATTGCTTCAGGTTACTTGTTAAAAAGGTTCCCTTCATTTAGAGATTAAACTTCACTGTGTAAACCTCATACATATAAAAATTGACCACATACACATAGACATTCTAAAACTGAATGAGATATCTGTCAGGATTTTCACATTTGTCAGTGGTATATGGATCTCTTATTATTATTCATTCTGCTTTTTGTTAATTATAGAAAAGGAGAGATATCCTTTATGGAAATAAAAGTTCTTTTTAAAAAGCATTTCAGAAAATCATTGAACATGACATTCATAACAAACTAAAGGATAAGCAGAACAGAAGTCTGAAAAATTCTATATTTGTATTATACAGGCATTGTTTTCATTCTTGGCACCTTATTTTTCACGTACATAAAGAGAATGCAAGCTACAGCAGGGTGAGACAAAGATCAATGCTGAATGTATTACTTGGCATTGGTCAGACTCAGTTTAATAAGAAAAGAATTGATCCATTAAGCTAAACCTAATTCTTGGCCGAAAATGGTTGAAATCTCTTCTTTATACTGCTAGCTTCATAAAGACCTATAATATTTGGAAGAAACAACTCAGAGCTGAGTTTAATAAGATTAAATGTATTGCAAATATACTTAACAAGGATCTATCAAGTTGTTAATGATTACTATTAATATCAAACAATTTTTGTATAGAATTTTTTATTAGAGTAGTTGTAAAATATAGCCATGTGAAATGCAATATGAAAAGGGGTTTAGGTAATTTGTAACAGCTACAATTGCAGAACCAAAACTTTAACCTATAAGATATAGTAATTTATTTTATCAATCCAGTTTCTCATACAAGTGCAATTCAATTTGTAAAGTATTTAAGTGCCAGTCATTAACGCTGTATAGTAAAGTGCAGAAGGACAGAATCTACTATATGTGATTGTGTTATTATATGTGAAGAGACTGCAAAATAAATTACTTTTGCTGTTAGCAAGGCTGGAGACCTATTGTTAAAATACAACTTCAGCTTTCTGTGAACTACTCTACAAAGCACTGTTTCATAGCTAAGATAGCTAAAAGCAGCTATTGGTACTGTAAGGATGCCCTACACTGTCAAAGGGACATACTGACTTTCATTTGTCCCTGTCACTGTTCCCTCACAGAGTATGTCCCCTTAGAAGACCTTAGAAGGTGCTTTGCATTTCCAGAGAGCCACCATCCCAATGCCTCTGCAAGCTCCCACCCTGCGGCACAGCATCACCAGGGCAAGCCAGGGAGGAAAAATCTCACTCCTCGAGAGCAACACCAGCAGTCTGTGCTGAAACACCTTGGCTGTGTTGCCTTGGGCAGCCTGCATCTATGCTTTTGTGTTGTGCCCTCTCCTTGGACAAATACAGAACCACAGATTGAAATTTTGCTCATCAAACAGCTGTTATAACTGCTTTTAAACATGTTTTATACATGGGATTGTCTCTTTAAACAATATATAAAAAAAATGAGAGCAGGAATTATTGCTTCACCTAGGATTTGAACAGAAGACGACATAATTGGACTCAATTCAGCAGTGGTTACAATCTAGTTACAGTTTTAATTAAGATGACAATGCGACAAAAATACATCCACACAAAAAAAATCAAAACTCAGAATTCAGTAAAGAGAATTACTGAAGCAGTGGGTGAGACTGAATGAAAAACAGCTCTGGAGGAAAAAGACAGAGAAGGAAATGGAAAGTACTGAAAGAAAATTATTACATGCCCAAAGGTTATATGCGCTGCCTAGCATCTGAACATTGTGTGTTAAAATTATATACATTGTGAATGAAGAGGAAAATGCAAGAAAATTTTAGAAATATGCATATCTAAGGTATAAAAATATGCATATAGAAGACAAGTGAAAAGATTATAACACGAAGTTAAATGATTAACATACTGATAAGGAAATCAAAGGGGGGAAATTAAAGGAAAAGTTCACATAAGGTGAGGAAGATGTAAATAAAGATTTTTTTCCTTTCAAGCACGTAAAGAATGTAAGGTCACTAAGAGAAACAGAAGCACACCTAAGAAATGGCAAATGGCAGTTTACTAACAGCAAGGAGAGACTGCTTAAAAATGAACTCTCTATTTTACTGTCCATAAAAAAAGGTTTGGACTGATGACGGGATCAGACATAAATTTCCTGGGGGAGGAAGAATAAACACCAAAGAAAATCAGTAATACACCAGAACAGCTCATCAAGAACTTATAAAGTCTGCAGGTTCACATAACTCCAGGAATAGACAGAATTAATTCAGAGCTCAGAAGGATGTCAGGAAAGATAGAGGAATCATTAGCAAATATATTTTATACCCATTCAGAAATATGGTCTGGACTGAAGAGAGGCTAGCAATAACGACTATCTAAAAAAATACAAACCCTTGACTTCACATCTATACTATTCACATAGTCTTGAAACTTTATTATTTCAGGAAACAATATGATTAAGAGTGTATAGCTGCAAGTGAGGTTGCTAGTAAAGCTCACCAAAGGGATATCATGCCTAAAAATGCACTCAGCATGTTTTTAATAAGAATTACAAATTATTTATCATAATAGATGGTACAAGCATATATTCCACACTCTTTAGAAGAGCTTCTGATAGAATTACATATGGAAGGCTAATGTACAAGGTCAGGAAGTGTGGGAACAATCAGTAAGAGGCCAGAATATATTTGAAAAACTGGTAAGCTAGTCAATGGAGAGAAATAGGATAAAATTCAGACTGACTGAAGTACACTCAGACAGACTAAAAATGTGACAGAATAGAAGTGAAGACAAATTTATGCTAAGAAAACTAGCAGCAAATAACAAGCAAAAGGACTCTATACTTGACAGGAATACAGTTCAAGTCTCTCACATTGGTGTACTCCATTAATTTTAAATTTCTGGTTTTCAGAAGAGAAAGAGGTGAGAAATCCTCTGAACTTTGGAAGAATTAAGAAAGGGAAACTCAACTTTACTCAGCTTGGGCAGGCGCTTCTAAAATTCTTTTCCAGACTTTCAAAATCTTGATTATCCTGGATAGCAGCTTATCATCTGCAAATTCTGTTCAAACTTCACCTGATTTTAAAGCACAACAATATTGAATAACACCAGTCCTGATACAGTACAACTGATGACACCATTGGTACAAGTGTCAGCTTAATTCCTTTAGCCACAGTTCTTGGATATACTTGAACATTCCAGTAGATTACAAAATGAATTTGATTTTTCATTTAAATAATACATCTTGATTTATACAAATCACAAACTAATTGCAACTGAATACTCTTTAAACTAGGTTCATTTTTTTAACTTCCAATTTAAAGCACAGTAGCTTGTTTTTAAAGGAAAGTATATTACATGATTATCAACATATTAGTTATAAGCAGTGGAATGGTCTACAGAAATGGGGAACCGATAGTTAAAATAGATACACATTATGAACAAAAGAAAAGGGAAAATGATTTCTTAACTTCACAATCTCTTTTACAGAGAAGAGAGTCTCTTTTACAGAGCAGGTTGGTATGCAACATCTTCAGAAAAATATGGGGTGAGTGAAAAAACATGGTTAATCTAGAGATCGTTACTATCTATCTAGAAAATAAATCTCTTCAAATAAAAATTAGATTACCTAACTCCAAGCTTTGATATATAAAATCTCTTACACCAGTGAGATGACAAGTTTTCTCCTTTACCTCCATTTTGTTTTTTCTATTGTCTGCTTTATAGACTCCCTCCTAATCAGACACAGCTGCCATTGGTTTTAAGGCAGGATGCTATTCAATGCTATTAGATGTATTACTTTGAAGTAGAATAATGAAGATGGACTTCATACCTGTTTGGTTGTTAATGCTTTGATAAAGAGTTTGCCATAAATTCCTTTACTAAAGAAAAAATTATATATGCACAATTAAAAAAAATACTAAAAAGCTATGATTTGTGTGATGTTCCAAAGTACTAAGTTGGACTAATTCTGTTTTTAATAGTAGAATTCCCATTCCTTTCAACAGATGCAGAGTTACGCCAGCACTAAGCACATCTGAAAAATCACTCCATACGGAATGAGCTCTGATCAATGAAGGTTTACTTTTTAATGACCTAACAGCTTGTGAAAGGAGCACATTGACAGCTCTCTGTTTCTACACACAGCACATCTCATCATGACCCAGGGCAGCACAAGCTTATTTATGAAATTGAGGTATCTCATACCTATCCTTTAGAAGTGAGGAGACTTTTCTCCATGTCTGCCCTACCAAACAAGAAAGCTACCAAAATTACTATGAAAAATTGTGCGTTTTATGATGAACACCTTTCAAGCAGACTGATCACATAAGACATGGCATCACCAGCCAACAAACTTTTAATCAGTACCAAGATGGAGTAAAATTAAACTATATCACTAGTTTCTGGAAAAGCTTTTGCATCCAGTGCCTATTTCTCAGAACAAGATAGTTTCTTAAAAGCTCAAGGGGAAAAAACAACCCACAGAAAAGAAAAGAAAAAAAACGAAACACAGAGACCTCTGATTATACCTGTGATTTCTGACATGTCTCTAATATTTCACTTATTACAGTTTTAAGGGACTAGTTTAGTCCTAGTGAGTAAAAACCAAAGAGGAGTGCCCAAAAATCAGCATTTATCACACAATCTGATTCACAGAATACCCTTTGTGTTTTCAAAAAAAAAAAAAAAAGCTGTTAAACCTTCCCAGAAAATAGTTACTGGAAAGTATTGTTGTGGCCGAACATGCGTGTGCAGTCTATGTGAGGCATAGGTGGTGGTAGATACGGGAAATTGTTAGTTAAAAGGAACAAATGACTGAAAAAGGAAAAGAAGAAATTATGGTACAGCTAATAATATGCCTGTTATACAGTGAATGCTCTTGCATTTACTTTATTTGAAATCTGTTACATGTTATTGTCTATTTTGCTTTTTAATTTTCAGCATGGTCTCCTTCACTGGTATTCATGTTGAACTCAGGAGTTCCTTGTTTCAAATTGTAGTGGAAACCTCATTTTGAACAATTTAGTCAGGCAATGAAGGAAAGCTGGAGGTAGTCAGGCAGCAGAAGTTTCTGCTATACTTTAGCATGCTGTCCTGATTATAGTGCTATTATAGTTTGCTGTTCATAGAAATCAAGGAATTTATGAATCATTAAAAGGTGCAGGTGATAGAGAAGTTATTATAATAGCATTCAGAAATATTATAGGAGCTATCACAAAAGCTACAGTGTTAACACCATTGACTGAATATAAATGCAGTGGTGAAGTTATGTGATAGCTGAGGATGTAGATATGCCAAATTTTCAACCAGCCCCAAGTCAGTCACTAGTCATTTGATCATTTTTGATATGTAACTACTTCTGTACAAAACTGGTCTGGGTGTACAGAAAATGTAACAACACTCATTAAAGGTACATTGTGATTGTGTAAAGACCCTGGGCTGCAATTTATGAAAACATGGGCTTGTAAATATTAATAAGTCTTATACTACGTTATTTATTTTTTTATCTTTGCTAAGGTCCTCCAATATATTAAAAATATATTAGGGACCAAGCCCACTAGCCCTTACTTATATTAGTGACCAATTACTTACATGATCCATTCATTGCTGATAATAAGACTTTGTATTTTATTTTTCAGTCATTTAACAAGGCTTCTGTAGAACAACAGCTGAAGCATTTCTCTTTCTGTGTGTGAACATCAAGTATTCAAAAGACATACAAAAATTTGGGGAAATAATTATTTTGGTTATCTGAAAACCTGATTTCTCAAAGTCTGACTTTCTGAATCTCTAACATGTCTCCTGAACAATATGAATGCCTAGTACTTAACATGCACTGCTACCACGACCAAAGCCACTTATTTCTTTTTATTTATATTATTTTAGGTTGCATAACCATAAAACTATCAAGAATAAAACCAGACCTATTTAAGCATTATGCTTTCAGAAAGTTATTCAGCTGCATTTTAAAAACACACATAATTTGAATAAAAGCAGTAGAAATCGAATAGGATTAAAGAGAAATGATGGCATTTATTACATGTAAATAGAATTTGTTGTATCCAAAATTTGCTGACTTATCATCTTTCTGGTCTTTCTTACACGTATTGTTTTAATTGACTGTTAAAATTTCTGTTAAATTTAATTGACTGTTAAAATTCTGGGACTCAACAGGGCAGAACCACAGCTATTCTGCTCAGCTGCTATGGATATTTCTTAGCTACGGTCATTTTGCTTCATATGACAATCTTCCTGCTCCTCATATTAGCCCTCGCATTAGTCCTCTGCTTGATATTTTTTCAACATCCTTTAAAACAAAGCGTCAAGACTCTACACAACAGAAAAAACAGATGAACCTGTAACTACAGCCCAATTCCCCTTCATACTCTTTGAACTAGAGAGGCCTGACAGTTCATTGAAGGGGTGCAGCAGGGTCAGGTTTGAAGACCATTATACAGCCGTGAGAGCTTGCTTGCACAACACCTTTCCACACTGTCTCTCACTATAGTTAGAGCTACAGTAAAACTTCCTTTGCTTTGATGAACACTGAAATTCATCAAATTCATCACTCAGAATACATTTAAGACAGAAGGAAAACAGCTATCTTTACCAGTCTTATGGGACACAACAGGCAAAATTCCTCAGTGTTATGCTAGCTGCATTACTTTCCTCCCAGGGGCACCTTGGAAAAGTCTTTTAGTTTCCCAAATCCCAGTTTCCCTACTTATAATATAGGCCTTCTTGTCCAACTGCACTGCAGAATGTGACTCTCTTTGCAGAGGCTCAGCCATTTCAATATTATATTCACAGATTCTTACATTTAACAAAGATTATCAAGGACTGAGAAAGGCACTTAAAGAATGGTCATTCCTTCCTTGCAGTGTTCCTCAGCTGTACCTGGCATCACCAAATACAAAATGCAGGCATATATGGGAAAAAAAAGTACTGCTTGCATAAAGATCTTAAAAGAATGGCAAGCAACATGGTATGAGGAAAAAGATGTTCTCTACCTGTGAGGAGCCATTTAGTTGCTGACAAATCCCTAGTAATAGTAAACTGTATTTTTACTCTACATCCTAATAGCCGAGACAGAGGAGTTTATACATACAACTTTTCACAATGTTTTTTCTCAGAAATATTTATCATTATAAGAGGCCATAGATGACATTCCATAATGCTACCTCTTACTGTAGTTAACACTGCAGGGGAGAAATCTCTCTCTGTCCTCAAGTTACATTATAACAAAAAAACAATAAAAGAAAACTATCAAGTGCTTATAAAGTAAATAACTATTTCTGACAAATATTTATTTGCCCTCATAGGTGCTAAGTGATGTAATCACTTGCTTTTCTATCATCAGTGAGGACCACCACAAAACAGTATCAGTTTATTTGTATACAGCACAGCACATTTTAATCTGAAAGCTCTCTGCAGAATACGGGCAAGACAGTGAGGGACCACAGCCAAAACCAGTCCTACATCTACAGCAACCTACAAAAGATAGTGCAAAACACTGCCAGGATTTGAGATTTCAGTCTGTCTGGGTAACCTGTTCCAGTATTTGACGAGCTTCCTAGTGACAATTTCTTTCTAATATCCAATCAGAATTTCCCCATTGCAGCTCGTGTCCATTGCCTCTTCACCTTTTACTTCACCTCTGAGAAAAGTCTGGCTCTGACTTCTCAAAAACACACATACTTTCACGTTTCATACATGAAGTTGGCAATAGAGTCTCACTTTAGCCTCAAAACTAATGTTTCAAGAACATTCCAAAATACCGTGTGAAATAAATTACTCTGTACTAAATTTATCAGTTGCTGAAGGAGAAAAGAGGGTGTCAGTCCAGCTGGGATTCTAACATTTCCTATAAACACTGCTGATAGAACAACTCATTGATAATTGATGAATTTAAATTACTTTTGACAATTAACAAAATGACAAGTGCAAAGTACTGCTTATTGGCAAATATAACATGCTGGACTCTACCTGCCTTCCCTGCCTTCTTCATGTAATATTTCCTGTGTTGGATCACCAGTGAGATTTTTCACAATAAAATAAGCTGGGTTTTGCCCAAAAAGCATATGATAATAAAGCTTTCCCTTTATATAGCTCATATTGGGTGACACATCTTGTTTATTTCTGTAAATTTATATTATGCACTCCTGGCTGTATTGAACCTCAGGTCAGAATTCTCAGAGAACTGACACAGTTACACAAACACAAAATCTTTACTTAGCAATAATGCATAACAGAACTTTTGGCAGATAGCAGGCCTGCCTGGCAAGAATAGCTGCCATACAAATAAAAAAGGATGGAAGAAGTGAAGACTCTCAACATTCACCTGGTGAAAAGCTGAAGATCTGCAAAACCTTCAAAGAATCTGAATAACTCAGAGGATTAGGATGCCCGTGTAAAAGATGAGAACTCCTATATGTTAACTCAAGCGTAAAGCTTGGAAGTGTTACAAAACCAGCAAATGTTTATGTGTATATTTTCTAATGGAAAACAGAGTAGGAAAATGACACAGCAACTGACCTTGACAGTTTCCCAGGGATAGCACTTACATGAATAGGATCGTTTTTTCTCATTGTACTAAGTGCCATAGGGCTGCCCAATAAGAGGGAGATGTCTCTTATTTTTTACTTCTCAAATGCAAGGATTTGTTGTGGAAAATGCAAAAATGAAGACATTTTTAAATTTGAACCATTTAAATATGGTTTCTACGTAACATGAAGTAATTGCTCCCACATGTGCTTCCCTAATCCCTTACATCCCATGTTTTCATTTGCTGGTTTCAAAGACTAACCAGTCAGGTAATGCTGTTTATTTATTTTACACAGGTAAAAAACACCATGCAAGAGAGAATTGGGCTCCTGCCATGTAATCATTTCTTCTACTAGCTTTGTGCTTTTAACAAAGAATTGATATTGACTTTCTCTTTGGCCTTTGAAGCTCCAGGTCACTTAACCAAATATCCAAATGTGCGCACTGGTGTCAGTAACAACATCTGGGAATATCCATAGCAAAAAATAGCAGAAGTGTATCTTGTTGCGGCTTTTCTTCCCCTGTGCAAACAGATTTCTGCATATTTCGCTTGATAAAACAGCTTCTTTGTTTCTAAATAAATATTTCTTTAGAAAATTTGGTGCTATACTGCTTATTGCCAAGGAAAGACAAAACCTTCAGACCTTTACCTGCTACTTTCAGCCAGACTATGTGACCAGCCTCTAGTGCCGCTGAATACCTCGACCTCAAACCACTGTTGAAAATACTTGCATATTTCATTCCACTTAAGGAGTATCTATAAATGGGGCTTCCAATAATTCAACTTTTCTTAGCTCAAATGTTTTAATGAAACAAACAGTGAGGATCAAAGGTTTCTCTCATACTTTGTTGCGTTACTAAATACATAAGGTCCGGCTGAGCTAAATGTCAGATTCTGACTTGCTTGATTTAGCCTTGCTATTTAGTAGTAATTATGGACAGAAGTCTCATTTAGGTGTATTGATCCAGTCTTTAACATGAGGAATAAATTCAGCAGCTGAGCTATGGAAAACACCAGATGAATTCTCAATCCATGAATCTCTCCAAAGAACAAAGAAGCAGCAACACATTTGCTGTAGCACTGATTCTTCCACACCTATGTCTGGAGTTAAACATGCTAAAAAAGCCACATCTTGAACAATAAATAACCTGTAGCCCACTAATAAGCCACGTATGTGAAAGGCTCTGTTTTTGCCTTCATGGAAGACAGTATCCCAATTCAGGAAAGCATTTAATCATATGTTTCAGTCCATCAGAATTCATGAGAGTCCTTAAGTGTGTGCTTATTTTTAAAAGATGCTTAAGTGCCATTGATTTCAAGTACATGCTTAAGTGCTGTCCTCAATATAAATGATTTCTGAAACCACAGTTGATGGGAGTTTTATCACTGATTTTAATAAGAGGAGAACAGGAACTAGAGAATTTTAAGAATCCCAAATGCTTATCCAAATTGAACGTCTACACGACAATAAGGAAAGTGTAATCATATAATGCTGCATGTTTCTATTTCAGCTACCTAAATAACTAAATTCTAAAATTAATGAAAAATCATAAGCTCCTCATGCTAACAAAAGACATTTATCACTGAAGGGAAAAGAACTTCTCTATCTCGATATCACCCTAAATTTTTACCTTTACACAAATTTTCTTACTGTAGAGGTTTGTGGGGAATTCTGAAGTCTAACAATACAATTTTCTGGTTAAATATACTTATTTTTTAAGTTATAAAAAAATCCATAATATAATTCTATGAGAGTTACCATAATAGACTGTAACAGCTGCTATGGTCTATTGTGTAAATAAGTAATTACAGAATTTACAGACTATCATGTAAATATGTAATTATGGACTTTTTAAAATGTGCATTATTTCCTCGATACTCTATCGTTTAAATATGTAATTATGGACTTTAAAACATGTATTATTTACTCAGACTGCAACAGCTCCTTGGGACAGAGCTGTTCTGGCCTATTGGGTAAACATGTAATTACGGAAATTTTAAAAATATGTATTATTTATTTGCTAGTGCTGTTGTCAATACATCATGACAGCCATTTTTAAATGGATACCATATAGTCAATATTCTGTCAAGTTTTCATAGGTCACTCAAAGTACCACTCTGCATGGTTGCAGTGCAATATAGCGAAGCCTCTCCCTTGCCAAGTATCTTACCACAGGGTGATCAAATAAAAATCAAGCAGAGGACTCATCAAATAGTTCCATTAATTGGCCTTTCCTACCAAGGTTCATAAAGGCAGTCAAAAGAAAACCCTTCTGTCATTTCTTTCACAATGTTAATAAAGCAGAGTATAATTGTCATGGTTTGGTCTGGGCTGGCCATTAATACTTCACTGTGGTTAGGAGTTGGTATCTGATAGAATATTCCTTGGCGATTTTTCAGTAAAGCAGTAAACTTAGTGTAATGTAATCAACGGGGAGTTTAATTCCTAATGGCCTCTCAGCTCTGAAACAAAGGACCACATCTACATTAGCAGATACAGCTGGGAAACAAGCAAAACAGCGTTAAGGACCCAATGTCCATATTACATACTTCTCAAGCATTTTACTACAGCCTAGTTATGGACTGGTCCCATGGGAGGAATACTCCCTGGCAGCTGGAGCACACTGTATATGTTCCTAGACAATGCTTGCTGGTGTAATTGAATCCAAGAGGAATCTAGTCTTGGTTCTGGGAGACCACCCCATAACGAGAATCAATGTGCTGGAAGTGAGCACTATCCTTCCCAAACATCATTCCTGACCTGAACTGAGCACTAACGTAGAAACATCCACAGTATACACTCACTCATGACACTTGTGTTCCGTGCATCATAAGCAGGAGACTGGTTGGAGCAGATGGTTGTGTAATTTATGAAGTGTAGCATTTTTGCAGTGTATGAATTCCAGAAATGCTTTCAATGACAACAGAATATTCTTCAAAGTGGTGGAAAAAAATTATTAAGGGGGTTTCACTCACCCAAGATGGAACTTCAAAGATGTTATTATTCTGAAAAAAAGAGCAATTACCATTGTCATTAAATATTTATGTTTTTAAACTATCCATAGGCTCCAATCAGAGAAGAATGGTCGGTGCTCTGCAAACATTTATGAATATTCCAACCTCAAAGACTTCACATTTTAAGAAATATTATCAAATATATTGTAGTTTATAGAATGCTTTTCAGAAGCAAAATGAATGTCTTTTTAGGCCAAAATGTATGCACCGAGTCTAACATCTGCTGAGTCTGCATCTATATATCAATAATTCTAACATTTAGGTGCGATTTTCCCAACAGACCATAGCAAACGGAAAACCAGAATAACTTATTTGTATAAATATGTAGGACAGTTAGATAGTATGGGGCTGTGTTACACTTTAAACAATCCTATCCTTATACTGGAAATAGGAATAGTGTTGTCTACTTATGTAAAATCATCTCCTCAAGTAGAAAAGTAGGGAGGGGGAAGGTAAAACTCATAAAAGAAATAATATTTTACAAATAAGGAACATTGCCATATTAAGATATATTTACATATATTATTTAGTTTTACTAATGCTACTTTCTCCATAGTCTACAAGCCTTGTGTAATAATAAAGCCCTAAGGATTGAACACAAATAGAAAACACTACACTGGTATGTTTAAACAAGAGTATTGATACAAACAAAAGTATTTTCATCCTAATTGTATTATATGCAACATTAGTATGGTTGATTATTTGTCAGGGCTCTGTCTGCACCAACAAGCTCTACAGCCTACTCTGGCCCCTGCCAAGGGGTCTGGCTGCCCATAATCAAGGCCAGCTCTGACAAGGAGCCAGATTGCACAGATTGTTCTAAACTGTGAGAAGGAGAGGTGTAAGACACTTTCTTACCTCCCTATATGTATCAGTGACATATTTGTTATTTTGAAAGGCAGAAAAAACTGTTTCATCCAAACCTATCATTCATTTAGCAAGAGAAAAAAGCTGACAAGAAAATGTGAAGAGATAGGAGCTACAGCCTAAACAAGTGACAAGCGTAGGTCATGTTAAAATGAGAAACAACACCCTACATCTGGAACCCAGGATCTTTGAAATCTCCAGGCATGAAGAGGATTTTTAGCTCTCTGTGGTAAGTCCCACCAATGACTATGGATCTTCTGTTATAATAACCATGGCTTTCTAAAAGTAGTTGGAAACTTGTTCTCTTGGGTACTTCACCACATGTGTAAAGCAGGTAAGTTTTTGGAACTTGTAGGAAGAGTTGTATGCGAGTCTGGAACCAAACAATGGGATTTCCTTCCAGAACCCAAGAATCAGCAATACTTCTTGCTCTTTTGAGCTGCTTATTCTGGAGCTCAGCCTGCATTTGCAAGGTCATGCTGGATACTACTCGTCACACTATGTTGCTTATGCGTGAAATCCTCATTTTGTGCAAAGCTCACAAATATATATTCATGTCATGGTATCTTAATGTCCAGGGATAGTATGAGCATGCCAGAATGAGGAAAGATGCCACACATGCTCTCCGTTACTGTGGCAAAATAAGGCAAAGCAGAAAGTTGTCAGCCTGAGACTGGAAATCTTATGGGAAAGTTAACATAGGTGCACATCTGGAACTAGGTGGCCGATAAAGGAAGATCTTGCCTTCTGTGTCTGCCATTAGTTACGTGCGAAGTAGACACGCCAAAATTGGAAGCACTGTCCATTTTGTAATAGTAATTATTATTGTGAAGCCATTTTCAAGACGGGATTATGGGCACTAAACCACTGGGACTGACTGTGCTGCCGATGCGTTAAATCCTCATTTTGTGCAGACTTAATGAAAAAGATAGTTTCTTGTAATATGTTCTGTCAGATGCTCCTACACAGCAGTATAGGGATGCTTTCTTTGTGCTTAATACATGCAGTGATAATTTTTCCACATGCTCTTTCTGTAAATGTTCCACCACAAAACATTCTGTTAAAATGGAATTAAGGTTGTAAATATGCATTAATAAGTTAGAGTAAATTCTGTACTAATTGGCTGCCCATACAGCCTCACTGACATCGATGGAGAAGAAGCTACTGAAGAACGTTATGAGCTGGATTCTTATCCAAACGCTACTCTATCTCCACATACAGGCATATGATAGAGAATCAAGTCCTGTGCTGAAGTTTATAAGGAACACATGCTGGAGAGTGCAGCAGGAATGCAAGACTGAACGCAGGCTTCACAAACATAAGGGACAGAACTGCAAAAGCACTCAGGGGCCTAAATCTCATTGGAGTAAATGGCATTTTTATCACTGACATTAATGACAGTAGAACTAAGAACTTTTGGAAATCCTACCCTTTGTGATTCGAATTAAACAAAATTGGGTTTCCTTTTTTCCCTCAGCTAACCTCTTTTTAAAGCCTTACCAGCCTTTCACCTACAGTTACATCATAGGATGAACAACACATCACAATGATCCCAGATTTAGTCTATGTTCCAGCCGCATAAAATACATCCTACTGGCAAAATCTCTGCTAATTCCTTGAGGAATCAATCAGTATTTTTCCTCTTAGCTTTGACAGACCTGTCCATTCTTGTGGCTGGAATTAAAATACTTACTTCCTTTCAGTTTCATAAGATCATATTTTCTTGTTAACATATTAGGAGAGAGAACAGTATCAGAAAGTAAGCAAATCAGACAATAATTAACAGAAAATTAAATGACAGTAATTAATAAAGATACCTTCCAACTAGTCTCTGAATAATACCACAAAAATTCACAATGGTGTTGTGAAGATTGGTTTACTCCTACCTGTAATTTACTTTGAGGTCTTAGCATAAAAGGTGCTTAGAATTGAAAAATATCATTATTAGCATAAAAATGAGGTATGTCCTATTTATTCTGTGTATTAATTTAGCAGAATATATTATTACACAACTTCATACTGTAAGCACAAGGTCACACAGGATATGACTTGTCACACTGTGTTGCCTATGCATGAAATCCTCATTTTGTGCAGAGCTCCAAAATATATATTCATGTCAGAATATCTTACTGTCCAGTAACAGCCTGAGAGTTTCATTCTATTACATACTGAGGAAACAGATTCAGTGTCATTTGAGAGGTCTCTTCTTCTCTCAATACCTGAATGAACTCTCATTAATCAAAGAACTACAAACACTCACCAAAAAGGAACCAGCTCCATTAATGCTCTCTTCAGTCTGAGATAAAATGATATCCATTCTGCCAGCATGTTTTTATCATTTCTGTGTGGCTACCCCAGCCAAACAGCCCAATTATGACACAGATTTTATGAAGTTAGCTACCAGAAAACAGAACCTAACTCTACTAAATATAGTAAATGAAAGAATTTCATTGGCACTGCCAGTGTTGCATTAACTGCACAGATCTCAAGACAACCCTGGTGATAACATGACCTCCTCCAAACTTCCAATGAGCCTGATAAGCATACATTAAAAGTTCAAGCTTTCCTTACACTGAACATACCAATGTTTGCAGTTAGATCCTACCTAACTCTGTTAGCTGCCTACCCATCAGCTCTTCATCAGTTTGCCCAGCTTCAAACATTTTTCTCCTCCAAACACATCCATACTGAGCAACGTGAAACAACAAAATTCTCTGAATATTAAGTCTCTGGGAAGAATATTTTTTTATCAAACGCAAAATTGAGATTACTTTATAAGCAGTTTCAAGTGGGACTGCTTGCTCAACAAAATCCTTAAATCTAAGGAAACGTCAGTTTGCATTAAGAAAAGAAATATTACCTTGGTCTTCAATAAAACAGCAGAAAGCAGCAGCAGTTTAGAGATCAGAGCAGATAACCAGTGTAGCCTCCAGACCAGAACAGCAGGTTTGACATGATATTCAGGTAAATAGCCAGAACAGCAATTAACAGTTAACGGGCCACTTAAATTAAGAGCTTTCATTGGGAAAACAGCCTCAGACCTTCAGAGACTGATAGTTCAAGTAGGAAGTAAAGTGGCAAAAAATCGAAGTGTATGGGGAATTTCCTCAACAGGCCTTTTATCCACAGAATGTGTAAACCCAGAAATGCCTGGCGTAAATGTAGATGTAGGGGAATGTAGCTGCAGAGCGGAGGGAATAAAGAGAGGGAAGGAAACAAGATTTTGAGCAATGACCTTCTGAGCAATGAAAATATAATTTTCTTCCCTGATGTCTTCAGAGCCAAAATTTTGCATGGTTTAGCACTTAGAGCTAACCTATGCTTTGCAACTTTGTCATGCAACTTGCCACCACATCAGCTGGTAACACAAGACAGCTGCCAAGGGTTTGTAGATGGACACAAATCTGGTGCAACCGCTATCACTTGCCAGACGCCCTGACACCCGCTTAGTGCACTGTCTGCTCCCGCACACCCACCAAAGAGGCAATCACTCCAGAGAATCAAACCCACAGCCCTTGCTCAAGCACAACCAGCAGTGGCACCAATATACATCTCCACATTTCTGTTTTCCTCATTGTCTGAATGCACCACCACCACCATGTTGATATGAACACAGGCTTCTCAAGATCACATCAATAAACAGTTGTAAAATCCACTGCCTTGCTAAGGGGCATGGATGAGCCTGAAAAGTGAACATCTCAAACTCCCAGAGTCCCAACCTCCATTTTCGTTTAGTGCCTCATAGCTATGTAATATCAAGCATTTTCTTTCATTCATGACCTTGACCTCCACAAACCAAGTTAAGCAGTTCAAAGAGAAATAAACAAAGACATATCTTTTCTACCTGTCTCAATCTCACATAGTTCTATGCACTCTGAATTTGAGATGTACAGGAACACAGCCCTGGAAATAGACCTAAGTTCAGCACTGTGTCAGAAAAGTCTGGAATCAGCCAACTGTCTTCCCAAGCCCCTAGGTCCTACTACCACAGTAGCAATTTTGCTGATCCTTCTGGTCCCAGCCTCTACCCTGATAAAATAGACTGCAAAACACAGGATGGAACACATACACATTGCCACCTGCCCAACACCTTGATGCACAGATAAGTGCAGTGCAGCAGAACACACAGCCCATGTGTCTGCACCACAAAAATAGGGGGAAGCTATCGCCTGCTAGCCAGATCCAAGAGGGCAGAGGTGCCAAATTGGTTTTACAGCTTTCTAGCACTGAGATGTGTCTGGGGCCAGGGGATTTTTTGATGGACGCATGGGAACAACACTTGCAGTCTGCTTGAAAGGGTCATTTCCACATTTCACAGCAGTGGCCTATGGGAGGCCCAATGTCAGATCAGCAATCTGGGGGCTGCTTGTTGTTCAGAGGGACCCAGGCAGCTTTCTGGCTGTTTCACAAGGCCCACTGGAGGGTGTCGGGTTCTGAGGAACACCTAGAGCTGTTTAACCCTTTTCTTGGTTTAGGGATGTTGCGGGCAAGAGGGTTTGATGGAGGGAAAGTGTTCAGCAGTGAGGGTGTTTGGTGCAAGGAAAATTGGAGGTGATGCTGTTTGGAAGCATGGCATTTGGGAGTGAGGGAGACTGGAACAAAAGCGCTGGGGGCAAGGATGTTTGGGAGCAAGGGCTTTTGGAGGCAAGGACGCTTGAAGGTGAAAGTGTTTGAGGATGAGGATGCTTTGGGGGCAAATGCATTTACAGGTAAAAGCATATGGGCATTTAGGGACCGCAGCATTCGGCAGCCAGAGCGTTTGGGTGTGAGAGTGTTTTGGGGAGAGGTTCCCAGGGCTGTCGCCAGCTCCCAACCGCCTCCACTGGTCCTCTGCAATGAGGCACTCGGACACCGGGAACGAGAGCCACATCCAACCCCTTTCCGA